>VZSV01000174.1:1289625-1317844 GCA_013398735.1 Nothocercus julius | reverse complement strand
AGGAAAAAGAAACGGGAAGAAAAAATGTGCATGAACTTCCCCCCCCCCGCCCCCAAGCAAACCCATTTCCGAACTTTGTTACCTTTTCACGATATCAACACACAAAGAAAACAAGGAATTAAACAGCATGAAAAACACCCAAAGCACAGGCCGAGCTGGCTCGCACGGCGGTTTCTCTGCACCGTCTCGGCCGCCAGTGCGGGTGCTGGTTATGGGGCAAGCTGGGGTGGCAATCGGGCTGGCCACCTAGGAGCCACGCGTGCCCAGGTGTGCAGACAAGCGACTCCGTGGTCGCGGATTTGTCCCCTCGATAGTTTCCGAGTGGTCAGAAAGGTGGAGGAATAAAAGTATAACGAAAAATCCCCACATTTTTTTTTTTTCCAAAAAAAAAAAAGAACCCTAAACATTCCAGCTATGTTGTCTGCCAAGGATTCAGCCCTGAATTAGTGGCGTCACATCCAGCTTCGCATTCCCCAAAGAATTTTGGGGTCCAGGCGAGAGGGCAAATTTCAAATGCAATATTCCAGCTGGCCACAAAAGGCTATTTAAAATTTTAGCTTGGAAACGTTCAATTATTAAAAGCCTTCTCTCCATGTGCATGTGATTTAGCGAGCGTGAGACACGAGAGAGAGAGAAAGAGAGAGAGAAAGGAGTGCACACAGGAGCATGGCTCTGCAGCCGGCTGCAGAATTCACGTGAGTGTACGTGGGAGGCGCTTCCTCTGCCGATGGGATGGAAATGGGAACAGTTTGCTGGGATGTAAGTTTTCTTTTTCCTCCCAGTGGTACTTTGTAGATTTTTTTTTTTTAAAGTGAGAAAGGCCAGCCCTGCTCTCTCATTATCAAAAGGGTGTTTTGGGGGTTTTTGTTTGTTTTTCTTTTTGCTGTGGAAAGATATCAAATCAAAGCTATGCACAAAATATAACAGGCCAGAGAGAGAAGAATAAGGTAAGAGGGAAGGCAGGGAGGCTGCTGCCACACTGGGCACTGGAACATCGAGGGGTCACGTGGCAGGAGCCGGTCCCCCTGTCACTTGTTCCCCACGGCACCTGGGCAAGGGAGTTTGTCCCGGCCATGGAGCCGGGGCCGGGCCACCTTCGAGGGCGGCACTCGCGCCGGCGGCACGGGGACGAGGAACTGCTGGCGAAGGGAAAGCCAGGGGAGACCCCGGGGCGAAGCTCCTCCGGTCTCCGCGCGGGCGGCGCGCTGGGGACGGGGCGCAGAGGATCCGTCTCTGCTGCTCTGGACCAAACTCGGCTTCCCCGGGGGTGACGGGGCCTCGTGCCGCTGCTCCGGCGGCGGCGGAGGGGGAATGGCACGGCCGGGCAGGCCGCGCGGGGGGACGTGGCAGTTCTGCGAGCCGACGCGCTCCCTACCTCTCACGTAAAGGTTAGCGGGCGAGGAGTAGCGCACGCCCGCGCTGTTGCTGGCCACGCACTCGTACTTCCCCTGGTCCGTCTCCTCGCTGCTCTCGATCTGCAGCCCACCTGGCAGGAAAGAAGAAGATCGCAGCAAAGCCTTGATCATCGGCGCTTCGCTTGCTTTCTGAGCGAGAAATACCATCAATTTCTTGCTTTCTCTTCCTCTTGGGCTAATACGGATTGGAACGTTGCCTGGGAGAGCCAGGCTGGACACATATCCCAGTAGGAAGAAGAGAGTTGTCCCCTTCTCTAAACTCACTGACTCTGCACACCGGGATGGTCGCTGGCCGAGACCCCCGAGCATCCTGAGCGCTGCCGGCTGGGCCTGCACCCCGCGGCCTGTTAGTGCCGTGGACGGTGCCAGGGGAAACTCCCTAAAGGCTTCCTTGGAAGTACCAAAGCATATGGCTGCTTTATGCTGATCAGGTCAAAAAGATGAAGGATTAAACCCACAAATTATTTTTGTTTGCAAGAATATAGCCAGAGCCCCCACCAAGCACCCCTGCTAGCAGGCATGCACGGGTCTGCAGCGTGTAACTGCATGCAGGAAAAACGGCTCTTTTACCTCAGAACGCTGCATCCCTGTAAAATCTCAGCTAAAATACATACTACATAAATAATTCAACAGGCTAGCAAATGTTTTATGTATTATAAGTACATGATTATACTACAGATATGGATGGAGCTCACATGTGCTACAACTATTAACTCCCAGCCCTGCAAGGAACGAGGCAAAACAGAAAAACCCAACAATTCCAGTTTAGCGTCACATTATTGATTACATCTCCAGTGAGAGAAGTGCAAATGATACGGTTGTTGCAGATACAGCCTCTTCGGGAAGGGAAAGCAGCGCGCCCGCGTTCCTCGGCGTGGGCATGGCCGAGGGAGGGAGTGTTCATGGGAGGGAAGGGGGGCGATGGGCTGATTCCCACTGGGTTCTCCACGTCCGGCAGCTCCCGAAGGCAGCGTGGAGAGAAAGCAAAAAACCTACCCCCGCCCCAAGCCTGACCAAATTTGCCAAAAGACTCCACAGGGATTTCAATACAGCAGGAGGAATGGGAACCCAACGGACCCAAGCTTCACATGGAGCCTTTGCAGCTGAGCAGACTTCAGCCAGAATTAAAGCTCGAGCCTGCTGTCATCTGAAAGCCCCACTGTAGTGGACGGCCGTGTCAGGCAGGTTTTCCTAGAGTTTTTTTTTCCTAATTTGGACAGTTCTACAGGTTGGTCCAAGCAGTGGCTTCATTTGGCTCGCGCCGCCTTGCACACGAAGGCCGCTCAAGGAACGAAGCCGCGTTGCAGAGCGGAGCAGGACGCCGGCGGTGCGGGCAGCCGAGCCAGCCCTGCCTGCACGGACAACCACGGGCTCGCTCCTCTGCAGCTCTGCTGGTGAAGGCAATGCTGGAAATTACTCTGCAGGGAGGTCAGTGAGCTCTGAGCACCTGTCATGAGCCAGCACAGAGGATGGGTGACAAAAATCCCTCGCCTACAGCTCCTCCTATTGCTTTCCCCAGCAGGGAATTACAGCCTTTCAAGTTTGCGAGTGTAGATGAAACCCGCACAGGGCGTTTGGAGGGGCAGGCACCCAATTCCTTCTGACTTTCAACGACAGCTTGAGGTCTAACATCCTCTTGGCTCCATTAAAGGGAAGTGCAGAACTGACTTACCATGTATCTTCCTTAGAAAAACCTAAGGATAAGAGGGTGGAGAAGAAGGAGAAAGAAGGCTATGGAGCCAAACAAATGAGTAACCTGGGATGGCAAGTGCTGAAGGTCTGACTGAGCAAAGGACTGGAAACCTTTTGCCACCATCCACGGCTTGGGAGCACCCTGCACCAGTCAAGAGGAGGCCCTGGGTATTTAGCAATGCCCAAGATAAACTTCCCAGTCCTGGAAAGACTATTTCTCAAAATTCTGCCATAAATCTGAAGCAGCAGAGCCTGAGACGTTATTAGAATAATCGGATCCGTGTTATCAAGTGCACCCAGCAAACAGAAACAGACATTATAATCGTATACATGTAAAAAAAAAAGGACAAGTATAATCAAGAAATAAACAACCAGAAGTGAAGCAGGACACAAAAACATAGCAACGACAGCACGAATTTGGATTGCACACAGGTCAATGAAACAGAAACTGAGTGGAGAGAGGTGTTTGGAGAGTGGGTGAGTGAGTGAGCTGGGGGTGTCTTACCTCGGATCGGTGTACCTTCTGCAAAGGAAACAAAGAACAAAAGTGAAAAGACTGTAAAACCCCAAACATCTGGACTGCCCATGGGGAAAAGGACCTGAGCCAAGGAAGACAGTTCCCCATGGGACACTTCCTGCACTATCTCCTCTTAAGTTGCAGGGACAGACTGAAGAGGCTTTGGGTTCCTCCAAGCTGGTTGCTCTTTTTAAAGCAGTTCAGCTGAGCTGGCAGCTTGCAGAATCATCATCGCACTTGGCTTGAAAACTCTTGAGGGTGGCTCCGTTTTATACTAAAGTCTCCAAGCTCTCAACTAACATTAGTATTTGCTTCTTGCAGAACGTATGCTAAACCTGCACTTGCCTTTGTCATCTCTGGGGAAAAGGGTTGGAATTATGTCCCAGTCTGGGAAGGAGTCATCCAGGTAGCCTGCAACACATGAAGAGCTGCAGGATCTGATCTGAGCTCTGCCAGAGACTTCCCAGCTCCAAACTTAAGTCATTGACACTGATGTGTGTGGAATTTAAAGCTTGCCCTTACCGGGACTTCAGTTATCCTCTGGTGGCTCCACACAGCCAGATGTTCTGCACAAAAGAAGGTCCAACTACTGCACAAGTGATACAGGCAAAGAGGGGACCTCATGCAACAGCACTGGAAGCCTCTCTAGTGCCAGTGCGGGACACGGTGCGTGGCGAGGAAGGAGCCCTGCCTGCCCTCTGCACCTCTGGGTTCTTTAATTTAACCCCCCTCCAGTTGTCTCTAGTGCCTGACACGAGTGCTCTGACCAGACAGGTCTCAAATACGAAAGGAAGTGGCTAAAATCTGTCCCCCACTTTGACCTCCTGAGGCTACAACCATCTTCCTTTGAAAACATGGCAGGTCCTTTTGCTCCCATTGGCATTCAGACTTGTCACACAGCTCATTAAAGAAGGGTTTTATATTTGGTGGGTATTTTTTTTACCCCAATCCTGAGAACAGGGCAGACTCTGCACGCACTCCAAACTTTGCTGCTTGCAAGGGAGAGCTGCAAGTGCTTCTCTGCGACCGCACCGCTGTCCTGCTGCAGCATCCTCAGACGGGCAGGCATAGGATGTTATAGATATCAGTGTTACAGATATCATTACTGCACCTCATTAGTGAGGTACAGCAGTATCATTACCCCCACTTTGCAGATGGGGAAACTGAGTTAGAGAAGCAGCAACTTGTCCGAGGTCTGAAAGGAAAGTCTGCGGCAGAGGCTGGAACAGGGGTCAAGCCCCTGCGTGCTGATCTGCCCGAACCACAGGACCATCCCTTCCCTCCTCATCCTCTGCTCATCCTCCTCGTGCTGAGGTTCAATGCTCCATTTTCAGGATAGAAGGTAAAAATTTATAGATACTGATTATGGCTCACCTTTAATTTTTGAAGGAGACGAGGGAAGAGAGGTGTTAGGGTGTTAGGATATTAGAGTCTAGTTATATTCACTTCTAGTTAAGAGGTTAGGTTACTGGCTAGAGAAAAGTTAGCATCTAGTTAGGGTTAGGAACTAGCTAAGGTTAATAAAGCAGGCTGGTTAGCTATCGGGAGAGAGGCTGGAGAGCGCGTCGAGAGGAGGAGGTGGCAGCGTGTACTCGGGGGCGTCTCCACGCGGGAGACGGCAGGAAGGTTCAAAAAGCGAAAGACAAAGCAGCAGAGGGGTAGAGATCAGTTCAGTGGAAATAACAACAGCCTCTGATACATCCTTCTGTCTCAAAATCGGAGCGAAAAATCTGCCATCTGTGGCACAAATCTGGAACAAGGCTAATGGGAAAAGGGTAGCGGAAGGGAGGAGACCCCGATGGCACCCGCTGCTCCGGAGGTGCTTTGGCGTCGGCCTGGCTGTTCCCGGGAGGGCTCATTCCGACGGGCAGGAGAGGCGCCCTCGGAGCCAGGGCTCCGTACGCTGGGCAGACAGGAGAGCAGCCACGTTCCTCGCGGTTTACTCGGTCCCTGCTCCCTCGGAACGGCAGCACTGGCCCTGGGAACGGATTGAGAGCAGCTCCAGGAGCAAGGCGAGCCCAGCGGTGCCGCCAATGCCACCGGTGCCAGCGCCGGCACATGGGACACAGAGGCAAGCAGCCAAAGGTGCCTTGCAACTCGGTCCATCGCAGGGAGGGAGGGGGCAGAATTTGATCCAAAATCAGGCCAAGTAACTTGAAAGGCAAAAAAAAAAAGCAATTTGAGAAGTGGCAGGGACACAGATGGTAGATTTTCACTATTGGAGTTCCACATCTAACCAGCTTCATGTTCAATTTAGGGGCAGCGGGATGGTGCTACAAGAGGATCTGAAACAAATTTGTCTGTTTTCAAGTGCTCTGACGGGTCCCCTAAGGCTTCCTAAGGACTGTTGGGGAGGCTGCGCCCTTCACTAGCTGCCTTGGCTGCTGACAAAGGGCAAACACACACGGCTCAGCACTACCCAGGGCAGGAGCAGATAACCAGCTTTGCAGGAAAATCAGAGAGGCGGTGGCTCAACATTCCTGTTGAGCTTCCAAGGGAAAATCTAGGGATAAGATGCCACGTGCAAACTATTCATATATTGCCTTCCAGAAAGAGGAAATCTGCCTTTTTAGAGAAAACGTTGAGGCTACACGAGCCCTGATGGCCAGTTTTGAATTCAGCAACAGAGATGAGGGCAGCTGATCCCAGGAACTGCCTCTGTACCCAGAACGGTGTCAGGCTGCAACCACAGGCAGGTGCCCCCCCTGCCACCGAGGACGGGATCTGCTCTTCCTCCTCGGACTCTTCCCACGCAGCAAGCTGCCTACGGATCCGCCAAGCCTTGGAAACAAGGAGAGGAGGAAAGACACCATTGCCATGGCAATGGCACAAAACACATCCCCACCTTCTGCCAGGCCATGTGCGAGCACATGTGCACGCGGCTCCGCTCCCGAGGGCTGGAGAGCCAAACAAACGAGCGATCGCCCAGGGTCTTCCGCTGCTTCGCGACGCCGGCTCCGGCTGGCAGCTGCAATTGTGGCACCTCTACCAAAAAAAGGGGGATTTGGCGCAAGGAGGAAACGGGACATGAGCTCTACAGACGGGCTCTGGTTTCCCAGGGGGTTGAGATGATGTAGGTGGGGGGAACGTCCCACGTCTCCTTCTCACAACCCGTTGAAATAGCCCTGGGATTTACAGCTGCGGTTTGAAAGTGCTGCACCCGCTCCGCTCCCGTCGCAAAATGCCAAGAACTCGGCTAGATGTGAAACTCCAAGAGCTCCTGCAGGTGTGAACACAAGTCTCACAGTTCCAGGGTAGAAGCTATTGTGTAATTGGGGAATTCCAGGACAACTGTTGCTAAGTTACAAAAAAAAAAAAAAAAAAAAAAAAAAAAAAAAAAAAAAAAATCTATCCAATGTTAGGAGGTTAATATTGAGCTCTTATCTCTTCATACAGATACATTAATTAGGATGATTATTATTTTTGTAGCCTGCAATACCCCTTTGGAAGTTCATCACGAGGGCAGAAAATCCTTATTGAAAGAGTTAGTAGAAGAAAATGCAGAGCATGCCTCTCAGAAAGCTGTTACGGAGGAATTAGTTTAAGGGGCAAGGGATACAAATCCGGACATTAGCAGGTTTAGGGTTTTTTTGTTTTCGTTCGGTTTGGTGTTTTAAATTGAACAAACTTACCAAAGGTCTCTGAGTGTAAAAAATCGTGAAAAAAAAAAAAAAAAAAGGAAAAGAAGAAGGAATTAACGTTGTTATAAGCAGTTATTTAGAAAGCAGAAGACAACACACAAGACACACGAGGCTTTAATGTTTCCCTTCTGTAGGACGGTGGCCGCACACTGCCTGTCCTTGTCCCCCCTAGGTGGCACGGCAGAGCAAAGGACATTGGTGGAAATGTCCAGGACACAGCACAGCAGGGCCCACCCCGGGCCCACGAGCCGGTCTCTGAGGCCAAGATGTGCAGAGGAGTCTAAGCAAGGCGGGAGCCCAGAACAGAGCTTCTCCCCATTCGCCTTTGATTCACAACTAGGCTTTTCGTTCCATCAAAACCCTTGAGCGCTAAGAAATCTCCAGCCACTTGAAAATGTATCTGAGGGTGGAGAGGAGGAGGAAGAGGAGAGGAAACACTGGACAGAGAAATGTCTCTGGCTAATGCCGCATCGCTTTGTGATGTAGCACGACCGTCCTCCCATCCAACACCCTACCGAGCGCTAGTGCTACCCTTCTGCCAGCAAAGTTTACTTTCTGTAAAGACAAATGTATTCCTTTGAGTTCTGGCACTAGCAGCACCCTCATCACCAGCTCTCGGACAGGTCTCGCCTCGCACCCGTTTCACTCCAGTTACAAATACGCAAGTGAATCTGCTCTGCCTTGGTCTTAAGCCAAACCCTTTCCACTGACCAAAACACTAACAGAGCACAGGTGACTGGCATTAAGGCACTTCTCTCTTCTCGGGCATTGGGAACGTGCAAGTTCTGAAAGGCCATAAAAACAGACAAAACCAGGAAGGGAACTCCAAGTCCTCTGGCGTGACCAGGAATCTGCACTCCCTTTACCAGCCAGGCCAAAAGCAACAGGTTTATGCCCCTAAGGACAACAGGGATGCGTCAGGTTTTCCCCAGTTTACTAATTCAAAGCAGCTGTAAATGAGATTAATTCTTGGCAGGTATCTTCTGATTTATCAGAAAGGCCAAGGGCCTTTACCCTAAGGCTAACCAATTCACTGGAATAAAAATGCAGCACTCAAGGGGCGTTAAGGAAAACACTAGATCAAACCTAGTTAAGGAGTATAAAGGCATTCTTATCAAGATGATAAGTGTATTAAAAATAACCTGCCTGTGTATTACTCACACTTCAGATCACGGTCACAGAGCGTGATATAATTCTAGTTTACCTCTCATTATTTATGCCGAGTGCTTTTTTTATTTGCATTTGACTCTGCTTTCACAATAAAGAAGGCAGGTCAGTCTCATCTCTGTTTGTGGAGCCCAACAATACGTTCAAATGCAGACAAAGCAGTTTAAGTGTCTCCGTTTAAGTTTGCTTCGCTGCAGAAGGATGTGTTTGTAAAGGTATAAAAGCCCGTAGTGAATATATATCACGTGTGGCCCACAGAATTGGAAATCTTTATATAGATCTTGTTAAACATGGGAAGAGAAAAATCAGGTGGTTGTGTGCTCTGATGTTCAGATCCAGCCTTAGGAGAGTCAGAAGCGACTGCTCCGGGGACAGCGAGGGTCTGGGTGGAAAGACTTGGCTACCACCTGACTTGCAAAACATCAGATCCGCACAGAGCGGCTGCAGCTGCTGCACTGAAGCCTCTGTTCTGCCTTTGCCTCCAACAATGCCATTCCTCTGCCAAAAAAAACTCTTAAAAACGCTCCGTCTCGGCCAAAGGAATGCTTTGAGTGACTCGAGCGCTCGCTAAGCTTAACCACACACATACTGTGCTCCAGGCTGGGTCAAGGCAGTCAGGCCAAGCATACTTAAAAGGACTGATTTTTGGGTTAGTTTTTGTCAGATGTTAGAGGTTCCAAAGGTTGCTTCATATTTGCAGTTATCAGAAAGGAGCTAGAGGCTTTTAAGTCCAGAAATGGAGGTACTTTATCGGTAGCAATCAAGGCTAAAAACACGTGGTCCTCCTTGCACACCCAGACATGCTCACACTGTGAGCTGGGAGATTCAGCGAGTACACAAACAGTTCCTGAAATGTGAATATTAAGAGACGCCACATTGACACACACACAAAAACCAACAAACAAACAAAAACAAACAAAAAAGACAGATGGACAAGCAGATGGGAAAAGACAAGAACTGACAAGAGCCACAGGGCTGGGGTACATCTGTTCATGGAGATCCACTCCATGGGCACTGCTGGTGAGCACCGAGGGTCACTCGCGGCTGCTCAGAACTGCTCTCCGGCGACGACGGCGGGGACTTGATGCCAGAGAGATCCCGTGAGCTGCTCTTCACTCCCAGGATGGAGGGGCTCAATTTACATCAACAGTAAGAGGCTGTGCGAGCTGCAGACCCCATCCTGGGTGCCCGTGGTCTAAAACACCATGTTTGCTGCACTGTTCTCTCTCTTTCCTCCTTACCCAGGACAGTGGCCTCATCGTGCTCCTCCTTGATAGGAACCAGCCTCCCTACTGACTGTGTTTCCCATTATGTTAACTAGGCAGCAGTGAAGGTCAGGAAAATGGAGGGGAAGGGAAAATATTCCAACCACTCCTTGGGTAAGAAAAGGAGTCCCATAAATGAAGATGGTTCAGTCTGCTCCAAAGGCGACCGCATCTGACAGCAACCTTCTCTGTTGCAGAAACAGAGCAGACTCTGCGAGCAGCCTCATTAAGGACCTTACCTGATCTCAGTTGCTTTATTCTCCCATTGCTGGCGCTGGGGTCAACGGGCAGGAAATCTTTAAACCAGGTGATCTCCGGGTCCGGGTTCCCGCTGGCTGCACAGAGCATGGTGGCCGTTCGTGTCCGCTCCACCACTTTCAGCTGGGGCCCCATGTCAATATTTGGGAAGCCGGGAGGTAACTGATCCTCTGGGGGGGTAAGGAGCAAAAGAAGAGCAGTTAAACGCGGACGAGGACTCAGGGCAGCTGAAGGGTGGGGGGACACATGAAGAAACATCAGGCAGCCTGGCTGCCTGGGGCTGTGCAACGCAATCAAGAACAAGGCTGCAGTGAACGGTCCATAGATGGCCCCTGAAAACACGTGTAAAAACCCAATTTACCAGCTTACGCAATTGCTGCGGATACTCCGATGCCCCACAAGTAAGTTCTACAGTTAAGTGCAATCCGTGAGTCCAAAGCCTGCTGGGCAGGAGCACGGCCAGCGCAAGGCTCCTGCGGAGCCGGCGCCACTCCCTGCGCCGGCTCCGCGAGCCGCCCGGCCCGCGCGCGCAGCAGAACCGGGGCCATGCACGGGGAGCCCGCGCGGCCCTTCCCGCTCCCCACGCCACGGAACCGATGGGAGCGACTCACTGGAAAGCCTTGCAAACCTGCGGCGGAGACGAGGAGAGAGAGGGAAAGGGGACCCGGCCGCGCTCACCGGAGGGGACGCGCACAGCAGCCGCGAGCCAAGCGCTGTCGGACACGGCGCGAGGTTTAGATTTATGAACTCGGAGAGCTGCTGCCCGGGAGCGCAAGGACGTGGCCCCCATGCCGAGCGGGCAGCGCAGCCTCCCGCTTCTCCCCGTCCTGCCTCTGCCCTTGCTAATGAGGGCCGGGAGGGAGAGCCTAACTCATGTCGACTAATTTGTGACAACTAACACAAAACCCCAGCGCTCCCTCCGTAACCTTCGCCGCGACCTCCCACGGCAGCCCGGGACCATGCGGCGCTTTCCCACCTGCTGCAGCACCGGGACAGGAAGCTGCAGCCACCACGGGCACTGCTCCTGCAGTCCCTGTCACGGCCAGTAAGGAATTGCAGCCCCGGGAGTTTATGGCATCAAATCCATCCCCTAAGCAGGTGAGGGAGCACAAGGGGAACCACCCAGAGTGCTTTTAAAAACTGGGATTTTCCAAAAATCAGGGCAGAGCTGAAGATCTGCACAGGGCTGGGAAGCTACCCAAGGCCACGCAGTGCTGCCTAGCACGGCTGCTAGGGCTGCACCGCTACTGACGGGAAGAAAAGGGCTTAAACACCGTGACTGGGTATTTGAAAACATGCCCTTTTCCTTTCAGCCATCCACACGGGGTTAGAAAGCAGTGACTGCGACTCACTGCAGAGTGAGGGTATTAACCCCCTGCTTCCCGAATACAAAGGAGATCCGTCCGTAAACAAAACCAGCATTTTATACCTGCATCTCTCGGTACGGACAACCTCGAGGGGTATAAAGAGCTGGTCATTTTGGTGCATTTTAACCATCTCTAAACCAGGGAATTACACTCTAAATAGTCACCGAAATCTCCTGGCCCTGCCCCTCGAGCTCTCCCTTCCTTGGGCCATGCTGGTGTCTCCCCGGGGCCCGGGCTACCCCCAGAGCTCCGGATCACGGAGGGAGGTGGGAAGGGCTCTGCCTTTGCCCAGCTTTCCGCCGGGCTCCTCTCTCCCTTCTGGCGCGTAAGTGGGTGGTGGGAGCTGCCGGGCGCCGCGGAGCCGCTGCCGCATTGGCTGCGGGTGACATCATTATCGATCCCGGCTTTTATCCCGCTTCCCAGAGACACTGCGGCTCCCGGCCCCAGTCCGCTCCTTCCGCCCTCCGAGGAATCCGCCGGGAGAAGCGCCCTGCCGGCCGGCAGGGTCTGCACGTGAGGGGGGACGCCTGCTACAACTATTATTACCAAGTGCTTCTAATTAAACAAAAATGTTAATCTTGCAGCACATTGCGCAGAATTCCTCTGAGTTTAATTAAAACAACTGCGACTAGCGGCGTGATTAAATTGGAGGATCAGATCAGCGGAGGAAGCATCTCCGAACAGCACATATTCCTCGGATTCGAGTGCTCCGATTTCCTCTCTGCCAGGAAAGTGAAACCATCTTCATCCCCTAACAATTGGATTCCCTGTAATAATGCAATTATAGTCTCAACTCAGCCTCCACAGGACGTGCATACGCAGGCCCTACCACCCTCCCCCTTATCCCCAAACACCAGCCCAAACCTGTTACCAAATAAATAAGTAAGCAGAGTCTTGCATCGTGAATTCTCTTTCTCAGGGCAGCCCGGGCAAGGGCGAGAAGAAAGACCTGAGCTGCAGCAGCGTGGAGGGCACATCTGGGCAGCTGTTCACCACTGAGGACCTCGCTGTCTTAGGCAGGCAAGCATTTTCACGTGTTGCACTTGCCATATGAACAGATTCTCCCATGCACCTTGTTCAAAGCTGCTTTTGGACTACTTTAAAGGCCTCCCCGGAGGGAAAAAAAAAAGCTGCTGAATTATCTCAAGGCCACCGAACAAAGTAGGGTAAGAAAGTGCAGGGAGAGGGATGCAGTGAGAAGAGGAGAGAAGAGCACTTCAGCTCTCATTTATAACAAATGCGAGTGAAGGCCGCGCTCCGCGGAGGTTCCTGGCGCACGCACACGAGCAAAGCAAACAGACACCAGGACACGCTGTCTCCTTGTCACTCTAGAAGGTGGCACTTCTGTGTTTAGATAATTAGCTGTGCTGGAAAGGGGGAAGATGAAGAAAGATAAAGCGGGTGTTGCTGCTGCTCCTCTTCCCGCAGGGTGTGCTCAGTTCCTTAATAATTTACAGGAGGAGGAGGGCGGGAGCATGTACGGACGCGCTCGGTGTTGAATGCAAGCAGCTAAGTAAGGATGCGGGCGAAGAGAGGAGCAGGAATCTTTGCCCCCCTCTGCAGATCTGCAGCCTGGTCTCTAAGCCATCGGCTGTCCCCACTTCAAGGTGCAGGAATCAGGAATAAAGATGCAGTAACTTGAGCAACACAAGCTTTAAGCAGAATCAGGATCAAAATTCAACACTCCTGAATCCCATTCTTCCACTTTTTGTACAAGTTTATGAGCACCAAAGCTGCCCCATGCGTGGTCACGTGTGTTGGACTTCAAAACCGTGTGGGCAACACGCTCCTTCCAGACACCAGCGTACCCTCCTTACAAAGGCACCTGAGTTAAAGTTGCTCTGCTATTATTCATCAACTATAAAACTAATCTGTTTTCAACTTGGCTTGATTTTCTGCTCATTACAAGAACAGCAAAACAAGACAAGTTTGAAGAAAATGTGCCAGGAGTCTTTCCAGTGGGAAGGTAACATTTGGGAAGGGCCAGCTTCTCTTCCAAGGGTGCTTTTAGGGCACTCAATGCTTTCCAGCGAGCATCTCGCACTGATTTTTGTTTACTTTTTGCTACTCTAAAGCCAATAATCACAAAAAAAAAAAAAAAAAAAAAAAAAAACAGAGACTGTGCTAGGACTTTATACTTGCCCACATCAGATGTGCCCTTTGAGGAGGAAATATGTGAGAAAAATGTGAGGCCAAAATTGTTAGAGAAAAGTATGAATACTTCATAAAAATAACAATTGGGAAGCACATGAAAAGAAGTTCTGAGAGCCTCTCCATGGCAGCCTGAATCGCACACTGGTAATCGCTGCCACAGACCTTATATGTATAACAGCAGTTTTGTGCAATTTTCCGGAGTGCAGTAATCCTCCAGAACAGATAGCGCTGGCCAGTATTCAGTGAGCGGTCAGGCCAAGGAAAATTTTGTTCCATTACATTTAACCGGACCCAAGAATTGGTTTTAAGGGGATGAACGTGCAGTTCACGTTGCACTTAGTAACCACTCGCAAAGGGTTAGTTGCACCGCCGTGCAACGAGGAAAGCAAAGAGCTGTGCCCGTCAGGGGCACAAAAGCAGAACCTGTTTACAAGAAGCAATAATTTAAAAATCTCGCTTTCGGAGCACGAAGCTTCGAGAAACCGTACTGCCTGGGAGCTGGGGTGCCTGTGCCAGCTGTAACTTACTTGCTCCCTAAGCTATAATGAAAATTACAGCAGCTGGAGTCAACAATAACTGGAAAATGCCTCCCCAAAATGTTTCTTTTCCTTAGCTTTGGACTCTGCAAAATTCAGAGTTGCAGGCACTATGTCTAGCAAGCTGTGGAAAGAACAGCAGGTCTCCAGAGCTCTATCAAAACTCGGATCCCTTCAGAAACAGAGCAGGACGGACGAGCAAGCCAGCAGAGCTGGCGCTGAGAGCGCGCGCGGGTCGAGCAGCGTCCATCACGAGCGTCACTGCTCAGAAGCTCAGTCCCAAAGGACTCCTCTCCCGCAGCTTCCTGTTTTTAAGCGAACACATGCGGATTTCTACCAGGGTCTGATCCAGGAGCAGTTATCTCCATAAGCAAGAAAGGTTGTACTCAGTCCCTGCAGCAGCTGCATCTCGTAGGGAGGGAGGTTTTCTCTTCTGTTCCTGGACTGGCTGCACTGGCGTTGCAGAAATCCCAGGACGGTTCATACGTGTGTAGAGCATGAAGATGCACGCACGTATTTCTAGCTGTGGTTACAACAGCACAGCCAACAGGCTGAGGAATTATTACGAACCCTGTTCCACAGAGCCTGTAGCAGCTGGGGCCCAGGTTTCCATCCTCCCCAGCACACTAGGGGAGCAGCTTCTGCAGACGACAGCCCACAGCCATCTCCAAGCTGCGGAGCTGCCCCCGGCTTCATGTTAAGCATTACTTCTGAAAGTGAGAGAAGAAGGACAGAGAGGAGGAGGAGGAGGGATTGCGAGGAAGGAGAGAGAAACGACGAACAGGAGAGTGGGTGAAAGCAGAAGGGGGGAAGAAAAAGAGAGGACTAGATGCCAGGACTAGATGCTAACTTTGTCACTGTGGAAGTTAGTGGATTTGTACTTTGTCCTTTTAACTCACCCAGCTCTTAAAAATGGGGATAAAGAGGAGACGCTGTCTGCCATGTGAAAGCTAAGGAAACGTCAAGCAAAGAATCACTCTGACTGAGCAGGGAAGGGGAGGGCATGCTGTAAGAACTACATCCTTGATGCTCTTCAACAGCCTGTTTGCCTAGGCCTGTAGCTAATTACTGCTCCTTCAAATTTCATGAAGTGGAGAGCCTCACTGCTCTTCCACAGCCAGTTAATAAAGCTTCCTAACAAGGTCTTGCTAGACACACGGAGCCGGAATGCTCGTGGAAAGCAGCAGAGTGCGGGGGTGAAGCACTCGGTAAGAACGTTCTGGTGGAACCAGCAAAGTGTGCAATGAGTGAAGCAGTGGGGAGATGGAGCCCCTGTCCCGTCACCTGGCGCTCTTGCTGATACGTGCACGGTGCTGACGCCGGGATGGGAGCACCAAAGCTGCACAAAGGACCTCGATCCCTAGGGACAGCCGCTGAGCACAGCTCGTCAGTGCCCACGCGCTGCGCTTTGCTCCGGAGTGTGCCCGACGAGCGCGGCAAGAACCCGCAGGATTTGCGAGGGCAGCAGCTGGAGGACAACGCGCTCTCGGGCTAGAGCTCCTGGACACGTTCAAGGGATGGAAATTTTGAACACGATCACAGGACATTCCTCGCCTTGCTCTTGTCACCCCGGCCCGTTTCAGCCTCTTGCCGGAGACATCCCACCCGCGCTGTGGATACAAGGTTAAGTGGCAGACCAAGCGAAAGAGCAGCTCAAAGACAGGAGCACCTGCACAGACCTGGCAGGTACAACTGGCCCACGGGCCTCATGCTCAAAGGCAGCAGTGCCCGGATAGCCCAGAACCTGCTGGGAGGGAGCGCTCCTAGCACAAGGGAAGCAAAGGGCTTTGCCAGGCGCCCTTCATGTCTGGCCTTTACTTACTGCTGCATGTTAGGGGTTTGCACACAAATTTAGCTCTGCACTACTAGGGATGAGCTGTCGTTCAGATGAAAGGACTTCCGACACTCCCGGAGCGAACACTGAAACTGGTGGATTCTCTCATTGCTGGAGAAAAGGCAGTTGGCATGCAGGGAAAGCTGCCTCGTAGCCTTATGGACCACACAGAGCACCACGAGCACCTGAAGCAGCACCAGTGATGCCCACTGCAGAAATCACTGCTCCTACTTCAAGTTCACCTATCCAAAGCCCTCAGCCCCTCCTGCTGATGGTCCACGGACAGCTAATGCTCCCAAGGTGACTTGCAGACGGTTCTCCACCATCCCTATGGGCCTTTCTGCCAGCATCGTTTGACTCTTGGATTCAACTGTGAACACCATGCATCTTTTCCCCTAAAGCAAGTCAGCTTTAGCAAGCAGCCTGGCTTAGCTTTTCATGCAGCAGTTTTACTGATCTCCAGGATGATACCAATAAACATCCAGGTGATCCCAGCGATGGCACATTGTTCCCTCCCCAGTCGGGCTCAGGGAGCGTATTTCAAACGGATGACAGGAAGGAGGAATCCATGTAAACACCCTCCACAGCATGGACGAGTGAAAAAACAGAGAATCAAAAGTTCTTGGAGAGTACATGGAGCAAAGCATCTCTGGGAAGGAGGAGGAAACATGGGGTAATTCTGGTTTGAAGGGACTTCAGTCTATCACCCAGTCAAACCTTCTGGAGAGGTCCTGTTCTAGCAAGCAGCCTGGCTTATTGTTCCTTACACTGCAGTTTTATGACTCTCTGAGGTGATAACAGCAACCAGATCCAGCAGGCCAGGATGGATCAGAAAAAGAGGGATTTTGTGCCCTGGCCACGAGTTGTTCGGTGACGCCTTCCTTCATGTGAAGGAAGGAGAAGCCGAAGGCTCCCTTGTTCCCTGCGACACCCAAGCACTGCGCTTTACCTCGGAGGACGGTGAGCTTCGCGTGGACGGTGACCTCCCCGTGAGGGTTCTGGGCAACGCACTCGTAGATGTTCTCATCCCGGGGAGTGCGGAGGGGCTGGATCCTCAGAACAGCACCTGCACTCTCATCAAATTCAATCGTCTGGGGGACAGAGGGAGACACACACAGTGTAAGCATCCTTGGGGCAAGCAGAAGCAGCTCGTCCCTGCTTCACCAGCATGTACAAAACACACACGCTCCCACAGCTGTCTCGAAAGCCCCGGAACATAACCCGCCCCATCAGCCTTCCTCTTGCTCTTCACTGACCTCCAAGTGCCAGAAAGCTGTCCCACAGCAAACATTCCCAGCCCACCAAAGCTGCCAAGTGCGTCTCCAATGCTCTGAAGCTACGAGCTGGGCTGGGAGTTCAGTGTGGGGAAGCAGGGGGACGTGGGACAAGGGAAAACTAAATAAAAATGACAAAGACCTGCTCAGGCCACTGTCTGCACAGGCAGCTGACACCACAGAGCTCTTCCCTGCACGCAGCTGCCTGGCAAGGCCAAGTCCCGCAAGGAATTCCATGGGATGACCTCCCAGTCCGTGTTTTTCTGCTCTTGGTTCTATCTAAGCAGCACCATGGCTTGGGTCTGGCTGCCGGGCCAGTACAGACGCTGTAACGTAGTCCCAGACATTGCAACATTCACTTCAGGCTGCCCCAAGGTGAAATAACGAGGCCTGGGTGGGCATGAAGGTGCTTTTACAGAGCTGGAGAAGCACCAGGTTAGGAGGGTTTCTGGGGAAAGGAAAAGGCAGCTTTATGCTGCATCCCTGGAGGTAAGAAAAACCCCAGCAAAACAAAACAAAAATCGAGAACAGCGTAAGCGGCCAAGCTCTCTTTGGCTTTGGAACAAGCCCAGCTGTTGACATGGCTGGGAGCTTGCATCCCGCTCCCGCAGCTACAGCTCCTCCCTTCCGAGCCTCCAGTCATTGTCGCGCCTCAAAACAGCCAAAGAGCAGCCCTGGCTGCTGGCTGCTCGTCTCTCCTCTCTCCCCGCGTACGCTCGGATTTCTAGGACACCTCTTACCTCAAACCGCTGGGAATTCACTTTCTTCCCTTTCTTGTTCCAGGTGACTCGTGGCTTTGGGTCTCCAGTCGCTTGGCAGACGAAGGAGGCCACCCCTCCCGACACACCAATTTGGTCCACGGGCTTTTTAATGAACACAGGGGGACCTGAAGGAAAAAAAAAAAGCGTCATTATTGACACAAGGAAAGACAAACTCTTAATAAATGCTGGTGGTAATTAATAGCAGCACCATTGCTGCTGCTCTCTAACGAACCCAGATAAAATTAAACCTCGGCTCATTTGGAAAGAACGGTCTTTGCCTCCACTTCACATAGGGAAAAGCTAAAGCACAAGATGCTAAGGGCCTGGTACCGCAGCCGGCTCTGAGTGCGGTGATGCTGCAAAGCCCCTCTGCCTTCCGAACCATTTTGTGCAGGGGAAATTGCGCTGGCAAAGCCATCAAAGGATCTGCACCAGACGTCCACGGTAGAGCTGGAAACACCATCTGGAAGTACCGAGCTGCAACCCCCAGATCCCACCCGATGAACAAGGATGAGCAAGATTCATAGGCACCCAAGGCAAGGGGAAGGGGTGGGAGCACCAAGAAATAAATGGGGCAGGAAAGCGGGAATCCTGAAGACCATGGAGGAAGATGAGGACGGCAGCATTTGCGCAAGCCCCCACTGCTCCTACCCGCAGGGAATTCTTCCTTCCCTGCTCTAACCTGCTTTCCCTCACAGTTTCCTCTCATCTAGTTAGCTCAAAATTTATTGAAATATTTAAATCACAAGGCCACAGCTGTGTTCAAATAAAATCACTCAGATCATAAAGTTGCCGTCTGTTATTCTTGGGGAAAGTAGACCACATGACTGCAAAATGTGTATATTTATACGTACATATTCCAAGTCTATAAAGCAAGACGCAAACTGCCTACCAAGGAGCTTCAGAATAGGGCAAAAGGCAGCTAGAGAAAAGTCTTCAGGGTCTTTTAGGGGTCGAAAGACAAAAGGAAACGTCGCCTCCTCCCCGCCTGGTGTGGCCAGCAGTATATAAATAAAAGCGACTGAGCAAGCTCATGTGATGCAATCAAGCATTTGTTTCCATGCTGGAGGTAAATACAATTTGCTGGAGCCGTTTATGTCCCACCGAACGCTGTGTGTACAAAGCATTAGATTTATAAATATCTGAATCTATATTTAGAGGTCAGAGTCTTCTCTGCAATGTTACAGCTAAAGGTTACCAAGCAAGAGCCTCGGGAGGCACCGGCAGTGGGGAAATCTCTTTTCCACCTGAGCAAGACCAGCCCGAAACTCTGCTTCAGGCTAAAGGATCTATAAATGCTCCCCCTGGCTGCAACCTCACGTCTGTCCTCTCTTCTCCCACGCTCAAAATCCGAGCATTTTGCAGGGGTCAGTTCAGAAGGCACAGCCAAAAACATCCAAAAGGCCTTTTTAAGAATAAGCTATAGGTTCACATCCTGCAACGAAAGCTCCTCGTACTCAGGCACCCAGGCCACACGTGTTTAAACGGGTGCACGCAGCCCGACCAGAGCACAATAGAGGAAAAAATATACATATGCCTGGCCCAGAGACATGGACAGTGCTCCAAAAATTAGGGAGCGAACAGAAGTCCCAGCTCGCCAGCCCTTGGTGGGACGCGCGCAGACGCAGCGGGTGCTCCCACGCAGGGTGACCTCCTCGGTGAGCGCCTGGACAACATCCTTCCCAGACAACACACGGGGTTTTCCTGCTCGCTAGGAAAGACAGACGGAAAATCAAAGCTGGAATCACTGTTTTTCAAACGGTGCAAGTTTCCAAGCTCCCGGCGCTGAGGCCCCGCTCCGGTAAAGCCCCCATGGCGCTCCCACCTCCGCGCCGCATTTGCTTCCCTCCCTCCCTCCACGGCACAGCTGGGAGACACCCAGCAGGGCAGGAAGACGACGCCAAAACCAATTCCCACGTTCCAGAGAGGGCAGAGCAGAGCTGGCCGCAAACGGGGAAGCGGCCGGTCACGGCAGGGAAATATCGACTTCCCGGAGCTTTTCTGAGACAAAATCGATTCTCAAAGTGTTGCAGGGCGGCCTTCCCGATCGATGGCTGCCCTGCTCCGGGCCGGAATGTCCCCCACCGCAGTGCTTAGTCAGGACCAGGGATGAGGGGGTCACCGGGAGCAGACTGCTCCTGGTTGGGCTGGAGCTCCCCCAAATCCATGGCAAAGGGGCCAGAGGCCAAGGGAGAGGATGAGGGAGCAGCCTCGATGCAGCCCGCAGGGAAAGGGGAGGCCGAGGAGGGGAGAGAAGGCAGCGAAGGCAGGAGGAAGGAGGGATGAGTGGCAAGATGGAGAGCGGGAGCTGCCGGGAGCCGGGAAGCGAGGATGAGGTAAGGGAGGTGGGCTGGGGAGCAGAGGAAAACAGGGCAGCGCAGCCAAATTCGAGACAGATGGAGAGCGGGGAGCAGGAAGGCGGCGTTTGGAGCAGGAGCGTTTGGAAGCAGCGGCGCCAGCGCGCGGGGACAGGGAGCGCGCGGCGCCGTCGTCCCCGTTTTCCTAAGGAACAGGAAGCGCAGACAGGGAGCGGGACCGGCACGCGGAGCAAGATTGAAAACACCCCTCGGAGAGCTCCCGCGGAGCCTCCAGGCCCCCTGAAATCCAAGGTTTTGCCGACACATTCTGCCTATTTCTTTTTTCCTGAGGGCTATTTCTCAGCGCCTCACAAATAAAATTAAAATGAGAGTTTTCTGACAGAACAAACAAACAGGGAGTGAATTATACTCCATTTCCCCGTCAATAACTTCGCCCCAACCCAGTCGTCTTATCATCATAAAAAGTCCATTAGGCAGTAATTGGGGAGGCAGCGGAGCGCCGGGCCGCGCTCGGAAGCCGGAGCGCGCTCGCTCCCCGACCGGCCCTTTCTGGGAAGGCAGACAGGATAATTACAGGCTTCAGATGGAGATTTCCTCTTACTGTCAGCAGCTCCTGGCTCCCTTCAGGGTGATGGGGACTAGCAAGGCTGGGGAAAGGAGCTGCGTAAAAAGAGGCTGGGAACGTTTTTCTTGGAGGTGAAATGGTTCCCCCCCTTGCAATCCTCCTGTTGACAACCAAAGTCCTTCCATGATGGCAGGCAAATAAATTCGAGGCTTTTTTCCCCATTTGGACATGGGGGAAAGTCAGCTGAAGGGCTTCTGCCCCCCTTCCTGCAAGTTCATGGAAAAGGAAGGAGAGTGGCCAAGGACGTGACCCAGCACGGGATCTGACACAAGCAAGGGATGGGCGAGAAGGATCGAGAAGTCGCCTCGTCGCCCCAAAGGGCACCACGGCCACGGGGGCCTCGACGCTGCTGCCTCCGCCCGGCCCCTCCGTCGGCCCGGGCGGCAGATCTGCCGGGGCCGGGGCCATTCCCATGCGATCTGGAGCCCCTGGCAGGCACGGGCAGCCTCCAGGCTCCGCATCTGCGGTGTGTTCGGATACGGACCCTCCGCAGGGACAGGCACTGCGGCAGCGGAGGCGGGAGGCACATGGAGCCCAAGGATCTGCTCCTAGCTCCGACCGCCAAGGTGGGAAGCCGCACTTTATCCTGCCTGCTCGAGGGGACGCGTAATCCTTCCCTCTCCTCCATTTCAGCGGATGGGCGTAATGGATGGGACCCTTATCTCCAGGGAACAGCAGCTAGTGTGAAGTCAGGCAGCTCCATCTGGGACCTCTCCAGGCTCCTACTGTACATCCGTACGTATGGAAAGGATCCTGCTTTCCCCACAGCACAGCGGGTATCAGTCACAGTCACAGGTCGTCCCGGCTGATATTTTCTTTTTGATTCATTCTATGGCCCCTTCCCCAAACGTCCTCAACCAACAGACTCAGTTTCCCAAACGCCCTCGTCATTCCCGCTTGTATGGAGAGCGCTCCGGGTGCCCCAGGCGCTTCTCCGCGCGGCTCTGCGCCCGGCACCCGCGATTCCGCCCTCCCTCCTCGCTGCAACAAAACGAGAGGCAACGGATGGAGGAGGTGGCAACACTGACAGATCTCTGGCCAGAATCCTCCTTCCCCTTCCGGCACCGCATCCAGATGCCAGGAAGGAAGGAGCTCCTGGTGACCGGGAGCAGACGGGCAGCGCGGGGACGAGTGTGGGAGCACCGGCGGCTCCGGCAGCGCGGCACGCCAGGACCCTGTGGCTGCACAAGTGCTTTCAATCAGCTGTAACAAAAATCACATCCCATATTTCTCCACAGGTCCTGTAACAAAGCACAACAAAGCAGCGTGGAGCAGGAGCGGGGAGGCCACGGAGCCCTCCCGGCAACCTAATGAGGCCCCCTCGTCCGTCAACGTCAGGACAGCGATGTCGGCTTGCTTGCAATCAGAGGCTACGGGCGGAGTGCGCTCCCTGCGCCTGCCACGCTTCCCTCCGCAGCTAAGCTACTCGGACAGCTTCTGCTCGAGCCGTGTCATCAACGACGGCAGATCGGAGAGGCTCGACTCGCCCACAACCCAGCCGAGACGCAATTAGAAAGGACTTGGCCCTTTGCTCGGCTTCCGCTGCTCTGTTTGAATCATTAAAAGAACCAGAGTCCGCAGGGGACACCAGAACACGAAGCAACATCTCCCAAGGGACAAGCCTGAAAGAAGGAAAAGCTTAACAAGCCCAGATCCCAGATCCCGGGGGGCGATGCCATCTTAATACAGCGCTGCAGAGGTCCCGAGCCGCCGAAAAGTGGCAGCGGCAGCAAGGAGGAAAGCAAAGCGCTGCGAGCATCGCGTGCGCAGGGAGCGCGCGGGGCCCGGCCCAGGACGCCCCCGCGGCGCGCGGCTCCCACCGAGGTCCGTCCCGTGCAGGAGGCGCGCGGGGCTCCCGCCCGCCCCGCCGGCGCGGCTGGGGCTGCAGAGCCCTGCAGCAGATCAACGGCCCCAGCCCTGTTCCCTAGATAAGTACGTGCACGTGGGGATCACTTGGGGCTGAAAGACACCCCAGCGAAATGTAATATTGCATGACAAAACTCTGCTCGTCTACTCCTGTAAATAAAAGCTCTGTTACTGCCATCCTCTTCCCACAAACAGCTCTATAGTTGCAGTGTACTAGCTGCGGCTTCTGTTATTTTGAAGCAAGCTGGCTGAATCCCCACAGATTTAAACACTATTTCTTTCTTTCAGGCAAGTGATGAAGTTTTGTGGTCTAGAAGAAAAGAATTAGGTACAATTCCTAGGGTGTGGTGTTCTGAATCTTTTCAAAAGCTGGCTACATCATTCCTAGCCGTTTTCTGGTGACTTCAGCCCATGTTTTCTATGGAACAGAAGGTGGTTCTGGGTACCTAGCCTGAAATACTTCAACCCAGGTCATCTAGGTGCATTGTGAGCTTGTCCTGCTCATCGGTTTCTACTGGAATGGGATGTCAAGGGAGCTCAAGATGGGAAACCTCAAAACACGAGCACAAACCCTAGTAAATCCATGACTAAAGGGCAAATGCAGCCTTTACCAGACACGAGCTGCGGCTCCTACCACATCAGTCAGGACAATTTCTGCCTCTGAAACACAGTTCTCATAATTCAGATTTGCACTAGGTGCAGCAGCCAAAGAAAAGAAGAAAAAGGGAGAATCCAAGCACAGCCCTGAGAAGAGGCAGCAGTGGTGACCGAATGAATTCGGGCTTGGGGTACCTAGAGATTCGGTGAGCCAAGAAGATAGTGCAAAACTGGAGACAGAGAAGAAATCATGGAAAAGCAGCAGCGAGGAGCCCCCAGAGCCTTTCACTGAAGACAGAGGTGGAAGAAGGGGAGATTTTTCTCAGAGCCGGGCAGGGCTGTATCCGTGTTCGACACCAGCCAGGAGACGCGAGGGGTCGCATCTCACTAGTGGGTGGCAAGGCAGCCCCTCGGGGTGCCGGCCCGGAGGTGCCTCTTTCCTCCGGGTGACAAGTGGCAGCTCTCGGCACAAACCACCATCAGCAGATGTGACACATTGCAAAGGGGCACATGGCAACACGTATGAAGGAAAACAGCGCGGGAAACGCTCAGGACCAAATAGATCCTGCCCATGAAGGCAGACAAAGAGAAAGGAGAGCTGAAGCATCTTCCTGGCTCGGTGGATGATCACGTGGGAGCCAATCTCAAGGTGATCTTTAATAGCCGAACTGAAAAAAACCCCTACATCCTCTTTTAGAAATTCCACACAGACAAATCAAAGCCCAGGCTAAAGATTTGTAAGTGTCGTCACTCTTATCAGCACGCTCAGACTAATTTATAAATAAATCTACAAATTCCAGCAGAGGTGAGGGAGGATGAGGACACAGCCAAATTAATTTGACTTTATTAATTAAAAAATCCACCAAGTTTCATCACTCCGATACTCTTTAGAGGTTGTGAGAGTGTGTGGAGGGGGGAGTTAGTCTCATTAATTATGCAGAAAATGCAAAACTATCATCCTCTGGATGACTTTAAAATAAGGAGAAACCCTTTCAGAATGGGGAGAAATTACTCCCCAAGGCAGCTGAAATTTCTCTTGCAACTTCAAAGGACAATAAATTATTCAAATCGCTCGCGCCAGTCCACACACTCTCTCACTCTCTCCCCTTCTCAATTTTATGCTCCTGAGTCAATTAAAGGTTTGGAAGACTTGGAGAAACTTTGCAGAATGAGAAACCAGCTGTGGTTCTTTCTATTTATTTTTTGCCTTTTTAAAGCTTTGCTTTTCCTCTTGGCCTCCAAAGGAAACAGAAAGGGTTCTGTGCATTACAGATGAAACAACCGTGGCGCTGGTTTTAGCCAAGCTCATGCGAAACAGCAACGTTTCATGTCTTTAAAAGCAAGATGGGACATGCTAAAAATCCTCTGCACAAAGATCCTATGAAAACAGGAGGTCAGTCCATACTCCTCATGTCAACTGTCCAAATCGTTCCTTGCCTTATCCCCTTTCAAAGGCTTAGCAGCAGACTTCCAAAACGTATTTATAATGCTCTTTTCTGGCAGTCTTCAGGTCTAGGTTAGCTGTGATCTCTTCCATAGTCACGCTGTTATCTGCTGTGCCCTTGGACGGAACGAGCGGCTCCTCTGCCAAACCCTAAACTGCCCATTTAACATTTGCATTCCGAGAACCCCAAATCAAGGCTGAGCCTAATTACAGTGGACAAGAACATGGCAAGAGAAGCCCTTGCTCAAAAAAGCAACACTAAGCAAGGAAGGGAAGGGAAGGAGCCATCACGGAGCACAGGAACGGGGATGCTCCAGCCCAGACAATTTTTAGCTCCACCACCTGCAGCACAGAGCAGAAACAGTGAATGTTTTTGTGAGCCTCAACAATCCCCAGAAGTGAAATTGGACAGCGGCAGCACAGGGAAGCTTGTAGACATCTCCGATGGGAACTGGGACCAGTTACCTTGCAAGAGAATCCTTGACTGGAGGAGAAGAGAGCGGCACAATGTAAATAAAACTGTTCTTGGGAGATTGTCTCTCACAGGCCAATTCAAGCCTAGACTACATCCCACGCACAGCGGAGAACAGCCCTCCTCTGGTCTGCTGTCCCTGGAAAACACTCTGCTTTGCCTTCAAAGAATTATCCTGGGCTTCCCAAGCCATAAAAAGAACAGGAATGCCCTTGCAGATTCCTTCCAGCGACCCAGGGGATTAAGATCTCCCCAGTCTTGGGAAGACACAACCGCACAAGCCAGCTGATGTGACCAGGGCCTCAGGAGATGCCAAAAGGACCCCAGTCTTCCTGGCAGTGCCTGCAAGAACTGGGTGCAAAGCACAACCAAAAGGGAAAATTGCAAAGAAATAACTATTAGCCTCCTAGGAAAGGCTGGCATGAAGACGAGGAGGATTTTGGCACACAGATGTGGTGAGCGCACGCATATAGATTTTCTCCATCACAAATACTATGGAGATGACATTTCTGCGCAAGCCGCTTGTTTACTCTACAAGCAGATGCTCTTTTTTTTCCCCCTGTCTTACCATCTAACGAAGCTGAGCAACAAGAGCTGCTGGTTGGGAAAAGCTCCTCGAGCAGGAGACACCCATGACTGGGTCTCAAGCCCCGCGGTGCCGCAGTCCCCAGCTGCACCTCCACAGACACTAATCTAATAAGTGTCTGCACTGCGGGGCACAGCTGGGACCCGCGAGGTGGCAGCTCCCCAGCACGGGGAAGCTCCTGGAAAAGATGATTTATTTCCTCTTCTGGTCCAATAGCACAAACCTGGTCCTAAAGCACAAACTTTCCAATCTGAGTTATCCTTTAAAAAAAAAAAAATTGAATGACATCACTCGATCCAGGCAGATGAGGTTTGTTCAATTTAATCAGGCACTTAAGGTGACACAGAAACTTAATTCAGTGTCCTTGAGCAGGAAGACAACCAGCCCAGAACCCTCAAAAACCACAGGCTGGATCAGAGCCGGCAGAGAGACAGGGAGGGAAAGGGCAACTCGGAAGGATGACACCGAATCCTGGTGTGCTGGGGACGGGAGCAGCAAGCGGATCTAGTCGGGGGGACACGCGACTCTCCCATCCGGGCGGATGGGATTCAGGTGCCGCCACCTTACACTGCAGGAGCAGCACGCAATGGCCAGGGGGGACTCCACCATCTCCCACCAAGCCCCCCTGGCCTACTCATGTCCCCCCTTAACTTCTGCTGCGCCCCCGTCCCCTTCTGCCGCCCACTGCAAATTAACGACAGAGCAAGTGCGATTCCGAGGGAAGAAAGGCCGGGCGACGCGTCACCAAAGGGCCCTTCTTCTGCCATATTATCAACTGCAATTCGGCTTTAACTATTTATGGTAATACTTCAGCACGCACTAGTAAGCGCTCTACATGGTGATTTGTAAAAGGAAGGAAACCTAAGTAACAAGTAACGTTCGCTCCTGCATCTGCTATTAAACCTTTGCCGGGGCGGAGCGGCACTGCCAGCCCTCCGCGCACACCGCGCGGCACTTAGCAAAGCTCGCGGGGGCAACGAGGGCTTTGATCAATGGAGGAAAAAGCCACTTACAAACAGTGGGCATGCTGGTTCCAGCTACAAAAAACACCACGTTTCTATAGCGCTGAGTGACCTTTTCCATGCAGCTTAGAGCACGCACGTTGTTCCTCCGGGTTGCACGGGAGGCCGGGGTAGCTGACCCGGTGCGGAGCCGCAGGCAACGCAGCGGCTCTTTGCAGAGGGGCCTGGCAGCAGCCGGAGAAACCGGACGGGTTCTGCACGTGCACAAATAAAGGGAATTTTCTTAAGGTGCTGACTGCAGAGAGGGCTCGAGCAGGGCTGGGAACAGCGAGGGTGGTTGTGGGCCCAGGTATGCCAGAAATTTGGGGGAGAATCTGCCTGTCCTGCCTGGTTTTCCATAAGCTCCAGGGCCACGGGACCTTGTCTCCAATCCCGCCATGGCACCATCAACTTATGTTGCTCGAACAGTCAGCTGAAGCCTAAACAAAACAAGAATATGTCCCTTGTAATGGAAGATCATTGAAAATAAGCACTGAATTCACAACTTCCAGCTCTACAGCTGCCCTTGGCCGCACAGAAGAAACAGTGAGAGTGTCCGTGCGCAACCCAAGAGAAAGAGGAGGAAGGGGCCGCTTTTATACCTTTCAATTATCGTCCTCTCCAGCTTCACGAGCAAGAACAGCAGGCAAGAAGCAGTGCGGCACTTTGGTTTTTTTCTAATTTAAATAGCAGTTTCCTTTAAATAGCATGTTCCAGCCGTGGAAAGATTTAAATCACTGACTGAGATCAATTAGCCTGGGAAACAAGGGAAGTATTTTAATGGCCCTTTGATTGCCGAGGCTGCAGCTCCCCCAGCGCTGTGCTGGGAGAGGACGGTTTGAAGGCAGGAGGAGGAGGCCCGGCCAGGCCTTCGGCCTCACGCGTTGCTCCCCGCGGTGGCCGGAAGCGCCCGGGTTGCTACTCCGGGCTCCCCATGGCAGCAGGGACGGCAGTGCCTCGCGCAGCCCCCCGGTAAACGAGGACACGGAGTCGGGGGCAGCGGCGCAGCCGGCGCCATCCACGGGGGTGCTGGGCAGGGGGCTACGCGGGCGGCAGCGCGACAGGGCCCAGGGCCACCTCGTGGGCGAGGACACAGTGAGCACAGCGCGGCAGGGCCTGGGCTCACCTTGCGGGTAAGGGCACGGCAAGCGGCAGCGTGACAGGGCCCAGGGCCACCTTGTGGGTGAGGACACGGTGAGCGCGGTGTGGCAGGGCCTGGGGCCACCTCGTGGACAAGGACACCGTGAGCACAGCACAGCAGGGCCCGGGCTCACCTTATGGGCGAGGACACGGCGAGCGCAGGCGACAGGGCCCGGGGCCGCCTCGTGGGCGAGGACGTGGCGAGCGCAGCGCGGCAGCTCCCGGCGCAGCCCGGCGGCGCTCGGGGCGCTCTGCCCCTCTCCTCGTTTGCGGGGCACAAGCGGGTGGC
>VZSV01000174.1:1268039-1289340 GCA_013398735.1 Nothocercus julius | reverse complement strand
GCGGGAAGCGGCGGCAGCGCCTCCGGAGCGCCGGCCGCGCCGTGCCCTCTGCCGTGGCACGGGGCTCGGCGGGCGCTGCAGAACGAGAAAAGGATCCCGGTTTGCGCAGGCGCTCCAGACATCACAACAGATGAACGAGGGCTGCAGTCACACACAGAGGACTCGGCGCGCGGGAATTGCCCGTCCGCACCGACAAAGCCGCTTGCTCGCTTTGAAAACAGGGGACAAAGGGACTCGCCCAGGAGCGGGACAGCAAACTGGGGCAGGGACAGGACCCGTCCTGGATCTTCTCCTGTCACCGTCCCCTCCCCTCCTGGCTCTGCCGCACAAAGAGCCAGGAAGGGAGATCCATGTTTTCACTCTCCTGCTTTTTGGCAACAGGCGCTGCAGGCCGTGGCCAGGATCACCCCCTTCCACGCGCTGCCACGGCCGCCGCCGCCCTTCACCGCCACCCTGGGCACTCGTGAAGAGGGGCACAGGCTGCACGACCACGGGCAAACGTACCTGGGCAGAGGGCTCGTGCCCCGGGCCTTGCTGCCCGGCACTGCCCTGGCGCTCACCGGAGGCCAGTGCAGCCCCGCTCGCTGCCGCGCAGGCAGAAAGCTCCGGTCAGAAATATTAGCCGGCAACGAAAGGTCTGGGATCCCGCTCAATCCCCAATGACTGCGTCATCTTAACAAAGCCTGATAACGAAGCGATTATGTTAAAAGCTGTCAAGGGCTCCGCTGACCAGAGCAACCCTCTCACCAGCTTCAAGCAGCTTTGCTGGGCAAAAAAAAAAAAGTCCTAATTCAATCAGCCTGGAAGAGCCTCTTCCCCGCTGATCCCGAGAGATCGGCCTTGGTGTGGAAGGAACGTTACATCCAAGCTGCTCAAGACAGTCACTCTTCTTTTCTTCCCCCTCTCCTTTTTCATTTTTTAAAGCAATGACTGCAAGGCAGCAGAGATAAGAACTGTGTTACGCTGCAACCGGTTCACCCAGGGGAAGGAGAGACGCGATGCTCTTTCTTTGGATGCTGTTTTGAATCCAGCCCCCGCAAGGAACACGACAAGGGCCACTGGTGTCCGACGGACAGGAGAACAGGAGCGGACGAGGCGGGTGAGGGGAGCTCCCCCTGGCTCCTCGGCAGCCTCCGAGGCAGCCCCGGGGATCAAAGCAGCCTGCAAGGACCTTGCTGCCCTCTGATGTCCTGCCAGGACAGCCCCGGGAACAACAGGAAGGGAACGGGTGGAAAACTAAAGGTGGCTGGAAAACAGAGAGGGCGTCATTGGGTACCGAGCGCTTCCTGCAGTCAAGCGGCCCGGCGAGGGGAGGTGCAGGGCTCCGACGGGAAAGCAGAGGGGCAGGGGGACGGGAGAGCCACTTACTTTCGGCGATGCAGCCCACGAGCAGCACGGAGAGGAGGTTCACGAGGGAGAGCAGCGAAGACATCCCAGGGCTGGGAAGGATCCTCATCTTCCGCAGCAGCCTCCGGCCCCAGCCAGGAGGCTCTGGCTCAGCGGGACTCACGGCGCCTCCGGAGCCTCGTCAGCACCTGCGGGAGCACAAGGGGAAGCGCTGAGGCGGGGGGACGCGCGTGGCGCGGAGGGACGATGCCACCGAGGGACCGGCCGGCTCCATCGCTGCGCGAGGGCCAATTCCCGTGCGCTCCGAGGACGGGACGGCGCACGGAAGAGCAGCGTGAGCTGGAGGCGCCGGGTTTGTCACCCGGCGAACAAGGAGGGGCCTGGTGGGGCCCCCGGAGCCTCTGAAGCTGCGATTCTTCCACAAACACTTGGGCAGGGAGCTGCGAAACCCAATGGGCATCCCCAGCGTGGGAAGGCCGGGCGCCCCCAGGGAGCTCCGGGAGCCGCATCCCGCTCCCTTTACGGAGCCGAGGGAGGGTTTCCTGCCCGCGCGGGCAACACCCGCGGGGCCGAGCGCTGCCTCCACGGGCACTCCGTGGATGAGGCTCCCGGCGCTGCCCGGATCCTTCCTGCTCCGAGTGACCCGCATTAAAAACCATCTCCTGGAGAAGAGCCAGGCAGGAGACACCGCGCAGCGATCGAAGGGGGTGGCGAGGCCCCCTAAGCTCCCCGATACCCGTCGGGGTATGAAAACATTTTAATCTTTGCCCGTCCCCTACCTCTGCGGGACGGGAGCACACAGATGTAAAAGGGATAAGCAAGAAGTCCCCACGCGCACTGAGCCCTGGAGAGCAACGGGGTGGCGGGACGCTCTGCGCTGGCACTCGCCCGCATCCAGCGCCTTTGAGAACCCGCAGGACACCAGCCCCGGCACAGGGAAGGGGAAAAACAGGGTGATGCTGCCGGGAGTCTCCTCAAACGTTTGTTCTAGACACTATTGTAACGGGCACAAAGGCTCCAGCCGGGCGTAACGGGGGTTTGCAGGGTTCCAGGGCAGGGAACAACGCGCGGGCCGGGCCGCCTCGTGTTGGCAGAGGCGAGCGGCGCGCGAGGGCGCCAGGAATAGCTATGGAGGAACCGTTAATTAAAGCGGGGACGTGGCATCCATGCCACAAAGGGAAGAGCTGCTGGTGGCTTCACCCTGCTCCACAGCCACTTGCTACCAGCGAGAAAACCTCTTCCCAGCTCCTTCAGTCCTCCAGGTTTCATTAAACAGGAGCTCTGTTTTTCTTTACCCAAGCAAAATACCCCCACGTCCCCTGTAAATGCTGCTAAAGCGCCTGGAGCTCGGCCACTGATGGGGACACATCGGGGACATGCTCTGCCTGATGGCAGAGACACCCCAGGGCAGCTTCGCTCTCCTCAATCCGGTGATGGATTTTCATGGCACATAACGGGCCCGATAGAGGAAGTTTGGTTAAGGGGATATGGCAACAGCTCCAGGATTCGAGAAAGAGATGCCAGAGGGTGACACTTCCACTCAGGTGCTAATGCGCTTCCCGAGCCCTTGACGGAGACAGAAAGCGCTGGCAGGGCTATTAGGACATGTCGACTTCAACGCCGCGAGTCATCCTTCGGAGCAGGTGCGGCACCGGGATCACCGGGACAGCAGGACGGGCGCCCCAGCTCCCTGCACGGAGCCGGCGCCGCGTCCTCAGGGGCAGCGGTGACGCCGGAGACGGAGTGCTATTCCCCATGGTATTCCCGCTGGCAGGACCAACCACGCAACGTTTGGAAACTCGGCTATCGTGCGGGATCCAGCTGGGAATTGCTGCAATGAGCACTGGAATCGCAAGGGTTTCGTCACCCGGCCCCCGTTTGCCTCTCGGAAGCAGGTCGTGCCCCGCCACCGGCCGAGCTCCCAGCCCTTGCACCGCGCGCAGAAACATCACGGCAGGTCCCCCGCTGCTCCCCGGACCCGCACACTCCCGCTAAATTCCCTAGATCCCCTGCAGCACAAGCAAGGCACCGAACAGGCCTCCGTCCTTATTACGGGATGCAGTTCAGCAAAGCCCTGGCTGCCACTGGGGTCAGCCCTGCACTCGGTACAGTCACAGTGCAGAAACAAGATTAATCCTTGCAGCCAGGGAGCCCCAGAAGGCTCTTGTGCTCCACCCGATCTCCTCTCGCGTGCAAAGGGTGCATCTTGCAAGCGCCAGGCACGGCGCTCACAACAGGTATTACTAAAAATGAGAAAAGTGAGAAGTGTTTGCAGGGAGCAGCCCCCATTGTGCCCAGCACCCTTGGGTCCCCAAAATCCCGCAGAGGGCAAAATGCTCAAAAGCACCTACGGCTCTTAAGAGCTTAAGTTCCATTGAGAGTCAAAGGGACTTAACCTAAGCCACTAAGATGCTTTGGGAGATTTTCCTCCCAGCAACTCCCATTTCGGAGGGTGCTGGACACCAAACTTCCTTAAGCTGCTTTGGCAGGCGCTACTCGACAGAGCCGCCGAGGGACCTCGCTGTTCATCGCGCCGCTTTTGTGACCCTCACGGAACCCGCGAGGGAAACGCAGTTTACAAAATGCCCAGGAAGGAAGTGGCAACAAGCCTTAATTTCAGATTCACTGGAAGGAAACAACCAGAAAACGCTTCATACACCCTTCTGGGGGCTTCTCCTGTCTCCGGTCTGTCGGCCTTGAGCCCTCGAGCTGCTTCGCTTAGGCGCGTTAGCCGCGTTTCCCGAGGAAACGGAGCATGAACGTGACAGCATCGAGGCCACGTCCAGCCTCCTTGGACATGTCCAGCCTCCTCTGAACGCTCTTCCAGCCTCCCTGTGCCGACTGGACCCAGCAGATGCAGCCACGGGACCTCCCCAGGCCCCTCTGCCTTCCGGGCCGCTGCGTCTGGGCCTCTCAGAGTTCCCCTCTCGTCCCCCCGTCAGCCTCCGCATCCTCAGCAACGCGGCACAACCCGGCGGCCTCAACGGTGGCTGCTGCGCTCGGGTGCCGCACGCCGCAGGCTGCGCAGAAAGGGCCCGTTTGGGAAGATGCCCCATCAGCCCTGCCCGTAAGATGAGGCCTCCGAGCACATCCAAGGCAGCCCCTCCGGAGGGAGGCTGCGAGCCTGGACAGCACTAGGAAACGGGCGCCGGGGTCCTGGCGATCCCGGCTGGAGCGGCTGGCAGGACCCTACGGAGCTCTGCACTGCTGCGTATCTGCCGTGGAGTTATTTGGATCTCGGAAAAAAACACTTACAAGAAAGAGGCCGAGCGTTATCTCTACGGAGAGGCAAACGTGGACGGAGGGGAGAAGCCTGGACCAGGCCCAGCTCGGGCCCGCATCCTGCTCTGCATCTGCAGCTCTCCAAGGGCCCCATCACGACAGCGTCAGCCCTTTGGAAACCAAAATCATGGGAAAGCAGACGGAAAGAGGCTCCAAGGGAGCACTGCGGGCACGAGGCCTTCACACCCTGCCCCTCCGCTTCCCTCCTCCCTGAGCATCCCTGTCTGCTCCCGCGTGTCGAGCGTCCGGCTCAGAGCAAGGGCACCAGGGGCGTCCGGGTGCAGGTCCCTCCCTCACCGGGCCCGGTGGCACCGGGAGGGTGACACCGTGGTCAGTGCCGGAGCAAGGAGACGGGAGCGCTCCAGGCTGCGTTGAAATTGTCAGGAGAAATTAGCTCCCCAACGCCGCTCTGCCCGGCACAACGGCCCTGACAGCAGTGACGCGTCGGCCGCGGACAGCACGGGCGGCGCCAAGGGGGCCGCCCGGAGGAGGAGGAAGGCTCGACGGGGTCCGACCGTCCCTCCGTGCAGCAAGCCAGGCTTTGCTGCTGCTCTGCAGAGGCACCTTCAGCTGCAGAGCCACCCAACGTCGCTCCGGCCACAGTGCGGCCTCCCTGCCGCAGCGAGTTGGGGCCCGCAGAGCTTCCTTCGAGCCTCGCGGCGCCCGGCCGGGGACACCGGGGGCTGCCCCGGCCTCTCCTCCCAGGAAGGGGCGGCCGAAGCGCAGGGCTGAGCGGGCAGGAGGCCTCCCTGCTGCCGGACAAGCTCTCCTGCCTCTCCAGCCCTTCCTCCTGCAACAGCCTCTTCCTCCTGGTCCCGCTTTTTGTCTCCAGACCTTCCAGGCTGCACAGGGGTTAAATTCCACAAAGAGGATTTGCTTTGGAACTCGCAAGACAGAAGATGAGCAAATCCCTTCCCTGGCTCTGGCAGGAATCCTGTCTCAGACCCACCAGCCAGGGGAGATTAAAACAGGAGGAAAGAGAGAGGGGTGGAAAATAAAATCGCATCTCTCACTGCCACCATCTCACACGAACGTGAGGGCTGAGCTGGGATGATGCCGGGTGGTGGCTGCTCCGGCGGCTCCCTGTCCTGGAGACTGGGCTGCCCTCCCTGAATTTGACCAGGAAGGCGCTTCCACGCTTGTTTTCCCTAGGATTTCCTTCTGGCCTGGCTATCGGGGGCAGCCTCTGGGCACTGGCACATCCTTGCAAGGGCTCTGCTCCAGGCGCTGCCTCCAGCGGTTGCCTCACCGTGTTGCAAAACTCCCCGCTCCGCCCCGGCGGCGCGAGGCCGGCACGTGCCGGAGCGGCTCCGGGGCGCAGGGACGGGCCGCAACGTCCGTCCTCTGCAGGAGATGCTGCTGAAATCCAGAGGCTGCTAAGCGAGCAGAAACGGGGCAGGATCAGCACCGGCTCCTGCCCGGCCACCTCGCCGCACGGGCTGCCTATTAAAGCACCTTTTTCCTCCTTTTCTGCCCCAGCGCGGTGCCGGTGCACCGAGCCACGGCTGCCGGGAACGCGCGGGCGCATCCCGGGCCTGCCGACAGCCCCACGCAGCCCCGGGAAGCGCCGCCCGCGACGGCGGGCTCAAAAAGATGCTCAGGTTGGATTTTACTTTAAAATCGAAGGGTTGGCTTTGTGCGTGTGTTTTGGCCAGCTTTGGTTCCTGCGCTACCGGCCGCGCTTGCTCTGGTGGGCAGAGCTTCACCCGGTACAGCACATCCCGGCGCTCCCCAGGAGCCCCTGCAGGAAGCTCTTCGGCACGACGTCCCCTGCCCGGCCCTGGCCCGTCTCGGGAGGTACCCGGCCAAAGCGGAACGGGGCCAACCACGAGTCAGCTGCGCAGGAGCTGCCCTATGGCAGGAAACGCTCCTAACTCTCCCCACACTGGCCGGGATCACGGGGAAAGGCAGCGTTTTCGTCCTCGTCCGTCAGCGACGGGAGGACCTGGTGGTGCCGGGAAGGCCACGGGTCAGCCCTCTCCGGACGCACTCCCGTTTCGTGATTTTATTTATTAGGATTTTATGTGGCTTTTTCATCCCCCCCCACCCCCGCTCGGGTTCTCTCGTTAATCTAATTGTTCTCCTAATGAAGATCTGCAATTCCTCAAACATTAATTACCAGCGGCAGCTGCGGAACAAGAGCTCCCTGTTCCTAATAACACGCTTCGCACTCCTGCCTGCCACCGCTCGATTCAGCCACGCGCGACTCGCCCGGGGAGGGGAGGACAAATAACCTCCCCAAAAGGGGGCCCTGGGGCCACCGCGTGCCCCTCGAGCCACGTCCCGCTGCACCACGGGGACCACGTGCCCGTCGCGGGGGCGTCCGGCCTCGCACAAGGGACGCGCGGAGGCTCCGCGCGCAGCAGCCGGAGGGCGCGGAGCCAGCGGGGCGGCAGCAGGGCCCAGAAACGCGCGCGGGGAACAAAGCGAGGCAGCAAAAAACACCCCGAAAGCAACAAAGCCGCAAGAGTTTGCGGTGACAAAAGCAAACAGGGAGATCTGTGAATAAATATTGATTTGACGGGCAGGCAGAGGAGCCCGGCCAAAACTGCTCCGCTGGCACCAGGCTCCCGCGAGCAGCGGCAATGCCGTCGGCACCAGGATAAACCCCCCGGAAAAAACACACCTGGAGGCCCCCAAGGACCAAGCAAAACGGCAGATTTTCCCATGTTTTCCCCCAGAATTATTTCCAACTAACAAGACCAGATGGAACTTGAGGAAAAAATAAATAATTTGGGATTTTGGGGTGTTGCGGTTGGCTCACGCGCAGCCGGAGGACGGAGGGCAGGGTGGCAGAAAGGCTTCGGACAGGGGCTGGGAGGGAGGCTCCGGCAGAGGCTTCGGCCGGGGCCGCTCCCGCGAGCGGATTAGCGGGCGGCGAGCGGGCGCCAGGGCCCTTATCGCAGCCCCGCGCGCGCGGCCGAGGATTTGCATAATTTTAATCTTTCCCACCAATGAGCGTGAAAAAATTAGGTTTTCCACTATTTTATCTCCTATTTGCGCTCGATAACCAGAGCTGGCGGCTCTGCTCCTTGTATTTATACAGGGAGCTGTGAGGAGAAGGGAAAGGGGAAAATAAAGACATATATAAATAAATAGGGATCGCCGGCGCTGCAGGTGCGTGGAGGGTTGAACTGGGGACGGCTCCGGGCAGAACGGCCCCGGAGACAGCAGGATGGCAGCGGGAGCCCGGCCCTGTGCCTCAGTTTCCCCCTCTCCAAGGCTGTCATCCTCCAGGGGAAGGAAGGTCCCTTCCCGGTGCCGGCGCCTCCCTCGGATGTGGCCTTTCCCCGGCTCCGGCCTCGCCGCTCCCACAGTGCCGTGCTGCGCGCCAGCGATCCCGGGAATGTCGAGACCAGAACGCCACCCGACGAGGTGGTGCTGCCCTCTCCCCCCCATGCCTCTCCTCACTAGAGACGCCCGGCATGCGGGTCAGCCCTGGCCGAGCAGCGGCTCCGGCCTGGAGAGCCTCCGGAACAGGGCAGGACCCTCTGCCGGGTCCTGCACGGAACCAGCAATTCCCATTTGCCACGGGAGGCAGCTTAGCTAACCCGGTTTAAAGCCTTGGGCACCCTGGTTAACTGCAAATTAGGGGGACTTTGATGAGCACTGCTCTTCCTAAGGACCCTTTCCAGGGCTGTGCCCACGTTTTTCCCATCTGGCGTGAGCAGCCGGGGCATCCAGCCCCGCAGGGACCCGCGCTTGGCCCATCTTTAAGCACAGGGATAAAAGAGCATCGGAAAGGATGAAACAGGCAGGCTGGCGCTCACCTTCCCGGCGCGGGCGCTTCCCGACATCCCCCCAAAGGCGAGCGGCATCGCGGCGGCACCGGAGGAGGACGGCCGCTCCCGCGGCGGAAGCGCACGTGCGCGGGGAGGCGGAGGAGCAACGAGGTGAGGGGCTGGGCGCAAACCCCAAACAAAAAAGGGAATAAAACCCAAGCGGGAAAGAGCCCTGGGGAGAGCCACGCGCCCCGACTTGCTGGGATTACGCTCCCGCTGCCGAGCACAAAGCCCTTGGCTCTGCCCTCTCGTAAAACTGAGGGAGGGAAGGTGAAGAAAACATTTTTTTTTTTTTTTTAAATATCCTGAAGGGTCAAAACAACCTTTTAACTCGTGAGCCAGCAAGTTCAAACAGGACGGTGAGCGCCGCTTTCCATCGCCTCCAGGGCCAGGCGGTTAGCGCAGCCACCCGCGCCCCAGCGCTCCAGGCCTCGCGGAAAAAAGCCAGAAAAACGAAGGTAAAGGTGCTGGCAACCTCCCCACAAACCACTTCCCGGCAGAGGCAGCGGCGGGACACGGAGACGGGCGCTGCCGAGCGCCGGCCCTGCAGCCAAACCGACGCATCTCCCCCCTAAAAACCCTCAGTTGCTTCAAGAGCTGCTTAGCACAAACCTGCTCCTCCAAAGCTTAGGCCTGGCCCACGCTCTGACCTGTTGGGCATTGCCCAAAGTCCGAGGGAGCTGCCGGATTCCCATGGGAGGGAGCCCAGGGACCCCCTCCAGCTTGGCCTCCATCAGTCGTTTGCAGGGAAACCTCGGTCTGCTCAGGGACCGTCTGCCCCGAGACCCCTCGGCCTCAACACAACCACGCGGGCACTACCAGAACTCGAGCAGGCACCCGTCTCCTCGGCATCCCTGCGGCAGGAAAACCTTGGGCAAACTCACTTCCGTGGCTCCGAATGCCGGAGCATTGCACTGCTGGATCGCTCCCATCCCTGAGGAAAGTCCTGCTGGAGCCGGACATGGAGGGGGAGCTTCAGAAAGTCCTGCTGGTGCAACGGAAACCAGAAGATGCTCCTCCCTCTTCCGAATTCCTTGAGATGCCCCAAATACGTCGGTACAAGTATCTGGTCAGTACAAGAGGGACGGGGAACTTCTCGAGAGGGTCCGGCGCAGAGCAACAAAGACGATCAGGGGACTCGGACATCTGCGGTATGAGGAGAGACCAGCGAGCAGGGCCCGTTTAGCCTGGAGAAGAGAAGATTGAGGGGATCTGACCAGCACGCACAAATACCTGAGGGGAGAACATAGGGAGGACGGGGCCAAACTCTTCTCGGTGGTGGCCAGCAACAGGACATGGGGTAACGGGTACAAGTTGAAACACGGGAAGTTCCACCTCCATGTGAGGAAGAACTTCTTTGCTGTGCGGGTGCCAGAGCCCTGGCACAGGCTGCCCAGGGAGGCTGTGGAGGCTCCTTCCCTGGAGATCCTCCAAACCCGCCTGGATGCGACTGGGTGCCCCGTGCTCTGGGTGTCCCTGCTGGAGCAGGGGGTTGGACTAGATGATCTCTCGAGGTCCCTGCCAGCCTCAACCGTTCTGTGAGTCTGTGCATACACTGGGATAACCCTTCCCGGCCGGAGGCTGTGGGGCTCCCCCACAAGCAGGACCATAGCTCCTGGCGGCAGGATCCTCAGGGTGACTTTTCAGAGGAGGTTGGTAAGTCTGGAGGCAGCTCCTTGGGAAATCCTGCAGCCCTGAGCACTCTGGCTCCGATGGACCCGACTGCTCCAAGCGCAGCTTCATGGAGCACTGCGGGATCTGTTTGATGGGCCCATTCCTGGCGGGAAAGCCAGAGGATACATTGACGATGCATCCAACAACAACTGTGGTTCTCAGGCTCTTAAATGATTAGATGAGGAGGCTGTTGAGGACGTTCCTGGGTTCGCTTTCTGCATTTTTCAATCTGGCCTCACACATAATATTTACAAGGGGAAAAAAAAGTATCTGAAGATGACGTTGAAAAATGCATGCGTTTTTGTAAATCCTCCCACTTCCAAGATTGTATCAACAGAAAAAAAAAGAGGGAGGAGGAACAAAAAACATAAATAGGGCTCTCACTGACAGGGCCCCTTTGAACTGTTTTCAAAGGGCTGCATCGACGGTTCTCCTATTTGATTTTGGTTTGTCAGAATATCTACAGCGTGTTCCTCCACGAGGAGCAGGGAGACTGGAGGAGCAGGTGGCACGGACGTCTCCGCTCGGGATCGAGGCCGGGCTGGATCCATTGCGAGGGCTGCGCCACGACACCCGTGCAGGGCACGGGCTGCACGTCGATCCGAACATCCAGGATCCGCTCCCAGCTCAGCACAGATCCGCCAGGAGCACCTCCCGTGCAGGCAGGGCTGCTCTCACACGGAGCATGTCCAGCCCGGAGAAGAGCTTCGATTTTGGGTGGGACGGCGAGTGAGAGCAGGTAGAAATGTAGAGCGCGCACCAGTCACTCCTCATTTTGCAGCCAGAAGACATTTAAGACGGCGCAGCCCTTTGCTGGCTGCCCCAAACCATCTGCCACAATCTTCCTTATTTTCAGATGAGTGTTTTCAACTATTTGCTTACTGGGTGCGTAACTAAATGCACAACAAGGAGCGCCCCGGGCCCCCATCACAAGCAGTTTGCCCAGCCAAAAACCAGGGAGAGATCGTGTCGTCCACGGAACAAGCGAGCCACAGAGCGGGACGGGAAGGAGGAGCTGCATATACATGCCACAAACTGTAAATATGCAGGAAATAAATCCCATGGAAATGCTGACAGCAGCCCCCAGACAGATCTTTACAAATTGCCTTTTACAAGTAAATAACATTATATCAGGGTTTATGGGCTTCGCGCTGGAAATCCGACGGCCGTTGGAGCCAGGCAAATGGCAGCTGCCTGCAACGTGGCGGGGCACGGGATCCACCCCACACGAAAGGGAGATGCTCCGGGATCCCTAGCGGATGGGAAGCCCTATGGAATGTTTTCCATCCCCCATCACGCCAAAGGGTGGGCGAAGCCCCACATGAATGATACGGAAAGCTCCAGGGACTTAAAGCCTTTTGTGATCGCCTTGACCTTGGAGCAAGTCCCACCAGGTCCAAGAGGGGACAGGCGGGCGCTCCAGCTGCAGCGCGCACCAGCATTCCCATGGGAAGCTCCGGCACCATCCTCCTCCCTGCTCCCGGCTCCGCTCAGCCGAGGGGTCCCTAGGGACATGACGGCGGCAGCTCGTGAAGCCTCCGGGCGACGCAGGGCCGAGAAGGAGGAGGGAAGAAACCCTCACCTTCCTCCCGGCTCCGCGAGCGGAGAACGCCAGGCACCTCCTGCGCCCAGGCCATTGAAGTGCCCCGAGATTCCTAAAGGAGCCACTATAGGGAATGCATCAATTTAAAGATCTAGCAGCAAAGAACATAATGCCAGGCAGATTTTCTTTCAGTCTTTTATAATAACTTAATAATCCCCAAAATAGTTTCATTGTTGACGCTCCTGTTGTGTATTTTATGAGCACTTTTGAGATCACAAAGCGAGGTAAACACGGCGTGTTGCTCCAGCACCTACCAAAGCCCTTGGCAGAAATAAATAATTAAGCAGAAATAATTACTTAAGCAGCGCAAACAGCCACGTGGGGGGACTCTTCCAATCCAGACAACCATGCGGCAGCCCCCCTTTCATCCAAGGCTACCCGGGCTCTTTGGGGCTGAACCAAAGCCACAGGAGCCTCCTCCCCGTGCTGATATCGTGGGTTATTGGCTCCTCTCCCCAGAGATCACCACGTTACTGGGAACAAAAGAGCCACCAGGCCCGCAGGCACCGGGTACCAGCTCCTCACCCTTGCAGGGCACCCAAGGGTCCCTCCCTCGGGTCAAATCCCAGCCAAGCACCCAAGGGTCCGTCCTTTGGTTTGCTCTTCTTATGAGCAACTCCGGAGGCCTTGATGCCCCACGAGCCAAGCAGAGACTGTCTGAGAACGTACGGACACAACACGGGCTTGGGGGATGCATCCCGAGCGAGCAAGCTGCCGGGAAAGGCTCCAACACCAAGCGCAGCAGGGGGGAATCCAACGTGCTGCGTTCGTAGGTGAGGTCCAGGTGGAGACAGGAAAAGAGAAAGAAAAGTCCCCAACATCTTATGTGCCCCCTTGAAAAAGAGAAAAGGGCAGAAAATCTGAGATCTACCCTCAAAACAACCTGCTCCACAAAAATTACAACAAAAGAAAAATGCAACATCAGCCAGAGGTATTGACAGAGAGGCTCCAGGGTGCAGCCAGTTATTGAAGCTTTGCAACATAAAGTTTTTAATTCTTGCAGGACAGAGGGGGCCGCGGCACGTCCCTGCTCGCGGCGAGCAAGGGCGCAGCCGCGGCTCCGATTGTCTCCTGGTTTATCGGTGCCGAGCAGCGCGGAGCAGCTCCCACCCAGGGCAGACACAAAACCACAGGGCCACGGTTTCTAATTATGCCCGCGATTCTCAGGGAAATGGTTTATTTATTAGCTCTTTGCGCTTCCCTTTCATTCATTCTCAGGCGCAGGCCTGGCAGCGAGGGGCTCTCCACAAGAGCAGATTTATTAGGTTTCTCCTCCGTCTTCTCCACCTTCCCGCTCGGCGCCTCCCTCCTCGCGCCATTCAGCATCACAGGCCGAATCATCGCTTTTAATTCAATATCTTGCAGTATAATTACTCCGTAATAACACTATTATCTTAACACTTACTCCGCAGCTGTGATCCCATTACAGCGAGGCAGGGGGAGAGGGAAGGGATTCTCCAGGGAGGAGCCATGGCGAGAAACGACCCCAACCTGCACGTTCGTTACCCCGGCCACTGCTCCTTGGGAAGCCTGGGTTTAATTTCTGGTCTAAAAATCCATAGAAAAGGGTTTCCAGCTTTGACACGCACAACCAAAGGGGCGAGAAAACCCTCTAAACCCACAGACTAAAGCTGAAATAACTTCGGTGCTGCCAAAACGGCCAGGAAAGGCCTCCCAAACCCTCAACGCAACGAACCGCAGGCTTGGCTGGAAAGGGGGAATTTCAAGCTTCGAGTGCAACCTAGTGCCAACGCGGAACTCGGAGCCTTTCGCCTCCTCGCTGGGGTTTCTGCTCTGCGATCCTGCAGCAAACAAGGGCACTGCCTGTTCACGCAGAGCTGTTCCTACACGTGCCGCACACGGCGCAAGTTGCCACAGCCCCGGCTTCAGGCGGCAAGACCGCGACGCCCGCGGGGTGAGCTCGGCTCTGAGCAGGTCCCGGATCCCCGAATCACTCACAAAACTTGGTGCTCCTGGATAATCCCCGCTCCAATGCGGCCGTTCCACACGCGCGCCGCAGCTAAGGAGTAAACACCGTTTATCGTGATTGATTATCCATCGCGTAATGCAGAGCTATAATTCCATCAAGCCATCAAAGGCGTTCGGCAATTACATAGATCATGGGGGGGATGTGAGGAGGGCTCGTCATTAGAAAGGCAAAATGGAATTTCCTTGTATCCTATTGCCGCACGTTGGGTTGATTTTTAATAGCGTAAAGTCAGATCATCCCTGTTGCAGATTTGCTCGCACACCTCGGCCAGCCACCAACTCACCGCTGCAGCCCACGCCAGAGCTTGTCGACATTGATAAGAGGTTTTAGGTCATTCTCCTGTGCTACAGGAAATTTCTAAAGAAAACTATGCCCAAAACGCAGACACTGCAGTCACGTCCTGCACCGTACGGCCCAGCCCTAGACACACAGCTCAGCAATCCCGACCATTCCCAATCCCCACAGAAGAGACGCCTTCCCGCTCTCCAGCGGGATGTCCTAAGGGATGCTACAGGAGACCTTGTTACAGTTCCAGTTTCGCTCTCTAAAACACGTTACATAAACCCCTTGCTCCTGACCGTGTTGCGTGTGCACGCACAGTTATACGTATACGCATCTTATGTGTAGGCACTGTCATAGTTAGATCCACACATAAGGTAGCTAAGGCAGTTTTTGAAGCATTAGGCAGACTCCACTACTGGGTTTTTACACCTATTCAGTTCAAATTTAACAGAAAGGACAAGCTCAAACACATCAGGACACTCCTGCCATTGACGGCTGCATTTGGGCTTTCATTCCCGGCTCTTCCTTGCCCTTCCCACTCCTCCATGGCTGCGATCCCCAAGTGCCCTCACAGTGCTGCCTCAAGCTGCTTGGATCAGGGCGCTCCAGCCCAGAGCGGATCCCAAACTCTTGGCAACGGGCACCGAGCCGCAGCCAATGCCGACACCGCCAGGCTCCGGCTTGACGGGTCACAGCTGCTGAGACCATCGCGGCCCCCGCGCAGCTCCTGCCTTACGGGAAAACCATTCCCGAGGGAGCAGAGACCAAGGCGAAGCTCTCCCCACTTTCCAAGGAGAAGTTTCATATTCCCGCTCCTCGTGCGGCCCAGCGGGGAACAGCGCAAGGGTCAGGACGTGGAGGGCGCTGTGCTTATTCGTCTTTAAAAACAAATAAATAAATAAAAGATAAAAATAAATCCAACCACTTTTCTGCAGTCGCAGGCCCTACATCAGCATTTACAGCCTGCTTGCTAGAGGGTCTCTCCTGGGGGAAGCCACCCCGGGATGCGCACGGAAAAGCCGCCCGGGATGGCCTGAGGACATTAAGCGAAGGGAGACTCGGATGTGGCAGGCGGCCGTTTGCCACCACTATGAATGGCTGCGCACTAAAAAAGTTTGTTAAATGCTCCATAAAATTGAGCACATCACAGAAAAACACTCTGAACCCAGACTTTTATTTGGCTGCCTACGAGAGTGCTCTCCGGAGCAGGCAAAGAGCTGCCACGCTCGTATTTTTCTCTCGAAATCCCAGCACAGTTTGGCTTTTCATGGCCAAAATTCACATTTACGAAGATATTCCAGGAGCTCAGACCAAGCCAGGGTGCCGGCCAAACCCCGAAACTCAACCAAAAAAGAAAAAAATAAAAAAGCTAAAAACCTCAAACCAAATGTTTTGCTATCAACACGTTCAAACTCTCCGTCACCAGGAAAACAAGGGGGCCCCCACAGCAAGTTTCCCGTGCGGGTCTGCCCTGTCCTTGCTCCCTCCTCTGCCACCCCTTCCCGCTGCAGCCGAAACGTTTTCCCAAGGGACGCTTTGTCCACTGAAACTTGCTGAACAACCTCAAATCCACCGGCCGGCTTAAGCATCATTGGCTTTGCATAAAACCTAAAGCCACTTTCAACATGTCACTCATCTTCCCTATTAAGCCTCACGGAGACTCTGTGCGGCTCAGGGCCGGCCAAAGACCCGCACGGAGCTGCCCCAAAGTGACGAGGGACTGAGCTCGACCTCCCGTCCGGCTCCGTGACGGCTCCTGCAATTTTCTCCTGCTTTGCACCAGGCAGCGCCTGCAGCCGCGACACCAGGGAGGAGCGGGGCTGGGAATTCACATTGAATCGCGGGGCTGCACCGTGAGGAGGACGCGATTCACGCGGCCCCAGCCCTCCTTGGGCACGTGGCTCCGGAGGCGCCGGCAGGACGGTGTCTCAGGGGGTGGGTGCTCCGGGTCCCTCAGGGACGCGGCGCTGCAGCTGCCGAGCGCGCCGGAGGCCGCGGGGATCCACCCCGTGCGGAGCACCACGGCCGGCAGCAGTTACCTCCCTGCGTGAAGCTCCAAAGGGCTCCCGCTTGGCAGGGACCGGAGGAGCCAGGCCTGGCTTGGCCGGGGCGGAGGAACCGCTGCCCACGGCAGCATCCGGGATGCCGGACCCAGCAGTGCTGAATGCAGGGCAGCCGCTGCCGGGCTCTTGCTCCCTGATGCACACTCCACGCACTGGCTAGAACACGCGGACATCTCGAGCGCATTTCCGAGGACGGGCCCCGTAAAACCTTGGAACCTGCCTGGGTGTGGGAGAGCAGAGCTTTCCCGGGTGGCAGGAGCCCTCCCAGTCCCTGCCCCAGCTGCTGCTTGGGCTGCAGTGTGCAGCCCTCGAGAGGCCGTTGGGCACCGCGCAGCCCCACGGCACAGATCAAACCCCAGCAGCGGAGGCTGCCGGGAGCCAAGGCCGGGCACCGTCCAGCGTTCCTGCACGGACTGGATCCGCAGGCAGACAGGGTTTCAGGGAGGCTGCTCCTCCACCTCCCTGCCTTGGTGTCCCCAGACACTAAACCTGCTGTCCCAACCCCAACAAGAATGGTAGTTTCCCCTCTCCAGGGCACAACCACCTTATAAAATCTGCCCTTGGGGAAACGCTTTGGAAAAAATAAGTAAATAAACAAATAAAGTGGGATTTTCTTCAGGATTTTCTCTTCCTGAAGGAGATCAGGGCAGATGTTTGGATCCCCCCACTCCAGAGCAGCACATCTGGTGCGTGGGGAGCGGAGGGACAGACGGACGGGACAGGGAAACTACCCAGCTCCTGTGACAGCCCCGGGAGGGGCCACTGCTCCCTGCCTTAAGTAAAGGATAAGGTTTTAACTTAAGCTGATCTCCAGGGAGAGGAGGAGGTTATTGGATCTGCAGGAAGCAGCGGGGAAGGAGCGGAGTGACCCTGGAGCCCGACACGGGGCAGCTGCCGTTCCCAGGGGCCACAAAGCTGCGGGGGCCAAACCGGCAGCAGATTTGCTGTGGATTTTTTTCCTGATCTCTTGCTCCCAACGCACATTTATGTCCCTTAGAGAGCAAAGGAAGATTGCTTTGAGGAAACTACAAAGACTATTTTTTATTTTCTCCCCTGCTCCCTTGCCCAGGTCCTCCCCCCGGCGCTTTGCAGCTTGCGGGAAAAGCCCCCCCTAATCCCCAAATTCTCTCCCTTCCTTCAGCAAGCACCGAAACCCAATCCAACCCTTCATGCAGCCCCCTGGCCGCGCTAATCCGGTCCCCTCGGCCGCTGCCGGCACCAGATGTCCACGCACAAAAGCGGCGCCTGCCACCAAGAGCAGCCGCCCCGGGGGCCGCGTGAGCCCCACGTGCAGCAAACCCGCCGCCCGGCCGAGCATCCGTGATGCCAGCAGCAAAACGCAGGGAGCATCCGAGCCCGGCAAGGGGACACGGGCCCCTTGTCTGCCCGCGGGGCAGGGGGGAAAACCGACAGGCAGTGCTGCTAAATAAAAGGGATTTTTATTAAGGGGGGAAGGGGGAAAAAAAATATATCCATCCCCAAGCAAGACATCTGTGCTGGGGCCACTCGGCCGAAGCGGCATTAGCGGCGACTTTGTTTAAATGCGCCTGCTGCAAACCCGCTTCCCGGCATCCTCCTCGCCGCCTGCCGGGAGGATTTTGCTAGCCAAAGCGCGCTCCAGATTAGCCATCTGGATTATCCGCGCTCGCTAAACCCGGCCGCGAGACCGGCCTTTCAGGCAACGCACCCAGCGCCAGGGATTTGTTCACAGAAAGAGAAGGGGATTTGAGGAGGGGGGTTAAACCCTAGGCCAAATCCTCCAAACCTTTGCAAACAGCAGCTTGGCACCCGCCTGTCTCCCTTTCCTCCGTTTTTGTGGGTCTTCCAGGGCCAGGACAGGCTCTTTGCAGCAGAGTCCTCAGCCAAGTCCTGCCAGGGAGCTCTCACCCCCAACTTTATTTCCCAAATTTGCAATTTTCCCACATTTTCCAGCCCAGAACGGGGAGATGCAAAGCACAGGCCGGCCGCGTCACCCCATGCGTATGTCCCACCGCAGCCAGCCGTGGCAAAGCTGTTTCCTGCGACTCGTTACCTGCCCCGTGCTCCAAACTCGAGCTGTCATTTCTCTCGTGCACGGGGGTTTAGCGCTGCTGCTACAGCAGCCTTTTATTTATGGCATTACTTCTGTCATTATAACGATCCCACATAAATTCCACGTAGCGATGCCGCAACAATACTTGCTGCTATTACAATAATGATCTTGTCTGAATGGCACAGGTGCCATTATTGGAAAATCTGTTTGCAATAGAGAATCAACTGTAAAAGGAGGCATTACGCCCAAATGAACTATTTAAGAATTACCATAAACAGGGGGCTGGCCTCAATTCCCTGAGCTGCAGCGGGCTCTTTCCTGCCTTATCGCACCGGAGAGCGTCAGAATCCGAAGTTGAGTCATCCTGCAACTTGCCAGGCGATGCCGAACGGCGCTCTACTCAGCCCCCTCGCAGGGATCCATCGGGAACAGGTTTTTAATGAGGAATTTTTGCAACGCGTTTCCTCCCTGCCGGCGAGCGCGCTCGCTGGTGCGCAGAGCCATCCAGGCACGCGCTCACGAGCACATGAAAAAGTAAATAGAAAGTTAAGGCACCAGAGCTTCTCCAAAACGCCAAGCTCGCCCAAGCACACCCTGGCTCGCGCAAAATTAAGGTCTCAGTCACCATGGAAACTGCACAGCATGCACGGGAAGAAAGGAAGGAAGGAAGGAAGGAAGGAAGAAAGGAAGAAAGGAAGAAAGGAAGGTGCTGCAGTGATGCTGCTCGATGCATCTCCAGCCCTACCAGCGGCCCCGGTGCACCCACAGCTCTGACATCTCCCCAGAGCTTCTTCATTCGGAAGGTTCCACATATTACTCCCACCAAACTGCTCTGGAGAAGCAGCCACTGCTTCAGGGAAGCTCCTGACGGAGGTTTTCCCCACCGCCAGCGTTTGCACAAGCAGGACGTTTCACACCTTCCACAGGCCCTCCCTTCCCCCGTCTGTTCTTCGCACCGCAAACACAGCATGAAATCAGTTCACGTGTAATGAGATTCGCAGGGTCTCTGCCACGGGACTCTGCCAAGAGACAGAGAGGAAGAATAGCTGGGGTGCCAAACCTCCCCCAGCCACAGAGCAGGGGACAACAGGAAGAAAGCGGTAACGGGATGGGGAGCCTTTCGTCTCCGTGCAACCCGTTCAAACTCAGCCTAGGGGAGCAACAACTGCACCGACGTTCCGACACGGGAGCCAACGTGGAGGAAAAAGCGGCTCCAAGGCAGTTCTTCGCTCACCGGTTTGGAGTGGCCTCTGAAACCAGGACCCCAGCCCAGGGTCGTGCAGCTGCAGCTTCTTCCTTCGCGCCGCCACCGGCTGACACCAACACCGCTCTGCTCCGGCAGGCAGATAAGGATGCTCGAGCAGAAGTTGGAGATATCACTTCTATTCCTGGCCTCGCTGCCGAGCAGCTGCGGCAGCCTCGGCAAAACCCTCCGGACTTCTTGTGCCTTGTCTCTTTTTTTGGCAGAAAGAGTCAAGTCGCGGCACATCAGCGCTTTTCACCGGGAGACCCTAACGCGCTTTGCAAGGGGGTTACGGATCGCCTGGGCCGTTGGCCGCGCGAGGAAGCCAGCAGCTTGCTGTTCCCCAAGGCTCTTTTCCTGGCACGCTCCTCGGAGATTAAATCTCGTGAAATAGCTGCACTGCAGAAGAATTTGTACCTACAGGCCAGATTCAACAGGGAGGGAAGACGGGGTGTTTGAAACGCTCGCTGTGATCAAGGTTGAGAAACATCATAAAACGCCGTATCCTGCTTTTCCAGCTCTGCAGGGAACCGAGGGGTTTCCTCATATACCTGCCGCAACTGTCACCTCCACAGGAATTTCTTAGCTACAACCAAATCCCTGCTCCATGTGCACAGCAGGATCTCAGAGGGTTCATTCTGGGACCTGCACCTCACCCAAAACTACGCGAATCCCTCCCAGAATTGGGTCTTGTCTGGGTTTTTACTCCGGGGATGAAGAGGCACCGTCCTCGGCACAGCCCCAGAGGCGGCAGCAGGTCGCGCCCCCTCAGCCTCCCCATCTCCCTCCGCAGCGAGGCCCAGGCCCGCGGGGCAGCAGAGAGAGCAAACCACCCAGAAACGGTTAAAAAGGAAAACAAAAAAGCTTTTTTTTTTTCCCCCCTTAAAATACTGGCTCGAATATAGGGTTTCTTTCCCTCCTCAGTTTAAGAAAACAAAATTAAACAAAACCGCGATCCCAGTGCCATTAATTTGCCATTTCTCCTCTGCTAAGGTCAATTTTCAGGAAAGGGATGCAAAAGTATCCAAGCATCCATAGGCAGAGCTACACAAAGGATGGGCTAGACACGTCTCCCTTTTGTTTTTCCTTTAAAGAGAGGAACCGTAACATCAACGCTTGAAACTGCTTTTGGCAGAGAGCAACGATCGGCTTCATCTTCACGTTTTTTCCCCTGTTTCCAGCGGCAGCGAGCTCTGCCAACAACAGCAGCTTAAGTGCAACTTTAAACCTTCCTCGGACCGCCTCAAGTCAACCCAAAGTTACAGCCTCGATGTGAAAAAAAAAAAGAGAAAAAGTTATCCAGAAATAAGGCCATTTCTCATATAAGTTGCAGCTCCCGTAAGAAAATGGTGCATTTTTCGCCCCTCACGTTCCCGAAATTATTGATTTTAGACCCATTCACCTCACAAGCTTTAAGGGGGACTTTACCCCAGCAGCAGGATGGCACAGTGAGACAGGCGACAGTACAAAAAACGGGAAAAAAAATAAAAACAAGTTATATTTTAACCCGGCCAGCAAGCGCAGCACTGGTGCAACGTTCACAGCGGGTGAAAATTTTGTGCATTATCCAAAGTGCAGGAAACCTGATGGCCCGGGCGGCACCACCGCCTACTCATCCTTAAGGAAAAACAGCAATAAATTAAATAAATTAAGAAAATCCAAGGCGCTCCCTCCCAGCCTCCTGCACGATCAGGGGAAAACAACAACGGCCACGAAAGCGCGAGCAGGGGAAGGGGGGGACGCCGGGCACCGCTGCCACTTTTGTCTCGTTTTGCCCAAAAAAAAAAGAAAAAAGAAAAAGAAAAAAAAATAAGAAAAAAAGGCAGATTAAATCTGAAGCCCGAGGTTTCCACACACGGCCGCGGCCCCGCTCGGCGCCCCCGCCCCGCGGACCGGGGGGCGCAGCGGCCCCCGAGGCTCCGTCTGCCCCTTCCCGCCGCGCTGAGAGGCGCCCCCGGCCCCATTTCCTCCGCTTTTATAGGAAAAGAAGGGGGGAACCATCT
>VZSV01000174.1:1232365-1257385 GCA_013398735.1 Nothocercus julius | reverse complement strand
CTCCTCCTGCTCCTCCGGCGCCGCCGCCCTCCGCCTCCTCCGGCGCGGGGACACTGCGGCGCGCGCTCCCTCCCGCCGCCGCTCGCCCAGGTGATGTCATCCCCCGAGCCGCCGCCGCCTGACGTCACCGCGGGGCGGGGCGGAGCCCGCCGCGGGCGCGGGGAGGGGGGGACGTCACCGCGGGGCGGGGCCTCCACGCTTAAAGGGGCCGCGGGCGCCGCGCACGTGGCCGCAGGAGCGCGAGGCCGTTTCTGGTCGTGGACTGTGAGGGCTTGCGGGCCCCGATGTATAGGGTTCTATATATGGGTTCCAATATATAGGGTCCAGTAGGCTCAAATCCATATGGATCAGGTTCCTGATATTCAGCACACTTCCAGAATGGTATTCTCAATATTCAGTGTATTTCCCATGTCCACTGCTATTGATATCACTATATTTAACCCTTCAATATTTTCCTCTTCCTCAATGTATTTCTCCTATTCTTTGCATTTCCTATTCACCCTAATCACGACATTACCAGTACTCCCCACATCCAATATATTTGCCCTATGCAAATTGCATGAGCAGGAATCAATCCAGTTCCCCCATTCAAGGCATTAGCAACACTCAATATATTTTTCTCTTATTCAAGGCACTTCTCCTATTCCATGCATTTCTCATTATTTGTTTCGCTATTCAACAGTCAAGGTACTTCCTATATTCAATGTGTTTCTTGTATTCAATGTATTTCCAGTTATCACAGAATTGCAGAATCATTATGGTTGGAAAAGACCTTCAAGATCATCGAGCCCAAGCGTAAACCTTTCAACACCGTCCTCATAAACCACGTCCCTGAGTGCCTCATCTACACGTTCCTTCAGCACTTCCAGGGACGGTGACTCCACTTCCCTGGGCAGCCTGTTCCAGTCCTTATCAATATATTGCAGATACGTGCAATATTACTCATGTTCAATAGACTTCCGTGTTTCCATACGGTCTCGGTGGAGAAAAAGATCAAACCCAGGCAAGACATAACCAGAATATCTCCTTCTGAGGCCTTTGGTTGGCCAGTTGGGAGGTCGTCTTGGTTAAAAAGCACTCTGGGGATCTGGATTTTTTTAGCAAAATTAAAGCATTAGGGATCCGTAGGAGCTCATAGGGGCCTATATAGGTTTGCAGGAGCCCAGAGGAGCTCATAGGGTCCAGATGGATTCATAGGAGCCCAAGTGAGCTCATCAGGGCCCAGAGTGATCCACAAGGTCCATAGGAGGCTGAAGGAGCTCATAGGGGCCCATACGGGTACATAAGAGCACAGGGGAGTTCTTAGGGCTCCATAGGAGCCCGTGGGGACCCATAGGGTCCCATGGTGGTGCACAGAAGCCCAGAAGAACTCAGGGGGCCCATAGGGGTCTATATGCCCCCCCAGGGTCCATAGGCGCCCATGGGGACCCTTCGAGGCTTCCCGCTCCGTATCCCAAAGCGAACCGTGCTCTCCGTCTCCATGCTATCCGCCGCATCTGCGCCCTTAATGGATGTATGGGAACGCACAGTAATTCCCTCATTTGTCATGCGATCAGATCCTTTGATCAGACATGGGAGAAATGTAAATATCAAATATTAACCAGCCCGTTTGCTCCGGCTCAGCTGGATTTTTTTCCTACTTTTTTCTTTTTTTTTTCCAAGAAAGAATTGATTAATTTGCAATTCAGTGCTCAACATATTTTTAATTAGGGTGCTCACACTTCGGGATAAGCTGTATTTTTGGAGGGAGATATATCTGATCGCCCAAGCAATCGATGCATCCGTGTATATTTTATGGCTACGATAGCTGGGAAGGAAAGTGTAAAACAAGGGAGGTTTCAGTCCTGGGGGAAGACATCAGGTTTTCCGCAGCCTAAAAATCTCCCTGGCCAGATTTGCTACTGGGCTGTCATTTATAGCCCTGCAAAGCGCATGGCGTGTTGGCAGAAAATGGAGCGGTGGCCGGGATGTTTCTGACAGAATATTTTTTCTAGCCACAAATAGTTCTCTTTTTCCTCTTTTTCTTTTGAGAGTGAAACGTTTTTTGTTAAAAAAAAAAAAAAAAGAAGTTGCCTCTGGCAAAAATGGGGTTTGAAATGAAATTAATAAAGAGAAAGCAGAAGATGCTGAAACGCATCCACTTTCTTTCTGGGGAAGGATTTACCCCTCTGTTCGGGAATGTCTTTCCAGGCAAATATTCCAAGTTTCTGCTGCATCCGCAGCTCAAAGCTCCGGCCGCATGTTTGTGTTTCAGCGCTGCGGCCGCTGACATTTCCACCACTGCCAGTTTTGTGTGTTCCCAAACCAGGCCATAATTCCCTTTTCCCTCCCCGGAATTGCCAGTTTGGCTCCCTGTTCTCGCCTCCTCTGCTGCTTTTCAGCTGCGTCATCGGCACTTTGCTCCATCAGGAACATCGTGGGCTCCGGCCTGTCCTTCTGGGGAAGAATTATGGGCTGGATTCGGCCGCTTATTGTGCCAAAGTCCTTGGCATGGCGGGCAGGGAAAGGACAGAGCCCTGGCTTGGGCTTCCTGCTCGGGATCCGCAGAGTGGCAGCTGTAAAATCTCCGTGACACTTTTGGCTTCCAAGGTGGAAAAGAACCGCAGAGCTCCAGCCATTCGGGTCATAAGGGTGACCCATATGCAGAGCCCCATTTGCAGCACCGCAATCACTCCAGTTCCTGCCGAGCTTTTTCCGTCTTTCCCGGCTCCCTTTCCCTCTGGGGTGGGAATGACCCTGTGGAGCCCAGGGAGGTGGAGGACGAGGCCTGGGGGTTTGGGAGCTAGGGAGGGTGGTGGCACGGGGAGGGTGACGCCTGCGTGTCCCCATCCCGCAGCAGGACACAAGGCTACCGTGGGGGACACATCCAATAGACCAGATTCCTGCACTCGCATCCACGACCACGCGGGATCGGGAGACGGCAGTGGAGCCACCTGGAGAAGCAACTCCACACGTTACAAAATCAATTCCCTCTCTATTAATTTGGGTCTCTCAAGATTTATCATCGTCTCTCATCAGCACATCCAAAGCAATTGGCGATGTCCCAAACAGCCTTTTAATTCCGAGCCGGGATGCAGCCGGGCAGAGCGGTGTCCCCGGCAGTGGCACCGCCGGGCGCCCGGGCGAGGGGACCGGGTTGCGGGCTGGGGTGGCACCTTGCAGGAGGTGCCACCGCTTCGTTAAGCCGTGCGACTGCCTCTTGCTAATGACGCCGGAGGCATCACGGCTTTTCCTAAGAGCACTGCTCCCAATCTGTCCTCGGAAAAATAGGAAATCCTGGAAATCTGGTACTCCCACAGCTGGATTTGTCCTCCTTTGGCAACAAGCATGAATTAAGATAAAAATTAAGGGGAAAAAAGGAAACCTGGGTGCCATTAACTGAATAATGTATATAGACCAAGGGGAGGTAGGGCTGACTTCAGTCTTGTCCAGCAATGAGGTGGAGGTCCTTGATGGTGCATTGGGGCTGCTGGGGTGTCTTCACTGGAAAAAGGAAGAAGAGAGATGTTTATGTGGCTATATTTGTTAATATATGTTTCTATATGTGCATGTGCTAGGCTGGGATGAGATGGCTGCAGGCAAAGTGCAAAAAGGCCTTTATTAAGTGTGGGCATCACATCCCTGGTGGCATCTAAGGACCATCCGCTGTGAGTCCTCGAGCTGCCCTGTGCAAACGGCTCCTGTGGAGGAAAAGGAGGTGATGGGAGAAACCCCCCAAAAAAATTTTTACGGGAAAACACGCAGGAAAATGGAGCCCTCCAAGCTGTACCAGAGGCCATCTGCTATTTGTAGGGGGGAGAAAAAAAATAATAAAAAGTGCCAGAGCAGTGGAAGAATTCAATATTTCTATTTGTTCTTATCCAAATAAATTGAGACGTATTTGTGGAAGTGTCAGAGAAGCCCGCAGGAACGAAACTATAAAATAACACAGCTGCTTCATGAGTCTATGACAGACAGCATAGATTAATGTACCGGCGTTTTTATGGTCTGTTAACAACTGATATGGGTTTTAAATATATTATCTCCCATTGTATTGTCTGTCATTTTAAAAGGGGCTCGTGTCTATTGTGTTTGCTTTTAAGAGGTGCTTATGGCACGATCAGGCAGGCGCTTCCCGATCTCGCCGCCTCTTCCCGGCTGCAGATCCATCACCATCTCCGGCACTTTTTTTTTTTTTTTCCTAGATAGGTTTTTCCCCAACACTTTCATGGACAATTTATTCCAAAACCTATTGAAACCCCTGCGTGTTCCTTAATTCCGGGAGCTTTAAAGAGCTTTCGAACCTCCGCGCTTGGTTATCTCGGAGCGAAGGGTCTGGAGCGGATGGACTGAGCTGCAGGGGTTGCCCCGGGGAAGCCTTGCAGGATGGGGAGATGTTGCAAAAGCCTGTGTTGCCTCTTGGGAATTGGGGCGGAATACGTGGATTTGGGTCTTGGCAGAAGCGCAGGGAGGCTGAGCTCCTGGCTGGCCCTGGATGGAGGGTTTCCGCAGGATCCCAGTGCGATTCCATCTGCGTCCCTCCGGTACGGGAGGCAACAGGAGCTCGATTATTCCAGAAGGCTCCAGTGCAGATGTTGCTGGGGGAAAACATCTGGATGGTGTCCCTGGCATCTGGCGTGGAGCCGCGGTCCCGGCTCGGGGAGGCTGCCTGGCACCGCAGTGGGTGCCCGGGCTCTCCGCACATCCCGCTCCCAGCTGGCCGCCCTCAAGCAGCCGGGTTTTCCCTGCCGGGATGGGACTGGATGCGTGTTTCCCTGCTTAATTCCCCCCCAAATTGCTCTATTCCAAATGGTGTTAAATGGCAAAGGCAGAGATGCCCCTTGGCTGTGAGTGTCCCCTCGTCTGTCCCCGGGTCTGTGTGTCTGGGACACACAGACCCGGGCTGTCTGTGTGTCCCAGATCCACCCGGGCATCCTTGTCCTGAGGCTGTGCCCAGAGCGCGTGCCCTGGTGACCGTCCTCCGGGAGAGGTGCTGGCTGTATTCCCGATGGGAATACTGCAGCGGCGTGGATCCAGCACGGTGCCATCTCCCCTCCCATCTTCCCTCCTCCCAGGGCTCCGGCTCCGCTGCAGCTTCTCCTGCGGCCGCAGCAGGTCCCTCCATGCGCCGATTGGCCCAGGGTGCCCACACAGAATAAACAATAATTAACCTTAACTTAAGGCTGGTGGCGAGCGCTGCCTGCCCGCCCGGCACCGCGCGGTGCCAGAGCCCCTCTCGATCCTGGTTTCCTTGGAGATCGCAGCCCATTCCTCCCTCCCAGCCCGGCTCCGGGGGGCGGGTGTTAAAGCAGGTTTAAAAACAGTTATTAGGAGAGCTGGTTAATCATCCTAATAGCACAGACTGGGGCTTAGGGGTGATTCCCGCATTTCTGCTTCCATCCAAATCCAGAGGGTCCCCTGGGCTGCACCGGGAGGCTGGAGGACAGGAGCCTCCGACCGGAGTATTTCTCTTCCTGCGACGCAGGTGGCCTGTCCTGTCCTTGGCCTCTTGAGTCCCCCCCATCAGCAAGCCGAAGGTGCCTGTGAATTATTAATTTTTAAGACCTTTAATATTTTACAGGTGGTTGTAACGAGTCCGTGGGCTCGTGTGCTGTTTGTGCTGTGGTGCTGTTTGTGCATCGTTACGTCGGGAGGCTGCAAATGAGAGACTTGGATTTACTGTGTTACCCTCAGAAATACCTTTTAATAGGTAAAGAAGGGCTACTCTTCTCTAGAGGCAGAGCTTGGTTAAGCTGGGCATGTGGTGGTGGCAGCTGTAGAAACGGTGGTGATGACGGTCAAGATGGTCATGATGGTGGTGGTGAAGATGATGCAGATTGAGGATGGTGATGGTGGGGGTACCACTGACAGTGGTGGTGCTGTGGATGTCTTTCCGCGGCATCTTCTCTGCCGCCCTCCTTCACGTGCCCCAAACTGAAGCAGTTAATTATTTCGAGGGGATGCTAACGAGCTGCAGCACACCAGGCCCATGGTCACGTCCTCAGGGCAGGGAGCTGCAGGTTCCTTCAGCCGCCGTTCGGGGCCGTCCAGCAGCCTGGCCCGTCTCCAGCAGCGCCACGAGCAGAGGCACCGTCTCCTCTCTGAATTATTTTCTGCCTTGTAGAAAAAAAAAGAAAAAGCATCTTCCTCCCTCCAGGACGACTGCTGAGAGGTGATCATTTTTCCTTGAGAAACTGAGGCTCCCTTTCGAAACTTATGGAGAAATAAGGTCATTTGTCAATTCAAGTCATTCTCTTCCATACATAAAAAACATGGCGAGTGCAGCTTTTGTAAAATCTAAATTGAAAGTAAATAGCGAGCGGGCAGTTCTTGGCGATAAAACCTCCCATTCTGTAGATTTCTGGTACAATATTTATTTTATCCTCTTTATAACTACAAGGGCTGTCTCTGTGTGTTATTAAAGTAATGCATTTGCTTAACCTGCACTTAAATTCCCTCCCAACCTTCCTGATTGTACATCTCACTGCTACATGTTCCCAGCCTGCTGGTCTCAGCTGGACAATTATATTAACTGCTTCTATTTGCAATTACTATGAATCATAAAGCAAGTCTGAATGGATTGTTTTTCTTTATTGAAAATGTTTAAACTTAATGCATCGCAAATGTCACCGCCGGGGGGCTGCTGCTTCGCTCCTGGGGAAGCGGCCGAGGAGGAGGATGGAGCAGTGGAGGCTGCGCTGGCCTTGCCCGGGGCTCTCCCCTGGCTTGGCTGGGACACCAGCAAGGCCGGGCTTGGCCCGGGGAGGTTTTTTGGTGCTGAGTTGGGCCGGGGGGGCACCTGGGAGGTGACTGCAGCATCCCCAAGGTCACTGGCTGCAGGAGGCTGAGGTCCGTCAGGCTGCTCCTTGTTGGGTTTTGCTGCTGCTCCCAGACCCTGGAAAACTCATTTGGGACTTTTCCCCATCTTGTCCCCCCGCGAATTGCTGGCACTGGGGCCGGGAGGACCCCGACGTGCTCGCGGTCCCCTCTGTCTTTAGCATCTCTGCTGAGTCTGCCAGTGCGGAGACAGGTGAGTGCCGAGGGGGATGATGGATTCGCTCCAGCAGGAATTGGATTCCGTCCCACAAAGCAATCTCGTTTGGGCAACTCATCTCGCAGCCTTCAGCTGCGCTCTGCTTTTCCGAAGCCCGGCCAGGACGAATTCTCCTTGTGCCGCACTGGTGTCCGAGCTGGTTGATGTCACTGGGTTACCCTGGTCCAGCTGCAATGACAGAAAAGTCACCAAGAAGCCTGGAAAACTGCCAGGGGCAGGAAAAGGTGTTTGTAGCAGGCCTGGAGGAAAGACGAAGCGAATCCGATTTTCCCATTTACTGGGATGCTTTGGCAAATGGCTCTCCAGGTTTTAAGGTTTTTATTCCTCTTAACAAGGAAAGTTGTCGACAGCTTTTGGAAACACGGTTGGAGCGCGGCCGCTTGCTGAACGGCTCCAGGGCCCATCCTGCTCTCTGGGAAGGAGCTGAATCCGTAGCTGGGCGAAGCCCTCGGTCGCGGCGGTGATTCCCGGGATGCGCCGCTCCGAAGGCGCAGCTGCCGCACCTGCTTTTAAATTCAATTAGCTCTGACTCAGAGCGGTGCCTGAATACGTCGCCGCAGCTTGAGACAGCCAGCGATACTCTTTAAAGCCAAGCTTTAAAGCTTGGAAAAAAAATAAAAAGGGGAAAAAAAAAGTAGAAAACGCTATTTGGAGATTTCCCTAAATGCGTTTTAATTCCCTCAATATGTCACGCGCCTTCGCGGCGCTCACAGCCAGGGCTTCCCCCGGCGCAGGAGCTCGTACGGCTCCTGGAGGGGACAACGCAGCGGCCACCGGGCCCCTAATTCTCATTTTTTCCCCATTTTGAGCCTCCAAACCCAGAGGTGAGGGGGGAGCTGCCGGCAGGACCCGGCCCGGCCACCGACCTGTTTATTCAGTGTTGATACGGCGTCAGCGAGGGAGGCAGCAGCTATTGGAAAAGCCAAATTAATTACTGTTGGAAAACACTTTGGGAAGCGCGGATGAAAGACGCGATAGAAACGCAATTTAATCTGTAATTATTGAGACAACCCTGAACGACGACCAGGCTGCCCTCGGCGCGGGACGTTGGGCTGTAATTAAACGCGGGGCCAGGCCAATACAGTGCACCAAGCGCTGGGCAAGAGGATGCCTGGGAAGATGCCCAGGAAAGAGGTTTTCCGAGGGGAGAAAAGTGATGGCCCTGGGCTCTACTCTTAACAATCCAGGTGACAAATGTCCTGCAATGCCCTGTTCCTTTTGGGGCATTTTCGCCACCTATTTGCACGCAGATGCCGGGCGGGGTGCCCGGAGCACCCATGGGGTTTTGGCCGTGATGCCTGGACATTATGGGGCTTTACAAAATGTTTGCCCTAATGAGGAGTTAGGGGACTAACTTCATTCTTGGGGCAAAAAGGGAATGTGCGAATGAAAATTCAGCAAAAAAAAGGGGAAAAAAAGCTTTGATAGGAACCCCATGGAAATGCAGAAGTACTTGGGACGTCCCTGGCATGCTCCGGGCTGGGCTTTTCCTGACATTGCGCTGGTGCCAGTCTCGAGGAAGCCGGGAAAATGCCAAGAGCGGGATCTGGCCCCTCTGCCAAGCCGGACTCCTCCCGGTGCGCGGCAGATACTGTGACTTCAAGGTGCCCGATCCGCAACGGGCAGATTTTTTCCCCCTTATTAAGAACCAAAGTGCAAATAAATAAAATTCCAGCCCCTGTGTGTTCACCTGAAAAGTCCCGTCCCCGTCCCGCCGCGCGTTCCCCCAACGAAGCAGTGCCGAGCTCGGATGGAGCCGAGAGGCTCCCGGTGCCGGGGCGGCCGCCCGCCTGGTCTCTCCGCATAAACCCGCAGGCGCCGGCAGACCCGTCTCCATGACTCCATCTCCACGGCTGGGCCATGACTGCGGTTTGGCCGCGGAGACGGGAGAACGAGGAGGTGGCAGCCGGTCCGGGCGGGAATCACAGGGCAGAGCCGGAGCGGCCCTGTGGTGGGGAAGGAGGTGCCTAGGGCAGGACAGTCCCAAAAGCCGGGAAAAGTAGAGGTTGAGCAAATATCCCAGGGAATATCCCTGGGAAGGAGGCAAAGGCGTGAGATGCCTGCGAATGGGAGCGGGGCCAGAGGATTCCCAGCATAACGTCAGTCCCTCCCGCCAGGTCTCCTGGTCTGATTCTTCTTCTCCGTCATCTTTTATTTAAGCCCTCTGTAGCCACCGGGCCCGGATCTGCGTTTCTGCCGCTTGGATTATCAGAAGGGTCCGCGCTGGTTCAGTTTGCACCCAGAATTGAAGGTGAAAATGCCGCCTTCCTGACAGCTTCTTGTATTGATCCCTTTGGCGAGAGCCTCTGATTCGGCGATTAGCCGGCTCCGCAGCGGGGAGCCGAACGAGCCGCCCCCACGACACGCGGCATCGCCCCGCGGCATCGCCCCGCGATCCCTTCCGCCCGAGACGTGCCCGGAATGCGTGCCGCGGATACAGCAGGAATGGTACCCTTGTCCCTAGCCCTCCACAGCCCCTATTGAGCGGATAGCGCAGAGCACAGGCAAGCGAAACTGCAGCCGGCGCGGGGATGTTGCCTGACTTGCAGAGGGGCCTGGGCCCCGAGACGGATCACGGGATGTCTCCCGTGCACAGGGCCGTGGACAAGCCGGAGCATCCGGATGGAGCTCACGGTACTGGCCAGGATCCCTCAGGGAAATAACCCCAAGGACCAAGTCAAGTCTAACTAGGGTCACTCTTCCCCAAGCCGTGGGGGGACTGGGTGGCTGTTGGGACCCTGAGGGCACTAATTGGCCTTCAGTTAGTTTAATGAGCACCCTCACCTGCGACGCCACCCCCTGCCCAGCAGATCCGTTTAAGCTCAGGCAAGGACAGGGCTCCCTTCCCTACCTCCTGCCCAGAGCCAGGACCTGCAGCCCTGGCTCCTGCTCCAGACGCTGCACCTAAGGGAGCCCCGGTCTCCCCTGCGGCTGCTCCAGGGTCCAGTCGTCACTGCTGTGCTCAGGTACCGCAGGGATGTGGGACAGGCCTGGATTTGGGACCAACTGGCTTTAATATTCCCATTTCCCTTGAAGCGAGGGCTGGCCCAGTCCATCGCGCACTCTTATTTTAGTGCTCGTGTAACTCACTGTATGACAAGCGTTGGCACACGAGCAAAACCAGAAATGAGCTAAGATTTCCAAATCATCACTTAGACTAAAGAGCAACTTGCTGGAAAATGTCACCGTGGCTGTTTTGACAGACTCCTCTCTCCCAAGCAGGAGCCCTGTCACAGCCAGCCCTCTCCCACGAGCGCGTCTCCGTCTGCACCCCCCACACACATTGCACGTCCTGCCACCTTTGCTGTCCCCCTGTGCTCCAATCCGACCCCTTCCAGGAGCCCAACATGTAGCTTCCACCTGCAGCTGGGTGCTTTGGAAGGAAACTCCCTTGGGATGGGGTGAGAGGGCTGAGCCGAGCCCCTGTGCTCCCGAACCCAAGGGCGAGGAGCCCATCCGTGCAGGATGGGGATCCCCCCTGGCTTCCAACCTGACCCCTCATCTCCTGGCCATTCCCTCCCCTGCCACCCGTCCCCTTCCACACCGGCCTCCTGCTTTTAATTACGTTGTAGAAAAGTCTCACAACTCAGCGATTCAAGGTGGCATTTGAGAGAAATGATTCCCTTTAGCATAGCTGACAGCTAATTTGTGTAAAGTTTAATTACAGCTAGCATTAATTAACTGGCAGTGTGTTGCGATACTAAAGCAAGACCATCTGTTCTTAAAACCACCTCCCCCAAATTTCAGCCCTAATAGTTTGGTGGCTGAGGAGGCTGCTCAGGGGCAGGGGGGCTCCCTCCATCCCTCCAGGGAGGCGGAGGGTCAGGTGCTGCGGGATTGATGTTGCAGGACACGTGCCAGGGCCTTGCGGGGTTTTGCAGGGGTGTTTGTGGCCCATGGGATACGGGTGATGGGGATGAGCTCCAAAGATGACGCTCACGGGGCTGCCCCAGCGGGACCTGTGCTCATGCAGGACGGGTCTGTGCCAGCACCGGCAAAGCTCCCCCGCCTCCCGGCTCCTTGACAAGGAAAACCAGTAACTTCTGCCTCTCCCTTCTGGGAGAGGGCCTGGATGTCCATGTATGAGGGCCTGGATGTCCAGGTATGAGCGCCTGGAGCCCTGTGCTGTGCCCATAAGGTGGGTTTGAGGTTCTCTCTCTTCACCCTCTGTGCAAAGGTGTTAAGGGGTTGAGTTAGCACGTGGCCAGCAAAAGCCTCTCCCTGGCTGCTCCAGGTTGCACTAGGAGCCTGTTTTGGCATTTGCTGCTGGAATCTGCTGTCTGGAGGGGTAACGAGCGTGCGGAGGCTGCTCGTGCTGAGCACTGGGTGCACATCAATGGGAGGTCCCAGCGAATGGGGCTGGGGCCTCCTCCAGCCTCCTTCGCCTTGGGAACTACCACAACCAAATGCCCCTGGGCTCTGCCCGTGGTAAATCCTGCCCAGCCTCCGCACAGCTGCTTTGATCTCATCATGTAAATCCTGATGAAAACAAACCCGTACCCAGCAAGAGGCGAGCGAGTCCTCCAGGCTCCTGGCCAAGCCTCCGGCTCGAGGGCTTTGAACCGCATTCCCAGCTGCCGGTGGGAGGAATTCCTTTGGTCAGGCTGCAGCTCCCAGCTTGCCCCAGCTGCTGCAGTTCAGGGCTGAGCAGAGTTTTTCCTCCTTCCCTCCTGGTCTCCTAAGCTTGGAGGTAGCTCAGCCCCTGCTCCCGGGTCCGGGCTCCCGGCTGCCCTGGGGAGCAGAGCCTCAGCCACCCAGCGGGAGTCGGGGTGCCCGGGATGGAGCCTCCCCTGGTGGCCCCTCTCAGGGAGCCTCAAAGGGCTGGTGGGCGGCTTGTGGTGGAGGCCAGGCAGCCTCGGAGGAGGCCGATGTGCCACGGGCAGAGAGGAAGGCTCGGGGATGAGGCAGGAGCCGGCGCTGGCGCAATCCGGGCTCCCTTCCCCGTGCTGTTGTGAGCCGCCCGCCCCAAGGAGACCCCGTGGGGTCGGGGGACGAAGCCGACGCTGGCAACCCGAGCGGCACCCCAGCTGCGCTCGCAGCGCGTTGCTCGGGTGCAGGGGCGCGCGCGGCGCGCCGGCGCCCGCCTTGCATCCTGGGCCCCTTGCTTGGACGGCTCCTGCCGGCGCGCCGGGCTCGCTGAGCCGCCCGGGCTGCGCTCCCTCTGCGCAGAGCGATGCCGGGGACTCGTCACGCTGATGGATCGGGGCGGAGATGGGCGCCGGGGAGGCGGCAGGGAGCGGCTCCTCTGCGTGGAGCAGCCTGCGGGCCAGGGAACGGCGTTTCACTGGCCTTACTGCTGCTCCCCTCCTCAACGGGGCCCCTCCATTAGGTCTCCTGCTACCCCTGCCAAGGCCATGGGGATTGAGGGAAGATGCCTGGCAAACGAGAGCGTTAATTAAACCATGTAGAAGGTGTCTTTATGCAGAGTAGCCTCGCAGAAGGTTGCGGTTCTACATGGAAAGGGTCTTGTTATGGCTGTAATCGCTGCTGGCGGCGAGGGGAGGCAGGCGGGTGATGCTGCAGGGTGGGTGACGGTGCCACAACCAGCATCTCGTGCTCAGAGCCCTGGTCTGTCCAGGCACAGGGGACCTGGGGCAGCCTGGGTGGCTGCTCTGCTGGGTCCGGTGCTGAGGGGGGGAATCTGGTTGGCTGGGAAGCCCCCAAAGGTGGCCCTGGTGGTGTCACCATCTCCTCCAGTGAGGCCTCCGGAGAAGCAGCCCCAGAGTTGCATGGGCAGCAAGTCTCACCTCTGCCGTTCCTCATTAGCTTAATGAGCTGCTTGGTGTGATATTGTTGCCCTCTATTGGGCCCAGCCAGAACGGCTCGGCCGGTGCCATCGTCCCAACTCCGTGCGGGAAGAGGCTGGGGCTTCTCCCCGGCTCGTGGAGATGGGAGCGCCGTTTCCCTGGTTAATTGTGCCAGAGCTGCTGGGAGAGGGAGTTCTTGCTCAGAGCTCTCGTGAGCAAAGAGCCGGAGCTAATGCCAGACGCGGGTAATGAGCCTTGCCGTGGACTTCAGTGGAATTTGGATCAGGCCATTTGCCGTCTCGAGGGATAAGCGGGTTCGGCGGCGCCTTCCTGTTGGGCTGGAAGTGTGCCCGAGCGCCTGCACAGAGGCGCGCCACTCTAAGGGACCTGCCTTAACTCCTTCCTGCTCCCGCCGTCCCTTTTTACAGCCAGGGAAGGGCTCCGAGGTGGGAATACCAAGCAGCAGATGCTCCTCTGGGCCTCCTACATCCGCTAGGGCGGGCACCGTGGCTGGCGCAGGGCTTGGAGCCCCTTCCAGGCTTGCCAAGCTGGACACACCTGCCAGGACCTGCAGCCAGGGCTCTGCGGGGTCACTGCCGTGGCTTGGGGACAGTTCTGGAGGAGAAGAAATGTCCCGTGGGGCTGGGGAAGTCGCCCTATCCTGAGAGCAAAGGCATCAAGACAAGCAGCATCCCCCTGAAGAGCACAAACAGAACTTAAAATTGTTTTCTTTGCTTCTTTTAATCGAGAACAAGTAGGGAGAGTTGGAGTAGCTGGGAGTGTTATAAATGATGACGTGTCTTTGAACTAGCAGCTGGGTGAATGTCTCATCCCACACTGTCCATGTTCATGCTCCCCTGTCATCTACTTATGAGGGCTAATAGAGATAAAACAATCCAAGGACGGATTCCCAGGCGGAACAGTTCTGCCAGGTGTGTCATCTTAATGCTGCGGCAAGGGACTTAAAGGAAAAAGAGGCCACAGTGCCAAAATCAATCTGTTGGAGTTGATGGACTTAGGCCCGGGGTAAATCTGAGGCCTGGGGAAGCAGGAAATGGTTGGTTTGACCTCGTCTGCAAGGGAATTTGCTGTCATCAAAGCCTCAGGAATCCCTCTTGCAAAGAGGCATGAAAAATGTACGGCTTGTGTCAGCGTGAGCTCCAGCGGACGTGGGCTCTAATGGAGCACTCGGAGCGCCGGGGGTCTGGGCTGGCTGGAAGGGCCGTGACCACAGAAACAGCGTTTGCGTTGTTCGTCCCAGGCCTTTCTAAAAACCGCAATAAATGTTTATACAATGATGCTCCTCAGGCAGCATGCACCTGCTCTAATTAAAAGTAATTTGTTTCATGGAGCTGATTCCTGCAGTGGGAATCCCAACTTCTGGTGCACACACTGGCCTCTAATTGCTGTCCAATTCTGCCTCTGCACTTCTGGCCCTTCCCCAGGAACTCCCTAAATAATCCTTAGAGCCCCACTGGGAAGGACTTCAGGGAGGTTCAGTAAAACAACCTGGCCATAAACCTTGGCCGGAAGAGTTAAGGCTGGAGGAACAACTCGTTTCTGTTACTTTTGGCAGTTCAAAAAATAGTTGGGTGATGAAAGAGGAAGATCTGTCCCTATCACGCTGAAAAGTCCTGCACCCTGGCACGGGTCCTGGCCACCAACAGGCAACAAATCTGCTTGGGGAATTCACTGGGAACTAGGGATGCTCAGCCCCAGGGGGAGCAGGGGGATGTTGGTTGGACTGTGACCCCTGAGCAAGGCAATCGGTTCAAGCCGGATGCCTGGGAAAAGGGAGTGTAAAGAGGTGAAAGTGCCATAAAAGCAAAGCGAGGCCCGGCGTGATGCTTGGCTCTGCAGAGGGAGAGCCAAAGCCGAGGCGAGCAGGGGTGATGCTCTGGGGCTGCTGAAGCAGCGAGGGGGAGCCCAGCTGTTCATGGCATTGCTACTTAGGCTGCAGCTTTCCTGGAAAGGTCACGTGGAGATGAAGGTTTTTATATTTATATTTCATTGATCAAAACGAATGCATCTCATATACTAATTAAATGCATGTCATTCAGCCAGTGCTATTGCCAGGCTTATTTCTCTTGCTCCAGTGACAAATACAGCCGATTAAATCAACAGTCTTGCTTATATCCATTTTTTTTTCTCCACCTTGTGCTCAAAGGAGAGCAAAATCAAGCTGAATCTGGAAAGGGCTTTCAAATCTGATGGGAAAAGCGAGTGGAGCTCCTCTCTTCAAGCTGCAGGACCCCAGTGTGGCCCTTGGTGGAAGAGCCCAATCTGCTGAGTGGCCACAGTTGGGTGCTGCTCTGCAAGTGCTTTCTCTCCTTGATCCAAGTCTTTGCCTTGAGCCTTGCACTACTCTGTCTCTAGTCTCACTATTTGATTTTTACATTTAGTAGAAAACAACTTTTTCCCCTCTAGAATCACTTGGCCCCAAATTGTTAATGGCTGTTTAGGTGGGAGACGCTTTCCAAGATCTGCGGCGCCCAGGCAGCAATAGGAACGTATGGTATGGTATGTGGGCATGGGGAGGTTTTACCTTGTTGGTATATAATAAAGTCTCTATAGATTTAGCTTCTCGGATTTCAACAAGGGAGAGATTTGTGGAGGGAATGGTTTTTGGGTCAGGGAAGGAGTCCTGTACCTGCTCACACACCAACTCTTTAAGGGAGGTCTGGAATCAATCTTGGTGATTAAGTGAGAGAACAAGTAGCTTAAAGCTGCTGAGACTTTGCAGTCTGCTCAGGTCTTGGTGCAGCTACAGTGGGGACAGCAGGATCTTTATTTTCCAAGTATATTTGAAAGGGAAAAGTACCAAAGAGCAGAATGATTCTAAAGACAAGACATGGATGAAGGGTCTGATCTCTTCTCCCAGTGAACCCAGGGAAAAAGCAATGGGAGCAGCTAGAGGAGAGGCGTCTTGCTCCTTGTTCCGTCAGCTTGGGGCTGCTTTTCCATCAGATTACACGAGGTGTGGGTGACCCGTGGTGTGGGCCTGGCAGCTCGCTGTTCTGCAGGTCTGGTGTTGCCAGCTGTAAGCATCTGCTGCAGCACACTAATGTGAGAAATCTAAGGCTGTGCATGAGCCCAGAGCTGCTGTAGTAGAAGAGGATTTGGTGAGTCAAGCTACTTTTTTTTTTTAAGCACTGATCCCATTTCCTTGTATTCTTAAGTAGTTTCAATCCATCTTACTGCATTACAGAAACTGTGTTGATTGTTCTACTGTAGTGAGTAATAACAAGCTGTACTCTCCAGATTACCCTGGAGAACTGGATTCCTGGCTTAGCTGTACCATGCTGCTTGCATGCAAAGGCACATTGGGGTAACTTGATTTGTTCCAGGGCATACAAAGCTCTCTGGGAGCAGGGGAGAGAAAGGAGCAGCATGAAGTGTGGGAAAGAAAGGCAGAGATAAAGTAGAGCAAGAAGGGATAGGGAATGGGTGTCTGTAGGGAAGATACTTTCTCGCTCCAAGGGAGGCCCTGGTAATTTCTACCTTGCAAGAAATTTTTCCTGCAATATGATTGTGTGAGAGGAAGTCAAAAGAGCCCTAGCAAGGAAGATTTCTGTGCATGTTGCAGCCTTCGGGTAGCAGAGAGTCCTGGCCCTTTGGGTAGGTGGACTGTCCTTCCCTCCATCTCTTTCCCAGGTGGATTTTGGAGATCAAAGGTAAAGCTCTTGCTGCTGTAATGCTATTGATGTGAATGGAGCTGTGCCGCAGGGAAGTTGGCTCGCTTTTTATTATAGCAAGTATTAAACTTGAGTCTTCAAGGCTGAAATTCCTGCCTTGGCCTGCGCTGGATCTATAGATCACTTAAAGCTCACTTAAACCCTCAAAGTAGTTCCTTAAGTGTTGTTGCTGAGCCTTAGTGCTGGCTCTGCATGGGGAGAAGGTTGTCCCTGCGGGAAAGCTGCCCTTAGGCCACACATGGGGTATTCAGCCACCCTAATTGCTCCTGGTGATCTGTAATGTTGATGTTCTGGTGGTTAAGCCCAATAGCTCCCAGTGCTGGGTCATCAGCTGTTTCCCTCTGGGTCACAGTCTGGTGACTCTCCCGGCAATACACTGAGCTGTTTGTGAACAAAAGAGCCAGCAATAAAATGTGCAAGAAACTGCAAAGAACCCCCTGACAAATGAGATCTGTAAGTCATTGTTTGAGACCATGCCGGAACCTGGTTATTGCTTAATAGAGTATGTGCAGCAGAGCTCGGTTTATGGGGGCAGGCAGCCTGCGAGGAGGAGGAGGAGGAGGAGGAGGGGGAAGGCTCCTGGCAGCTCTGTTAGGCCCCGCGGTGTTGAGCACTTCCAAAGGCTCCTGCAGGCACTCGCTAGCGCAGAGCTACGAGGGCAGATTTGGCCCATGTGGGCTGTACTGAGGCTTCTAGCTGGAGAAGGTGGCTCTGCTCAGAGATGTTCGTGTGCGCTCGGCCTCACCCTCTTGCTGGGACCTTCCAACGGCTTCCTCAGCAGCCTGGCTGCTCCTCCAAGCTGTCCTTGGCAGGATCCATGACACCATTCCCCTTACCCCCCTCTCCCAGCCTTTTCTGGCACCTGAGTCAAACTGCAAATACGGACTCCCTTCAAGCTGAGCCGCGGGCCGTGCCGTGGGCAGAGGGCGGCTGCCCGTAGCTCCTCTCCATCCACGTCGGAGCGGCACTGCTGCCTCCCGGGCCAGCGCAGCCCTGTGCTGGGCAGGATACACAGCTCCATCGAGGTCTGCGCGGTCAACCGGTCCGCCCCGGCGGGCGCAGACCTCTCTCCTCCTTCCTCGGGTGCATTGTCTGCGGCAGTTTATTTTAAAAGCTAGGATAGTGCTACCTCCGGAGAAGTTAATAATCCTCATCGAGGCTGCAAGGGCTCCGTGTCCCACCCTGGCAATAAGCTAACCTTGCTCGGTTAGGAGTGCCATTAATGCTGATGGAGGGCAGCGGATCTGACAGCTGCGGGGCTGCAGGTCAGGTTCTCCGTGCCTCACTTTGCAGACTTTCAGTGCAATAGGCTTTGATATCATTAAACAGCGAGGAGCTTGTCTCTTTCTTACCCAGATCCTGTTTCTTTTTTTCTTTTTTCCTCTCCTTTTTAAATTAAGGCAATGTGGTGTTGCATTGTAAGAAGAATCTATTTTTCTACTGACCCATTTCAGTAAGAGCCTGTCTAGAGCACGTGCTAGTTTTGAAGACAGAAAGGGTTTCATAGATATTAAGGGCACTATGATCAGCTCATCTCACCTCGTGTATAATACAGCCTGCTCTCTCTCCTTTTACTCCCTTCCCCTTGAGGACCTGGGGTCCCCTTTCCCAACAAGGTGGACCCAGGGGGATCTTTAGGTCTGGCTGCTCCAGGATGTTCAGGAGTCGATGACAAGGTTATAGCATTCGTACAGCTTAGCTAAGCTAGTCCCATCTCTCTGCGTTGGTGATGGGGGAGTTACCTCCCGAAGGCAGCAAAGGGCACCTAAGTGAACGTCCTGCTGCTAATCACCCTCTGAAGGATCCATCTCCTTCCCCTCTGCAGGCACCTTGCCCACTGCAGGGGCGATTTGAGGCTCCCGGGAGGCCGTGCACCCTGCAGGGAAGCGCCGTTTTCTTGCGAACTGGCTTAAATCATTTTTCCCCATTTGTTGCACAAATGAAATGAAACAGCTCAGTCTGGGAACTAGCAGAAAGACCTGTTTCCATCAAAACCTTGAGATGCTGTCATGTTTCATTCCAGGAGAAATTGGTTTGAAATCTCTCCACTGGAGAAGAAGGAAAAACAAAATAAAACAAAAACAGAAACTCCGGTTTTCTGGTTTGTTCCCACCTGAAGCTGTCCAGGTTTCCCTGGGGCAGGAGTGGAATCCAGGTGCAGCTCACTTCTGGACATCACATCACATATCTATGTATTTTTCCAGCACTAAGATAACTGTGCTATCTCTGAGCATACCTTGAAGATACCAGAGCAGTCTGGCTGCTCGCTGTTGCAGCTGCAGCTGGTATTTTCAAAAGTAACCAGGATTTCTGGGTTTTGGAGAACACACTTTTCAGATCTAAGACCTGATGTTTTCAGACAGCATTATCTAAACTCCTGGTGCTTCAAGAGACTTAATGCAGCTACTCAAAAGCAAAATGCTCCAAGGCACTAGCCTTATTTGCTGGTCATACTTGTGTTTTCTTGCTTCATGGTCGTAATAGAGTGATCTGCTGACAGCCCGCTTCTTGAATACTGCTCCCAAGAAATAGGATTTTTATGTTTAGAGGAAAGCCTTTGATCTGGGAATTTCGCCTTTGTGCAGCTGTGAAGGTTGGTCTTGGTCATGGTGTGCTAGAGCGGTTCACTTAGTTTTGGCATGAAGTATTTAGAAAAGACTTTTTATGCCTCTCTCACGTGAGATTAAATGCTATAGTGGCTCTGAGTGTTTCCAGCTACTGTAGCCCCATATGCAGTGTGGGACTTGGCCGAACGCCCCATCCCCAGCGGACGCTGGAGCCATCGGCACGAGCCTGGGGAGGCTGTGCTGATTTCTGCTTGTGCTGTTTTCAGCAGAAATGGAAATGTATTCAGAGGCTACCCCAATGATATGGCTGTGCCCGGTGCACCTAGGGAAGAGGTGAAGATCTGTTTGCATCATGTTAGTACATAAATCCAGCTCCCCTTAAGGTGCTTAGGCACATTTGGATAATGACCTGGAACAACCTAGGTAGCAGGAGGTTACATGTACCTGTCATGTCAGCCTCTGTGAGCATGCAAGACGGCCAGCCAGCAGGCAAAAGCAGCCAATTACACTGTGCTCAGAAGTGGTTTGCGTTTTTTTTCTCTCTACCCAGCTCCACAAAGTGAATCCTGCTGTAAAGACCTCGACCTCCCACTGGCATCACCTCCTGTCTGAAGGAATAGCGTCTAAAGTGCCCTCAATATTTCCAGCGTGGTTTTTCTGCCTGTGCAGTTAAAGGCCACTCTGTCCTCCGCAGGAAACTGCACTGAGCCAGCCCATATGTTGGGGACAGCGAGTGGCTGTGGGCAGCGCTAGGTGGTGACATGCTGGGGGATGCTGCAGCCTTGCGCTCTCCTCCCGGCCCTGGTGCTCTTCCACTGCTGCTGGGGGAGGCACTTCAGCTTTGTGTTTCCATATGCTGGGGTTTTGTACCTCTCTGTACTGGGGCTTCTGCTAGCTAAGATGCATCGGGAGGTTTTTCTCACCTGGGATTTCTGGGCATTCCCCTTAGATCTCACTGAAAAGCGAGTTTCAGTGTGTGCATCTGCACATGCACAGGTGTTCTGGGAGGGAATTGAAGCAACCTGGTAGATGTGACCAAATGCAAGTGATTATCAACTGTTCTTAAATTCCCTCCCTCTTCTCCTGTCTGCCTCTCCCTGTTGGTTTGGCCAAAAGAGTATTTGGTATTGATGGCTGAAATTTCATGATTTCATGTCTTCTTTTTTATTTTTTTTTTAATTGTGTAGACCAGAGAAAGGAAGTCAAAACTGCACTGTTAATTGTTTCCCAGTTAAAGCTAACCTGGACTGAGAGCTGAGGGAAAGCACAGGGAAGTTTGCCTTGGTTTAATGTTAACATAGTCCCACCACAGCTCAAATGCTGCTGTTCTCCAGGTCTTCAAACCCCTCCTCTTCCCCTGTGCTTGCATAGTCGTCCTTCTCCCCCTCTACATACTCATCCCCATGCCCTTCTCTGAATGCACTGTCCTCAGGGTTCTGTTCCTCCTCCTCTTCCTCCTCATTCAGGCCCTCACCAGTGTGCTCTGGTGGGTTATTTCTTAAGTCCAGGTGGACACATTGCCCATGGGGGTTCACCTGCTGCTTGCAGAAGGGACACGTCTTCTTGCCAGGCTGGGTATGGAGCCAGGTGTCAATGCAGGCACAGTGGTAGGCATGGGAGCAGGGCAGGATCTTCAGCTGGTCTCCTTCCTCATACTCTGCCATGCAGATGACGCAGGTTTCGTATTTGTCTCCCCGCTGGTAGGTGCGGACTGTTATCCGATGGGCTTTCTTGTACCAGCTCATGCCGACCACGAGTGTGAGAGCGGCAATGATCATGTTGAACACGAATCCAAACTCCTGTGCAATGCAGTTCAGGATGTAGTAAGAGGGGTACTTCATCAGGAGTAGCCAGTACTGCCAAGTTGTGTGCCATAAAATTTTAGCAGCATCTTGGCAAGGATTGAAATAGTGTTTGGGTGGTATAAGGCTGATGCATGCCCCTTTCTCATAACGCAAAATCCTTTGCAAGTGGAGGAAGACTGATTCTCCAGTGAAGAGCGATGGTATCTCAACCTGCTCCTGGGTTTCCTTGTCATCAGGCATCATGTTAATCAGCTTCTCTGAATCCACATTGTACACAACAGCAGCTTGGTATCCAGCCTGCTGGGCATGAAGAACCTTCTCAACAAAGGAGCAGCCGGATCCCTCGATGAGTGCAATATATATCTCAGAGGTGTTACTGCTTGCTGGAGGATGCCCTATTGCATGGCAAGCTTTTGGTGGTGTCGCCCTGATCATATATCCTGTCAGGCCTTCCACTGGGAGCGGTGGCCCAAAGCATGCAGGCAGGGCTTTGTAAGCAACGCACTTGGAGTTGTGGTTGTAAACCACGTGGCCAAAGGTTTCGGCAACAACAGTGTCATAGAAGGTGGCAACGGCACAGAGAAGAGGAAGCAGAAGACTCATGCTGAATGCTGTTGAGCAGCTTTGAATACAGATTTTGGAGATGGTCCCAAAGGAAGAGTGTGAGATGCAATCATAGAGGAATCATCCCATTTAGGTGTTACCACCATGTCACGACCTGCAGCAGCAGCCAAATCGAGATCAAACCCTGCTCTGCCCTGCAGGCGTCTGCGGTAGCTTTTCAGTTCACCATCCTGGTGTGGAAGGTCCCAGGATGCTGCCCATCTCCAGCTCAGTGCCCCCAGCTGCTAAGCAACACTCCTGCATCACATCTGCGCATCTGTGACATCACTTGGTGACTCTTTCCCAAGACTGGATTCTTGCAGCGTCACTGCCAACCTGCTTAACCCTTTCTTTCCCCTTCTTTGGTCCACTCCGTGCTTGTGGCTTCTCTTTCAACCAATTTTTCCTTCCTCATGGGTAGCTATTGTAGGGAAAAAGTTGAAAAAGGAGTGAAAAGCATGAGGCACAACTGTTGCCCCTCTCTCCGAGTGGTGGTCATCAGGGAAGCTCCCGTCTTCCAGGCAACTCCTGACTCGGAAATGGTGACTGCTCAGAGCCTGGAGGAATAGCAAAAACTCCCTTGGTTGTCAAGACAAACTAGCTCTGGATATGCGGTGAACTCAGGTCACTTCCAAACCACAAATCCCCCCAAACCTGTACCTTTTAACAAAAAACTCTTTTTGATTTAACGATCCACATGGGAGTAGCCCCATGGTTCTCAGTACAGTTGTGTTGGACCTGTTGTTTAAAAAAAAATCGCTTGTATGCTAGGCAACTGATTTGTTACTAGCCCCCTTGGGCTCTGCGAGAGACAGATTTCACTGGGAAAAGAGCTACAGAAAATGTCAGCAGACAGTGTGTGTGTATGTATCGGAGACTCCCAGCTGCTGTGATTTCAAATCGATTTTATTTTCCCTCATCTAAAGAGTTTTACACTTGCAGGGAGACATTTTGATGCATTTAAAAACAAAACAAAACCTTCTGAGGGAGCAAGCTAAATGCTTCCTGGCAGAGAAGGTGATGATAAAGGAAATGGGAGGACATCAGGAGAACTTTTTGAGGGTGTATTTTTGGCTTGATCTTATGCCGCTTGTGATGGCCTCTGTCATCTTAAGTGTTGCCCAGCTTCCTTGGTTTGAAGGTCTCCCCTCTTTTCTTGTCTGTGCCAGGCTGTCCTGAAGACCCCTCCAGCCCTAGCCCACATGCAGTACAGCCAGCACTGTATTCCTTCCTGCTCTGCCCTTGTGTTTGTGAGTTAAATACATTGCAGATGCTCTTGGACGCACTCTTGACCCATTTTCTCTGGAGTCCCTGCAATCTACTTCATCAGAATAATTGCAATTTATTTAAATGTCAACAAGCCACACGTGGGAGACAGCAGTTGTGTGCAAGAGCAGAGCAATTACAGGGAATGGGGTCCCATTTTCCTGCTTGAACAAAGATCCAAGCTGGAAAGCAAAATATCATTTACCTCTATTAACTGATCCCTTGCTTCACCACCCCCGAAGTCCCTATGTTCCTTTATGCTCCTTATTTGGGGCTATCACTTAGTGCAGGAGTAGGCACATAAAATCAGCTTCTGCTTTTATTCCACAGCAGTCTCCTCTATCCAGAGGAATTCAGTGTTAATTTAGCCCTGTGTAATTGCCTGCAGAATCCAGTCCTGGTCCTGCTGAAGCAATTCAAACTAAGATGCAGAGGGACTGACTCAGGTGGATGTTGTTGCAACTCCAGCAGAACATGTATTACTGGCTTCTGCTCCAGCATTGATTTAACTTGCAATAAGTCTGTACAGCTGTTTTTTTTTTTTTTTTTTCCTTCTTCCCTTGGAGGTTTTTGCAGCTTGAAGAGCAGCCTGAGAGGGCTATGACGTGAGTTTGTAAATACTAACACTTGTCCTCTCTGTATTAGGTCTGTGGGCAGTGGGCATTGCACGGATGTGCAGCAACAGATTCCATTCGCTGTGAACAGCCAGAGGCCAGGAGTGGAGAAAGCAAGAGCAGGGGTAAATGCTTTGCTTAAGGCATCTTGGCAGGTGTTCCTAGCTCAGAAAACCCCCTTAAAAAAGGCATGCTGCTTGTCAGGGTCATGCCGCAGGATTAGGGAAGACCAGGCCACTGAATTATGAGGGATTATCTGGGAAAAATGATCTGGGGCCATCTAGTGACCTTCCAGTGCAAACCTTTGTGCTCCCAGTGCTCCCAGTTGTTCTTGCTGAAGACCTGTGGGGCTCTTCTGCTCCCTCCTGCTGCCGGAGCAAGGCCTGGCTCTGCAGGGAGGCAGCTCTGCGTCCTGTTAGCAACGGCGGAGGTTTTTTCCTTCTAGAAGCTGATTTAGGAACTGATGCATGTAACCATCCCCTTTCATCTAGGATCAAAGCACTGTGTTTTTATGGAATAGATAGCTGCAACAATTGGAGCGACTGCCCAAAACACGAGCCGGGTAGATGAGAAATAAAGCTGCGTACGTGGAGAGGTTTTGTGCAGTGCTGTTTGCTCGTGCGCGAATGGGAGGAAGCGAAAGCAGATGCGGGCAAATTGCTGAAGGTGCTTGAGAGCACCAGAGCCAGCGTTAAGGGGGAGAGGGATGGAGAGCTGGTCCGGGGCAGCCCTGCCGCCTGCACCATCCCCTTCGGCACCAGGTGCCTGCCCAGGTGTTCGGTCTGGATTTCCCAGGGGTCCGGGCAATCCCTCCGCTGTGTTATTACTAAGTACGAGCATGATAATCTGGGCTCTAGTGCATACAGCAGATTATAAAGCATTTATGGACCTGCTACAAAGTACCCATAATCTGCTAGCGCCTACAATTAAAGTCAGTTGAGCAAATCTGGGCCATTGCAACTTTGCCCGCTGCTGGAAATGGGCTCCAGCTGCTTGCCCTGCAAGCAAGGGAGACATATCCTTTATGGGACACTGGGGCTGGAAATACCTGGCCTTTTCCAGCTTTGGCAAAATGCCTGGTAAACCTTAGGCACCAAGCAAAAATGTCCTCTGTTTGGCTATTTTTTGTGTGTGAAAATCTGAATATGGAAGGAAGTGTTTTATCAGCCTAAATGCTGTGCTGAAAGTTACCTGGTAACGGGTACAGAGCCTGTCCTTGGAGGCTGGGGAGGGAGAGGAGGAAGAGCAAGGCCGGCAACGGGCTCGGCGGCAGCTAGGCTGTGTTACCGCTTGGGCTCCGTGGTTGTGGCCCTTCTGGTTGGAAACCCAAAAGGGGAGAGCCAAGGATGGGTGTTCCAGGGGTTTGATCGCCCTTTCAGGCTTTATTCCCTGCTCCTTCATTTCCAAGTGTTTTAATCTGTGCCGCACTCGCCACTTCCCAGGAGGATGATGGGGATGATGGAGAAGGGAGGGGGGTGATGAAGGAGGGAGTCCTGATTTGGCAGGAGGAAGACGGGGATGAGTGTTCACGGTTACTCCCGCTGGCCTCGGGGTCCCCCTGGCTCCTCCGGGCAGGCGCGCGGGACGGGGCGGAGGGCGACGAGCGCCACGGCGGTGACGGGCTGCAGGCAGAGCGGGCACGTCTTGCCGCGGGGCTGCGCGCGGTGCCACCGGTCGACGCACTTGCCAT
>VZSV01000174.1:1209795-1230935 GCA_013398735.1 Nothocercus julius | reverse complement strand
ACGTGCCCGGCGTGCGCGCGGCCGCCGGGCAGCGCCAGCCCCTGCAAGGGCCCTGCACACCCGTCCTGCGCGAGCTGGCCGGTTTATCCTCCGCAGCGGCTCGTCTTGGACGCGGAGCTGCAGAGCCGGCAGGAGGAGGAGGAGGCGCAGGCTCGGAGCCAGCAGGAGCACCGAGTCGGCATCGTGAGCTTCCTGCGGGACCAAATGGGCTGGGACGTCCCTGCCTGCTGGGAACGGCCTGAAGAGCTTTTCCCCTCGCAGGGGGGACTGCGCTGCTTCAAAAGAGAGTTAAGATGCAGAACGAGGAGGTTAGAAAGGAGGCTGGTGCTGGAGGGGAGGGAAAGAGTGAGCTCAGAGGGCAGGAGTGTTGCCTGTGGCCAGCCGTGATGCTCAAGGAGCGGTCGGGATGTCGCCACTAGACAGCTGCAGGCAAGGAGGAGGAATTCCCTGAATCCCCCACGGCACTGCCGATGCTGACGGTGCCCACGGCCGGTGTTGTGTCTTCTGCTTGCATGATGAACCGGGAACCGCCGTGGGGCTCTGCAGGTGCTCAGCTCCGGGGGCTCCTCTGTTGTTTCCGATTTGGTGTTTCCTAGGCCTGGTGAGCTCATACGTATTGACGGAGAGAAGTAAAGATTTACAGCTTTCCTGACCGTGGGGGCAACGGGATTAGAGCCGTTCTGCTTTCCAAGTGGAGGCCCCGATCCTTTGAGCAGGATAAGACTTCAGGTTCCAGTCTCAGGTATTGCCCCTGTCCTCGGGAGAGGGAAATTGAAAAGCATAAAAAGCAATGGACTACCTTGAATTTTATGGTGGACACAAAGAGGTTGACTTCTGCTCATACACTTGGAAGGGATTTTAGGTTGCACAGTAACAGGGTCTAGGCTATTACATTTTTCTTATTTCTTCTGCTCTTAGTCTCACTGTAGCCTTCGTCCTGCCTCACCTAAGATGAACAGCAGATCATGTACTGTTACATTAAGGCGGTTTTTAAAATGTAATAAACTAATTATACAAGCTTTTGTAGTCTAGGACATAAAACAACCTCTTCCTGTGTAGGACTAAGACAACACCTGTATTAAATCAGGCATTTATTTTCAACACTTTCCTCTGTTCATTGTCAGGGCTGTGGGCCTAGGACCATCTGTCAAGGAGTGTGTGAACAGCACTGGGGGGCAGTGAGGTCCTCCCTCAACACATCTGTATGGGAAAGGAAACATCTGCTTGAGCTGGAGGTGTGACAATGAGCCGGGGTGGTTTTGTCTGTGGGCAGCGTCTGTCAACGTTCTCCCCCCTCCGTTTAGCTGGTGCTCGTGAGCAAGGTGCAAACAGCAATGGAGCAGTTTACGCGTTTCACCCTGTGCCTAAGCGCAAGCCAGTTGGAGTGGAGTGTCCCAGATTTGCTCTTCTAGCTGGAAACTTGCTTTTAGAGCAGCATCAACTCGAGGCAAAGAAGCCCTGACGCGCTGATAGCAAACGTAACCTGGCATGAGTTTGCTCATGCCCTGAGTGCTTGGGATCACCCCAGGGCATCTGTGAGCCTGGCTTAAGGTAAGGAGGAGCTGAAGCCCCCACTTGGTTCTCTAGTGACGCTTTCTTTTGGCAAGTAGAAGTAGCTCTAGATTACAGAGTGAAGAGACAGGCTGCAAAAATTTGTTTGAGAGGCCCTGGGATATCTCAAAGCGTTCCTAGATTTGCTAAGGGAAGATACCCCGTCTGTCCTGCTCTTACAGGATAAGAGGATTTAAAACCAATTAGAGAAGAACAAACGAGGCATGTGCACGGTACGTACGTGTGTCTGTGTGTGCATGTATATATATTTTAAGTCTTTTCCTTCATGCAAAATCAATGCACTTTTCAGCAAGGCTTGTTCTGGGTTAATCTTGCTGCTCTGAGCTCTGAGGAGGGAGCCCTGCAAGCGCCTGCCCTCCCGTTGGCCCCGCGGAGTCAAGGCAGAGGTTTGAGGATATCGGCCTGGCAGAGCCTGCTGGCCGCAGGACTGCCCGTCTCGGCGGGCAGCTCCTTTAACGGATGCAGCTCCAGGCAACGAGCCCCTGGGGACGGCCCCGGGGACAGGAGGTGGCACGAGCCCCGCGCACCGCGATACGGCAGCTCCGACCCGCGGTACCGCAGCTCCGAGCCGCCCTGACCCGCAGCGCGAGGCTGAGCCTGCGCCCCGCTCGCCTCCCTGCTCCTCTTCTTTTTGCACGGGCTTAAACCGGCCGCTCCGCCCAGGGCTGCCCTGCAGCTCGGCGCTCGCCGCGTTGCTGACCCTGCGGCTGCCGCGCCGCGTGCGGCGCGCCAGCATTTGCAGTCTGCGCGCGCTGCCTTCATTAGCAGAGGTCCATCTCCTCCCCTTTACCGTTTCACCCGCTGCTGTTGATTAAGTTTCTCTTTGCAGCTCTTCCAGGAAGCCAGGGGCCTGTTGTTTTGGAGATAGCCTTAATTTGTTTACTTGTGCATATGTTCTGTCTTGTATGATGATGCTTCGCAGCTGGTCTCGAGCAGCCTACGGCACAGGAGAAGCAGCAGGTTAAGTTAAACCAAAGGAAGTCGCTGCTAACTGGCCTGACATGCTAATCCAAGTGTAGGCACCCCGCAATTGATGTGGTAGAGCGTGTTGCCATATTGTTTTAGATAGCATCTTTACATTTATTGCTGGTTTCCATCACAATATGGGCATGATGATGGTTTGTTTGTGCAGAATACCAGTTAAGCGTGGAGATTTAAAGATAAAAGGTTCCCTGCCTCTGCTCTTGCTATGCAAATGCTCTGAGAAAGGCAGGGGAGCAGGGATTAGGTTTGTGAAGTTCCTGCTGGACGGGGTTTTGGGTCTCCTGGAGCACCTGGCTTCGGAGGTGTTATCTGCCTGGCACGCTTGGGAACAGGGAAAGGGGACAGACAGGGCCCGGAACCCAGTGGGATGAAGCGGGGAGGAGACCCATGCAAACACCAGACCTCATTCCCTACCATCTTGCTCCACATTTCATTGCTTCGGAGCTGCTTGCACCGTGAGCTGCAGCTCCTATGGGCATGTACGGCTGGACTCGATCTTGAAGGTCTTTTCCAACCATAAGGATTCTCTCATCCCATGCCATACATATGCACCCCTGAAGCTTGCGCCCTGCTAGCAGGGTACTGGGATGCTTCCGTCCCACTTGTCTTGCACGTAGGGATCCTGCCCTGGGCCCCTTTGGAGGCCACATCTGCTCTCCACTTGCCAAGATTTCAAAATATTGATTCAATCCCTGCCTTGGGCACAGGGATACGGAGGCAGGCAGATCCTCCCGTGTTGCTTTCCTGCCCCTAAAACCTGCAGAATCTGGCCCTGCCATGGAGGGGAAAAAATCATTAGGATGTTTTACTGCCATTGTAAAGCTGCTACTTCTCTCCCCCCACCAGTCCTTTAAAAAAAAATCCTTGCTTAATTTGCCAGCTTGCAAATGGCTCCTAAATAACACAGTTGTCTTTGGCTCGATCGATCAAAGGGCTCTGCCTGTGAAAACGGCGACACATTGCCCTCTCGGATTAGCTTTGTTTCAGAGAAATTGGATGGTTTTGTTTTTTTGGGTTTTTGTTTTGTTTTGTTTTTTTCCAAATGATTCCTTCTCCAGGTTGAGGCTGAGCCAGATAACTGTATGCAAAGAATCGATACATTGCAGAACTGATAGAAAATTAGCCAGGTTTAATAAACTTCATGCATGGCTTCCTATTGTAGCCGTATATCAAAAGGAAAATAAATATATTGACTGGATCTGCTTACAATAGCATCCATAAGTCACTCTGTGAAATAAGGCAATTGTTCAAATGGGTATGGGAGACTGTGCTGATTAGGGCAGGAAGGGATCACGCTCAGGACACCTGGGTCCTGTTCTTTGCTGATTTGCTGCATGACCTTGAAAGTCAGGCCAAATTTTCAGATATTTGTGTGAAGTTTGTTTTGCCTCTTGTTTTCTGGAGCGTTTAGATGCTGAGGATTCCTTAAGTAGCTCCATATTCTGCCCTGCTCTCCTGGTACCCAGGGAAGTTGCTGGGACCTGCTGGTGCTCCTTTCCTCTGAGATGACTTCTAGTGGTCTTCCCAGGCTCACATCTTCATCAAGACTTTATTCCTTGGCAGCTCCTCTGTAGCTAGGGGATGTCACTGCTCATCCGTCACCTAGAGCTGCTGGGGCTTATAGCCAATAAGTGCTCTGAGATCCACTGCTGCAAAACAATAGAGAAGCAGTGCTAGGTAGGACAAAAAACTGTTGACAAGGAGAGACCAGATCCCATTTGCTAGTGCTCAAAACCATTAAAATCTCAGGTGATTTGGCTTTTGCACCTGCAGCTAAATGCTTTGTATTTTCAGTTTTAGGTGGAAATTGTAACTCACAACTGTCCTTTGGCAACAACCAATGCAGGACGTAATAGCTGCTCCGTGGGCACTCCATCTATCTGCAGCGGAGAAGCACTCGCACGTGGTCGGACGTGGTTTGAACTCGCTGCTCTTCACCCTGTGCCCAGCCGCCCTCGAGGCGCCTGGCACAGGAAGGGCTGATGGCAGAGCAGGCCGGGCGCTGCTGCCGCTGAAGCCAGATGGCATCGCAGCGAAGGGCGGCCGCGGCGGCCCGCGCCGCTCGCCCGGGGCCGGCGGGTGCCAGGGGATGGAGGAGCAGATGCGCTGCCTCTTTTAGATGCATCTAAGCGAGAGGCCGAGGAGGGGGATGGAACTGGGTCGGCTGCTGGCTTAATGCTGGGAAGAAAGTGGTCGTCCCTGGGTGAGAAAGGATGTCCCCAGGCCTAAAACTCACTGCTTGTTCCTTGGGATCGGTGCGGGGGAAAGGGCTGGTTGACTCCTCCGGGATTGATCCTCTTGATGTGTCCGGTTAGCCCTGGAGGCAGAATTGCTGCTTCAACACAAGTAAGTGCCGCTTCAGCAGGGAGTTCTGCAAATGCTGCACGCTGCTAACAACACGCTGGTGCAGCCTGAGAGCGAGCCGGCCGGGAGCAGGGAATCGTGCAGCCTTAGGAGTCTGTAATAACTCCCTTGCATCTCTTGCCTTGTTCCTGACCCCACTACAGCCTTTCCGTGCTGGTTTTCCCACAGATCAGCTACTGGTGTAAATCGACACAGCTCCCAAAGCCTCAGCAGAGCCAGGAGAGGTTCCAGTGGTGGGGGATCCGGCCCTGTTTCGGTTGTGGAGCTGTGGCGGTCTCTGCAACTCGTTGAATGGAAGTGGTGCCTCCGCCGCCGCAAGGTGATGAAAGACGGAGCAGGTTTCCAGCCATGCATCTGTAACAGGAAAATAAATGGAGGGGGATGAACAAGTCATGGGTGGGTGTTATTGGCGGGGATGCTGAGCATATAACATAATTTAGTGCTTAAGCGACCTTGAAGCGGCTCTCGTTGCAACAGAGCTGCTACGTTGGCACCACAGTGGGCAGCGAGGGAAGGGGGCTCTGCTGATGTGATGCTGTTAAGTACTCGCCTGCTGTCGTTCATCATGCAGCTAACCCTGAAGCTGCACTTCGAAACACCCGTTCCCGTTCCCCTCCTCTCTTTGCTGCAGTCTCCATCGCCTCCCTACCTGCCTGCTGCCAGCGGGTCCCTTGGGCGGCTGCAAAAAGTCACGGGGGAGTCAGCTGGCACAGCCACCTGCTGCTGGACTCCTCTTGCTGCAGAAATCATCCTTCACAAGTCTCAGTTTGAGGCAAATCTTGCATTTTCACCACTAAAATGAAAGTAGATTTTGATTTGCTTTTTTTTCTGCTCTTTTCTTTCCCCCTTTGCAGTTCCCAGCTGCAGGAATGCGAAAGGGCAGGTGAAAAATTGGCTGCTGGGACCCCTCCAGGCTGCCTCCACAGGCCCAGTGTGGTTCTGGGCCCTGTCTCCGGAAGCCGGGCCCTGGCTCGTCTTGCTGGGTGCGTTTCTTGAGTAGCTTCCATAGTTCTCAAGAGAAGAACAAACCCTCTGAAACGTTGGAATTTCCCTCCTCTGCTTCATGAAGATCAAGGGGGAAGTTATGTCCCTGCACGTAGAGCAATTAGCAGCATAAAAGTTCACTGTATGCAGTGGGGGAAAGTCAGTTTTTATCTAGTTGTTTTTCTAGAGGAAATGGAAGTTTCCATTCTGTTGTGTTTCAAAATCTAAAATATCCTTTTTTCACCTTACATGGTGTTTTGTTTTGGCTCTCTTCTAGTAAAACATTGGTTTACACATTGCAAAATGCTAAAATCTGTTTCAAAGTCATTGGTGCTTTTTATTAGTCTCTAAAATTCTCGCAGAGCATCAAAAAAAAGCCTTTCCCATCGTGCTCCTTGTCAGTTAATGTGTGAGCAATCCCAGTGTGACATATTCGCTGGGAAGCATATACAAATTGAATCTCTACGTGTGGTTGTCAGGAAACAAAACATGTTCAATATCTGTTTCAAACACAATTCTGAGTTTTAGAAAAGCTTTGTGGAAAACTTAGCAACAAAGAAATACAAATGACGCCTGCAATTTGGCAACAGGTAAACAAGACTTATAAAAATGCATGAAAGGATCATAGAAAAGTCTCTAGGGACTATTTCTCACAGGCAAACTCACTCCTTCCTTCGCCAAAGCTCAGACCAGATTCGGTTTCCTGAGATCTCAAATGCTACTGGAATCATTGGCCACCAGATCGCTCGGGGACATCCTCAAGGTCTCTGCACTCAGTGTAGGCACCATCCAGAGCTGCAGGGCTGTGAAGCAGTTGGGGAAAAACATCTTTCATCTCCAGGGTGGTCCCTGAGTCAGAGCCCTCGTCTCCTCTGCTTCACCCTCTTTCTCAAACTGCGTTTACTGATGCCATTGCTTAATCCAGCCAAGGATCTGCTCCATTTTCCATGCTCCAAGGTAATTTTGGTGAGGCCCTTCTGTTCTTGCATGCCAGCTAGAAACTTTCTCTCAGGCAGGTCGTTTTCCATGGGGCGTTCATAATCCTGGGAGGTTTGGGAGCAATAAATCTCCTCGCCTGTCTAGGTTTCGGTCTGCTGGTGTAAAATCTGCACCGTTCGTCGGGGTGGGAGCAGCTGACACGCAGCTCTCTTGCTAACTCGTTCCAGATGGGGCCAAGCCAGCAGCTTCCTGAGGAGCCTTCGCCAAGTTCCGCGTTCGCAGCGGCCCCTTCTCGGCTCGGTGGCAGCGCAGGAGAGGCCCCGTTGCGGTGACAGCCCTGGGTGCCACGAGGCGTCCCGGCCCGTCTCCATGCAGGTACGTCCACGTCACAAACACCACGAGGCAGCAAAGAGCCCGGGATGCAGCTGGGGACAGAGCCCTCCGTCTCTGCTTCTCTCGCCGCGTGCTCGGGAGCTCCTGGGCCGGAGAGGGGCCCTTGACCCGGGCCAGCCCGGGGGCGGGCGCCGTGCGAGCTGCCAGCCGGCTGCTGTAACGAGATCATCGCACCAGCTTAAGGAAGAATTAGCGCTGCCCCGTGGCCATGCCAGAGCCGCTATGTCAGGCGAGACAGGGCTTATATATAAAAAAGAAAGGGAATTCTTTACGGAGGCTGCAGGACATAAACAGATGCTGCTGTCTGATGCAGGACAGAAGGGTCTGAGTCATCAAGTGCAACTCCTGTGGTCACAAGCTCTCAGTCTTATAATCCTTTTTCATAAACTCATCATGCCCCATCCTAGAGGAGTCAGGATTTTGGTCCCTTTATTCCCTGGGGATCCTGCTCCAGAGCCTCAGCACTTCAGCTGTGCTCTGATGAACGTGAGAAACCTGCCCAGGGTATGGAGAGGGTGCCCTGAGCATCTGATCTGCTCCGATTCCGTGGAAAACCTCTCCTTGAAAGAGCAGAGAACAAGGATGCAGCCAGCAGCTGGCAAGGCCCCACGTGTGCTGGTGCCCAAAACGTGCCTGTCGCCCGGTCGTGTGCCCGAAGAGCGTGTGCTGCGGGGTCTCCTGCCAGCCGTGGGTCGGCTGGGAGGAGGATCCAGCGCCTGAGGAAAACAAAATCAGCGGCAGAACCTGCAAAAGTTTCTTCTCCCCCATTCCTGCTGGCTTCCGTATGTGCTCCTCTTTCCTTGGCACGGCGACGACTTGTCGTCCCCGTCGGCTCCGCGGAGCCGAGTTGTGCTGAGGCAGCCGTGCCTGGCGCGTGGTGCTGCGCGGGCCGCTGACATGTGCTGGGTTCCCTGCGCGCGTGGGGCTTTTCAGGTTGTGAGAAAAGCAGGTCAAGCAAACAAATGTGCGGCTGCCTTGCAGCCAAGCTGTTTTGTGCAGCTCTCCAGCAAAGAGATTTCCCTCTATTATACAGAGATCCCAGAGTGGCCAGAGCTGCAAACAAGGGTTTAAAAGCATCTGAGTTTTGGAATTGAGATTAAGTCCTTCTGCTCTAGGGCACAAGCTGAGCTCTAAGGAAGGGACAAGATGGAGGTTTTCCTTGGAGCTTCCATGCACTTTGCATTCCGCGCGGGGGTAGCTGCATCCTGGTCTGCAGCGGCTGTTGCTATGGGCTGTCGGAGATAGGAGATTCGGCTGATCTGACTAAGGGATCTCTCAAATATCCGCTTTCCGCCGCTTGCGGAGCATGCAGGGAGGCTGGCGATGCGTGCGGCTCCCTGGGGGCCGTGCAGCGCACAGGGGGCATCTTATAAGGGCATTTTCTAAGGGGACTCCAGACACAGTCTGCTGCATCTCTCCTGCTTCCTGGCCCCGTGCGCCAGGCCCGGCTCCTGGCACAACCTCCCTGCCTGCCTCTGGTGTAGAGGCTCAGGGAGCTGCTGTGCGTCACGCTGCGGCCCCAGGAGAGGCTCAGCCTCCGGCGAGGCTGCGGAGCCCCTGGTGGGGGGGGTGGCCTTGACCTGCTCCACGTCTGGCTGCTGCCGCGTCCCTGTGATGGTCGGAGGTAACGTGGCAGCATCTCGAGGCGCTTCTCAAAGGCACATCCGTAACTCCCGTTCTCCTCGGGGCAGGGACCCCAGGCCAGCTCTCCGAAGCGCTTGGCTTCTTTCCCAGCCAAAATTTCAGTCTTCTGTTGATGCTTTCCTTCAGCTGAAGGAAGGAGGAGGTTGAGTTTTGCTTGGATTGTCCCTGGCAAAAGGAGGAAGCGCCCACGCGCCCCGTGTGCTTTGCAGGCTGATCCAACGCCTGGCGGATGCTTTCCCTCTGACTTCCCTGCGTGCTGAATTTCAGCCGTACTAGTGAGCGATATCACCGCACTGAACAACTTGTGCTGCTGCTGGCTCAGAACCGCCGCGGCCTGACGGTACCGGTGCTTTCTGTGATCGCCGTTACCTGCAGTCCCAAAGGACAGGGTTTTGTGAGCTGTGCCTGGAAGTGGGAGAAGAGGCAGACACAGACGTAGCCCCGCGGAGCCCTCTGGGCTGCCCAGATGGATCCTGCCGTGGAGATGGAGAGCAATGCAGAGCCGCCCACACAAATGCTTCCCCTTTCAAGTGCACAGTTGTCCTCAGGCAACTTGCAAAGTGACTTTTTTTTTTTTCCACCAACTCAACAGTTGGAGCTGTTTTTCCCTGCCCTCACACTCGCCTTGTCACCTGGGTGCTTTGGCTCCAGCAAACGACGCGGTGAAGTAGCTGATCTGCAGCCGGGGCGCCTGCTTCCTGCAGGGACGGTCCAAACTAGTGCGCGGCCTTGGATAAAATAGCAAACGTTTTCAGAAGAACTGAGGCAAGGCCAGGGCTGCCTTGGTGCTCCTGGCTTTGCCAGCCCCGTCCTCAGCAGCTCCGTTGCCGAGGTTTATTCTGGCAGTCCCCAGGACACTGCCTCTTGCCACTCGGGGGGATGTCACTTTGGCAAAGCGTTTTCCTCGGGGGGAGACGCTGGGGCGAGGCTGGCCGGCGTTGGCGGGAGCAGGGATGTGCCACCCGGGCCGCGCGCGCAGGGCCCCGCGATGCTTCCTGCTCGTGAGCAGCCCGCGTGCGGTGCCAGGCTGCCTCTTGCCGCGGGCGCTGGGTGCGTTCGTTAACTCTTGGCCAAGTTATTCTTGGTCGGCGCTGCTGCGAGGTGCTGAAAAATAGACCCTTCTGGGTATCAAAGTGTTTTTGCTTCAGATGATGAGGCAAGCAATGCCAAGCATGACAAATGCAAAGACCCAAGGGAAAATGACGCTCTGTGCCAGCATCCTGCAGCGCATCAGAGCCCTGAAAGTGGGAGCTGGGCTCCATGCTGAGAGATGCCGGCCCGAAACCACGTGGGAACGTGGGCTGGAGGAGCTGCAGGGCATTAAATCCGGCTCTGCGGGTCTGGGAACATCCCGTTGAGGCTGAATCTGCTTGAGCAGGGGCTTGGACTAGATGAGCTCCAGAGGTCCCTTCCAAGCTCAACCATTCTGGGATGCTGAGTGAATCGTGATCCTTCAGTAACCCCCGGCCTGCGGGTGCTGGACCGGGGGACGTGTTGGCCGTGCCGCGTCTCTGCACACCGGGGCTGCGTTCGCAGCCTTTGCTTAACCTGGTTTTCCTGACCTGTTTCCTGGGCCTCACGCTGTCCTCTGGCTCTCTGAGAGCCTGTAAAACACCAGGCAGCCTCCCCTGCATCCAGTGAACCTTCCCAGGGGGAATTCGGGCAGAACCAGCCCCCATAAAACCCCATGCCTGGTTCTGCCATGGTGCTTGGAGAATTAATTAGCAGCTGGGAGATGCACCGAGCTCGTCGGATGAAAGCGGCTACAGATATGCAAAGCAGCGTAATTAAGCGAAGATAAAATTTAGAGCCTTAGCAAAATAAGTGTTAAAATGAATGTATCGCGGCGTGTGCATCACCTGGTGATCCCAAAGGAAACAGGAGGAAAATGAGTTTTAGGGGGGAAGTGGGGAAATGCAGAGCAAGGTCTTAAAGTGAGATTCAGAAACAAAAATGGGAAGGCTCCAAAGAAAAGGAAGAACTTTTCCCCCTTATCTCTTGGAGGGCAGTGAACACGAGTGCGTGTGCTCTGAGCCGCAGTCCAGTGGAAAGATGGAGCTTTAAACACCCGCAGTTTATTTGTTATTTTTGAAGACAAAATGAGTTGGCAGGGGGGAAGGAAAAGAATCCCAGGTATAATTTAGAAAGAAAAATGGCTGAAAAGGGACGCACTCCATCAACTAATTAAGCACGTAACAGAGGTGCAATATTCCCAATTAACTACTGAAGTGTCCTTCCACTCCTAATTGCCGACAGTTCCTCTTGGTGCCCGCGCAGATTGATTGCCTGCACGGGGTGGCTGGTTAGCGCGATAACGCAACGCGCCGAGCGCACGGGGCGATCGCTGTGTTCTCCGAATGGTAACTGCAAAGCGCAGCGAACGGGTTTAACACAGAGGATTACAGAGCAAGAAGACGTCCCAAAGGCCGGGGCGACGCAGCGGGAGGTGAGTCCTGGCGAGCTGCCCCTTCAGGCCTTCAGTGCAAGGGCGAAACTGAGGCACGGACCTCCCGGCCGGGCAGGTTTCCCCTTTGATTTTTCCCTTTCTTTTTTTGCTCTCGTCACGTCCCCCAGAGCCTTGGGGAGCTGCAGGGACGCGTCTCCCCGCCACCCTGATCCCAGCGTCTCCTCCGGCTCTGCTCCGAGTGCCCTCGGATGCGGGCGGCACCTTGTGCAGCGCTGTGCGCAGCGGGGCCCCAATTTGAGCTACCAGTTAGACTAAGAAAAGTGTTTTATGAAGCGCGCGGTAATGAAATCCTCTTATTTCGGCTATGCATCATCACATGCCTCGTGTAATGTCACGGGGAGGAGAGACGATTAGATCCTGGAGCTGCTACTGTGTTTTCCGACTCCCTCTGCCTGCGCAGCCGAGTTTCCGTGGTTACCACGGCCGGGTCTCCGAGCGGCACAGAAATTAGAATCATTAAAAAAGAAAAAGGCCTGATCAGAACTGATCTGAAATAGCCCATTTTGCAAAGCAGCCGCTCGCCGCTTCAAGGTCCAGGTCTTCAAAAAATAAAGCCCCTCTCAGGGAGGTGCCGTCCCCGCTCGGCCGCGGGGCAGGACGGAGGGGACCCAGGTGACACGGGGCGAGCGTGGGTGCTCAGGGCTTCTCAGCAAGGGCGGTTTTCCCTCTGTATCGTTATTTCTTTTCATCGTTCTTCTCCTGACATTTTGTGGGGAAATGCTGCAACGCGGCATTTGGGAAAGCGGGAGCGCCGGGGGCGAGCTGGAGCGCAGCCCTCGCAGCTGAGGCCGCGCAGGCTGCCCGTGCCGGGACACCGGGAACGCCCCGGGAACGCCGGGGGCCCCGGGGCCCAGCTGGGAGCTCGGGAAGCGCTGCCAGCCCCGGCCTTCCCGGCATCGGCCTCTTTCCAGCACCGGGGCCACCTGGCTCGGGAGTGACATCTCTAGGCGAGAGCTCGGCAGCTCCTCAGCCCCGGCTTCCCCGAGCAGCGGAAAGAGGGATCCTCTTCTCATGGGAGCCCCCGTGGGGATTTTTCTTCTGATAGCGAAGAAAAAAAAAAAAAAGCCTTTATCTGATTATTGTTGTTGTTGTTTCCTGCACCATCTGCAGCGGTGAATGGGCACGCGGAGCAGTGTGGAGGAGCGCGCGCCTCCTTCCCGGCCTCTCCTCTCGTTCCCAGGAACGCTTCTCGTCGGAGCTCGCACATCGCAGCCGCGCCAGAAGATATTTTTAATCATCTTCTGTCACGAAGTTCCCAAGCTGGAGGAGCCCAGGCCCTGCGCAGGAAAGTCTATTTTTTCCCCTTCGTTTAAAATACCCTGGCAGCCCTTTGCACGGTGCCACCTCCTCCGTCCCCTGCCGCGGCCGTGGGGCCGTCCCCGGCGCCTCCCGCTCCGCCGCACGTGCGCGATCTCCGATCTCGCAGCTTGGCAAACAAATATTACAAGATTCAATAAGGCAGAGCTGCATTTGCAAGTCTGAGGCTAATTTAATAAATGATGGCAGGAGCTTTCGCGCACGGCGCTGCTTTAAAGAGCAGAGCGGCGAGCGCGGGAAGGAGCTGCAACGGGGGCTGAATCTTTTAAGGGCTTTAAATGGAGCCTTTTCCTTCAAAGCTTTGAAAATTAAAGTCCTCCGGAGCTCGGCGGTGTCGGGCTTCATCGGAGCAGACCGGAGCCCCGCGCGTTGCCGGCCTCGCCGTGGGAACGTGGGGCCGGATTCAGCCTCGTCCTTTGCAGGAGATGAGGAAAGCAGCCGGGAAAGAAGGGAAATGTGTCCTCCCTGATCCCCCTTCCTGTGCAGGGGTCCCCACCATCCTTGGACTATTAGCGGATCCTTCACAGCTCCCGTTTGGCTTCTTCCTTCTCTGCGGTTTCCAACATTTGGGCACTGGCAGACGGGAATTCTCTGGGCCTTCCCTCGTGCTCCTGGGGTCTCCTGGAGAGCCGCACTAGGAGCAACATCAGGGCCTCTTCTCCAGCTGCGCTTGGCCCCGTGCAGGGGTGAAGACCCACGGGAGACCTTCCTCACCTCCCCGGGCCAGATCCATGTGGGATTTTCCTTGGCAGGGATCCAGGGAGGAGCGAAAACACCTGGAAGCCGGGATGGGCAGCAGCGCCCACCGCCCCGTCACGGCTTCTCCTTCCGAGGCGCAGCGGAGCCCAGGACACCCCCAGGCCCCTCGGATCCCGCGGCCAAGCCGAACCCTCCGGCCCATCCCGCCATCCCGAGCCGCGGCGCCCACCGCTCCCCCTCTCCTCCCCGGCTCTGATTTACAGCGTGTGGGAGGCGGGGAATATAGATATTTTTTTTCCGGAATGCGCCCAGCACAGCGGTCTCCGCACGACACCAAATTAATTAACGCTGGGCAGGGGGAATGCAATTAACTACCCTGGAGCCGGGCCAAGATGGGGCGGGGGAAGCATTCCTGGGTCCGGTGGGAGCGGAGCCGGGAGCTTTCCCGGGCAGCTCAAGGGCAGGAGGCTTCGCCTTGGCCACATCCTCCCGGCAAGGCGCCGGTGCCGGGCAGGGATCGCCCGCTCCGAGCGCCGCGGCCGCCCGCGCGGGACCCATGGAGCCAGCGGCGGCGCTTCAAGGCCCGACCAGCTGCGTTTTATTTATTGCCACTGCTCGCTGCGAAAATGGCCTTGGGAGGAGATTCCCGGGCTGCGGCGGGAGCGGCGCCGTTCGCGGGGCCGTTCGCGGGGCCGATGCTGCTCCGTCCCTCTCTGCCCCGTGTCCTCAGGGCCCCACGAGGGACACACAGGGACGCCCGGGGACCCTCCACCGCTGCCAGCGCCGCTTTTCCCGCTCTCTTCTCCACCACAGCGACCCAAGACTAACAGCAGCCATTAAAACCGTTAGGAGCTTTCTGAGTGTTTTATGTGAACAAGCCCCCGCCGGCTGAGGGCCCGCTGGATGCACTTCCAGAAAGGACATTTTCTTTGTGGCCAAAGCCACAGGTGGGTTTATTTTAGTGGAGGACTCAGGCACGAGGAGGACACGGGGGCGAGGAGAACGGACCGTGGGAACGGCCCTGGGATGCGGAGAGACCAAACGGGAACGGGATCGTAAGAAGCCACCAGCAGGTTTCGGCAGCCTCGCTGGCCCTCTGTTCGTTACCCGCACGACCCCAAGGTGGGTCGGCAGGATCCACCCTTCCCGTCGGCCTTTCCAGCCACATCTCCACGTTCTCCATAAATAACTGTCTGCCTTTCCAGGCCTTTTATACTAATTAGGTCTTAAAGCAGGCAGAAAGCGCCTAAGGGAGACGGATGGTCCCCGGCTCGCTGGTCCGTGTTGCCAGCACCTTCCTGCCTCTCGGCCAGCGGTTTTCAGGGGGATTTTTGGAGTCGCTCCTCCTGGGAGCCAGTGAAACCCAGAACTGCTGTTTTTTTTGGAGAAAACTTTATTAGATTGTTTTAAACAATGGCTTTTTGTTTTAAAGGAAATTCAGGAGGTCGGTGGGCCAAAACCTGCCAGCTGGAGCGCCCAACCAGCCCTGCCTGGTGGTACCGGGGAGGGAGGAAGAGGAGGAGGAGGATGGGGGCGAAGGAGCAAAACAGCCGTGATGGGCCCCAGGGTCCTGGCGAGGCACAAGCAGGAGGGGATATTTTCATCATGTGGGTCCGAATTCCTCCCATCTCAAAACGCCCAGACCGGAGTGACTGCGCGGGTCCTCGGTGGGAGGCGCGGGGTACGCGCAGACCCGGGCAACTTCCGTTCTTTCCTTTCTCCCTGAATGTGTTTTAAATAATTTCCATGCTAAAAGAGCTCATTAAAGTTTAATCCGCTAAACTAAGTCTTTATGTCCACGCCGGCATAGCCGGGCTCCCCGTAATCCCCCTCGCGCTGGACGTGCTGCAGGGGCTGCCAGCCCGGCTGTGGCTTTTTGCATTTGCTTCTGGCCAAATTGCACCTTTACAACAGGTTTTCTTCTTCCTTCTCCAAACAGAGCTTGGGTTATTCTGGCACAGCACGAGGCGCTCAGGCCGGCAGGAGGGAAAAATGGGAATTTAGGGGCCTGGTCAGACGATCAGCGAGGAGCAAAGGAGGGGCAGAGGGAAGGGAAATAACTGGTGGTTTCACCCAGCGCCCGGCGCAACCCGCGACAGGTCAAGGCCATGGCCTGGGGAGATGGAGGTGATAAATGCGAATATTGCAGCTCGAGTTGATGCTCTTGGGCAAAAGTAAAATGTACAGATGTGTAAGTGCATAAACCAAAGCGCGCAGCAGCTTCCCGGGAGGCTGAGGAGGCCACTGCCCATCCAGGGACCCGAGCGGAGCTCCGAGCCCTCCCTGCAGCCGCTTCAACCTTGTCCCCGTTCTGCAGGGCCGGGAGCCGGGAGAGCCCTGGGCTGCTCCGAACCGCACGGCACTTTGGAGCCAAACGCCAAATCAGCCTTTTCCCTGGTGCAGGGGGAGCTGGCGGACGCGGCTCCCGCTCGGAGGCTGCGGGAAGAGCTCCAGGCTCCGCTCCCAGCAGCTTCCCAGGGCGAATTTGAAGGCAGCGCAAGTCAAACGTCCCAGCAGCGGCTTGAGCAGCACAGAAGGAGAGAGGGGAAGAAAATAAACAAACCCAGATTTTTCATAAATATCTTCTGCCTTGAGCCTGCTCTGTTTTTGTTGGCGAGGTGAACGCACTTGCTCAAAGCCTTTTTGTTGTTCAGGGGTAATTTCAGATCTTGTGCTCGCTCAACGCAGGGGGAAACAGGGAAAACAGAGAAGGGGCAATAGCCCCCTCCCCCTTTTTGTCTGAATCTAATCATCATTAAAATTACAATATAGCTCTTGACTTGGGGTAATTAAAAGCATTTTGTGATGACTCGCTTGATTAAAGCAAGAGCATCCATTTAAAATGAAAATTCAGAATGAAAATTGCTTTTGTTACTCCGATTATTCTATTTTAAACCCCCTTGCTGTTATCGCCCTCATAAAAAGCTGTCACTTCTTCTGTCAAGCAATTCACAACACGAGGCATTTGCATTTCTCCCCGACTCGTGATTATTTCTGTAATTACGAGCGGTTTCTGCTTCCTCCCCCCAGCTCGGCTGCGGGGGCGAGTGCCGGGATTTGGGCACAGAGTGCTGGGTGCTCCCCGCTTTGCACCCCCGGGGCCTTGTGCGGTGGCCGGGGTGGCTCGTGCCACCAAGATGGCGGCAAGGGGACAAGGTGGGGATGCTGCCACCCTCCGTCATGGGCTGGCACCAAGAAATCCCGCTCAGGACATACGGGAAGGAAGGAAAAACGCCAGTGCTGCGGGTGCAACGAGCTGCCCGTGCTCTAGGGACACGCCTGGAGCGTGTGCAAGCGCACGTGGCTGCAATCGCTACGCATGGAGGGCCCCGGCGCGGTGTTAATATGTTCATATACATAAATCCATACGTTGCAAAGCGTCGTGCTCTCCGTGCACACACGGGCGCGCGAGTTGCCCCTAGGGCTTTTTATCTTCCCTTGCCCGTGGGCAGCGGCTCTGCGCGACGCGCCGGGGCTGCGGGTCCTGATTTACCTGCGCAGAGCAGCGGCGCTCCATCCGCGAGCGCAGGGACGGCGGCGGCGCGGGGCTCGCGCTGCTCTCCCTGCTCTATTCCTCTCTTTCCCTTCTGCCTTTGGGGTAAACTGGAGCCAAGAGCCTAAAGAGGGGAGAAAAAAATAGAGACAAGGGAAACCAGCACGGCTGGGAAGGGCAGTGTCCTGCTGGTAAATGCTTTTTTTGGCTTTTCTCAGTGTGTTTCTCTCTAGCATTCCCGAGCCGGGGACCGCTCTGTACCCAGGCACGACTCCTTGGGCTTTGCCTTTTCCACCTGCCCAGCTTGGGCTGAAAACGGCGACTTCCCGTCCATTCCAAGGTGCTCGCAGCCAGCGCACCCTGAGCATCCCAATCCCTCCAACAAGCACCGAGGTTTCCCCCTGGGAAGGGCCAACAGGCCTCCAGCCCAGCCTGTCCGGGATAAGCGAGACCCGAGCACGGAGGCAGCGGTGGAAGGCGCCCCAGGGCTCTGGCCAAACCTTGGGGAATTCGGCCTAGCAGAATCCCCTTCGGAGGCTGGTTTTGCCCTGCCTCCCGGGTGCGGAGCTCTCTGCAAGAGGCACCAAAGCAGCCCCAAAAGCAGCTCCCAGCTCTCGCCTGCCTGGGTTAATAGCAAGGACGGAGACGCCGGGGCCGGCAAAGGTGCCGTTGCGGCCGGCGGCGCGGGGAGCAGGAGCGCGCGCTCCGCGCCGTCGCCTTCACACGCGTAATGAAGACGTAAGGAACCAGCGAGGAGGATGAGGGGGGCGCTTAGCAGCCTATGATTAATCTGCAACCTGCTTAATCGGCCTCGGGATAACGAAGAGTTGTCTCTGGGTAATTGAGATCAATGGAGTTTCATTAGGGGCTGCTTTGGAGAGCACCCAGCAGCGAACGGCGGCGCGGCGAGGCCGGGGCCGGCCGCGGGTTGCATTCACTGCCCATCATGTTATCCCGGTGGGAACAGCGGAACTGCTCCGGGATTTGGCACCTACCCGCTCCGCCGGGCCACCCTAGGCTTCCAAGCGAGGTCACATCTGGAAAAGTTGGGGTCTCTGCTGCCCCAGACACTTGGAGGTTTTGTAGCCCTGTGCAGGGGAGGTTGGAACAGGGTCATTCATTCTGGAGTTTCTAGGAGGAAATTTTGAGCCACAGGTTTCCAGACCTTGGCACACGAATCAAAACCCAGAACACAGGAGCCCAGAAAGGGAGAAAAGTCCCATTACGGACCAGGGAATGTGGCCCGGAGACGTCCCTGCGGGGGCACCTCCCTGTGCGTCTCGCTCAGTTGTTTCACTGGAGCAGCTAAAGGGAAGATTTTATGAAGGACGCTGGGTTTTACTGTCGTACTGTTGTCAGCTGCATTTGCCTTTTTATTGTTTTTTTTAAGCCCAAAGCTCTTTGCAAACTGTTTTTTTGCAATTCAAACCAGCAATTTTTGCTTTATGCGAATCCCTCGAGCGCGCGGGCTCTGGATCGGGAGCTGCCGGACGGCCGCGAGAAGTCTCAGATTTCGGCATTAAGTGTCGAGAAGCTCTGACGGGCCCAGGGGCCCCGGGGCGGCTTCAGAGGAGCAGGTTCAAAATCCCAGGAGCCGAAGGCAGCGCGGGGAGTCGTGTGGGACCGTCCCTGCCCTCCTCGTGCTTCTGCGCTCCGCGAGCTCCTCCAAGGCCCTGCGTAAGCCCTTGCTCCAAAGAAAGCCACTTCTCAGCCTCCGAGCCGTTTGCAAAGGTTAATGAACAAGGAATCAATTAATGGTTCCCTAGCCTTGCGCTTTCTCTTTTCATTTAAAGGGTTCCCTTTTTGAAGATTAGTTTAATACTAAGAAGGACCCGGTTTGGCTGAGAGCTAATTGAATGTGGCACCTCCGCCCCGTGCAGCGCGGAGTCGCTGCAGCCGTCCCCGCGCGCCCGGCACGCGCATCCGGTGACAGCGCCTGGATTCCCAGTTGTCCCTCACCACTCCCCATCCCGGGGAGCTCCCCGCCGTCCTGGCCAAACATCCGAAGCCCCCGGGCGCAGCGGGCGGACGGATCCCGGCCTGGCGCGTCCCGTGGAGCTGCGGGCGGCCAGAGCTCACGGAGTTTCGTGAGGAGCCGCGTTCACCTCCCTGGCCGCAGGGAAGCCCCTGGTGCCCGGTCAGGGAGTGCAGCGCTTTGTGCTGCTCAGCCGAGACTTTGCCCTGATTTATTAAAGCAGCTTTGCCTATTACCAAGCGCTGGAACAGAAACACCCATCAAAGGTTTAAGAGCCTAAATGGGTGTTAATTAGCCCAGCAGGGAAGCTGGAGTTTCAATGAGGTTTATCTTTAAACTACTATTAAGTTTGACAATGTAAAGAGATAAATTTGGTGCTTAATTCAAGTCTCGCCTAATCAAATAGATTACGGTGTGCCCATAGCTGAAATGTAAATAATCTTTAACTTCGGGCGTTGCTTTATGTACAGGGACGTATTGATACCTGGGACAAAGTGCTGCCGTCCTTGCTCTCGCCCCCGCCGCAGCCATCCACCAGCAAATCCCTCTTAAACCGCTCTCCTGGAAAGGGATTAGGAGGGATGGATGGAGCAGGGAAGGAGGGATGGAGCAGAGCAGGAGGGAGGGATGGAAAAGGGAAGGAGGGAGGGATGGAGAAGGGAAGGAGGCATGGAGCAGGGCAGGAGGGACAGAGGGAAGGATGGAGCAGGGCAGGAGGGAGGGATGGAGCAGGGCAGGAGGGATGGAGCAGGGCAGGCAGTGGAGGCTCCAGGCCGTCTTTGAGGACAGACCCAGGCCCAACGCCCGGCGACCCTCCGTGCACATAAAGCTCCTCTGAGCACCGAGTGCCCATTTCGCCCTGGGAGTTTTGTATCTGTCGGGGGCACCTTGTGCCTTTTGCCAAGCGTCCTGTTGATCCTGATGTTTAAAACATGGAGGCTGGGGCTGGAATGGGGCGCTTGGAGAGGCCAAAAGCTCCATTAGCTCCCACTGCTTCCGAAGGGACCTGCGCCACAGCTCCGCGCGGGAAAAAAAGGCGCAGATGGGTATTTACACATGGCAGGATTTTTGCTGGGACATTGGGATATTTCCAGTACTTTGAGGAACAAAGCACGGCCATATAAATTATGGGTTAGAAACCAGCCGGTGTGCCTGGGCACACACGTATTTGTGTAGGGGCACTGCGATATTAGCCACGCGGGCAGGAAAAAAAGCACACAACAAATTTATCTCTACAACTCTTAAATTATCTTTCAGTTGATACTTATTAACCTCCTGCCAAACTCATTATCTGTGTGAATAAAACCTGAGCTGTCAAACAGAAATGGCTCGCAAGGCTGCTGCCCATGCCCGGAGAAGATCCGATTGGGAACAGGCAAGATGAAACACGGCTTCTTTTTTATTAGTGCTGTTTTATTTTGTTCTATTTCCTTCAAAGGACAGAAATCCTTTCCAGCAAAGCAGGGCCCTGCAGACCCCCCTTTCCCACCACAAACAGAGGCAACGTTCCCCCAGCCCCGCTGGCCTAGCCCAGGTATTTTGACGGCTCCAAATTAATCGAATAAACGAGGCAGCTTTGCGGCAAGAGCAATTAGAGGCAGCCGAGTGCTGCTCCTTTCCGCAGCTGCCTCCGTGACAGGTTAAAAACCTTCCCCAGCTTCCGCAGGCTCCCGGCAACTCCCAGAGCCTGTGGAGCGGAGTGGGGCTGGGGCTGACAGCGCCCGCCAGCTCCCCGTGAAGGCAGCGGCCAATTAACCCACGGAGACGGAGGGCGACGGAGCAGCTTCCGCGGGGGCTTTGCAAGGGATTTAGAGGAGCAGGCAGAGGGAAGCGGAGAATCCGGGGCTCCATGAGCACCCTGCTTTGGCCAGGCTAGTCTTTTATGGGATCCTCCATGTGTTGTGCCAGGTCCGGTAATGAAGCGATGCTGGAGACGGGAGGAGAACGCCTGCAGCAGCGTTTGCTGCGCTGCCCTTCATGAGTTAAGAAAACTTGCCCCAAGCCACTGCAAAGGCAGATGAAAATGAAGCCCCTTCCAAAGCGCCGGGGCTTTGCAGATTTCCCCTCGTTAGGCTCTGAATTACTCCCTTCGTTTTCCCCGTCGCTCCTGGAGCTGCGCGGGGGCTGCAGGCGGGCGCAGGGCACAAGCTCTGCTGGGCTCGGAGCGGCGCCGGAGCGCGGCAGGGCCGAGGCACCTCCGTGCTGACCCGCTGCGCCCGCCCGCGGGCCCTGCCCGGCTCCGGCCGCCCCTAGGACAGGCTGCTCCTTCCTCCACGTCGCCATCGCTGCCGGCGGAGGAAGCGCGGCAG
>VZSV01000174.1:1194737-1209110 GCA_013398735.1 Nothocercus julius | reverse complement strand
TATATATATATATCCCTCACTCTTTCTGTCTCCTGTGAGCTGCATGAGAGCAAAGTCATTGGCATAGCATAAATAGGGAGCACGCTGGGCGTCCGCTGGCTAAGCTGAATCCCCCTCCACCCCCTGCCGCTTCCAATTTGTAGCCCATATTTTAATTCCCTGCCCCACTGTTCCCTTCCTGCTCTCGTAAAAGGCACCGTCCCGCCCGAGCAGTGGCTGGCGGAGCAGCTGCCGTTTGCAGCTAGATAATGATGAAGATACTTTGGTTCTCGTTGGGGTTCCAGCCGCAGGAGCCTGGTGCTGTTGGCACCAAAGGACAAAGTTGCTTCTCCTGCTTTTATCTTCTTTTCTTTCTTTCTTTCTTTTTTTTCCCCCCTCTCTTTTAACTGCAGGATTGTCTTGGCTTATTTTTATATTTGAACTTTCACTCCTGTGCTGTGGGGAGGTGGAGGGAGGGGAGCCCTCGCCGAACGGCAGCGGTACCGGCAGCGCTCGCAGGGCAGCCCGTCCTCGTGCCCGCCGGGCTCCGCTGCCGCCTCCGGCCCGCGACGCGGGAGGCTGCGCTGGGCCCCAGCTCCCCGCAGCGCCCGGAGCCTTTTTATTGAGAACAGAAAAGGTGGGAAAAGGGGGAAGAAAAGGCAGACGTGGTGAGGCAGAACACGGAGCACCCCCTGCCTTCCCGCGCCCTCCGCGATTGGGGTCCAGCCGCTCCGTCTTTGCCTTAGACAAATGCGCAGCCTTCGCTGGACTCCGTCCTTTTTATTTTTTTCTTTTCTTCTGCTGGCTCATGAGTAAATTCAATAAAACAGCAGGAGATTTGTTAGGATTAAGGTCAAATAAAAAGCGAAAAGGCGATTGGATTTGTTTTATGATTGATTATAGAAAGTGCAGATATTTATTAACAGCCAACAGGATAACTGTCAGAATGATTCTATATCAACAACCAAAAAAAAAAAAAACAGAAGATGAGTCAAATCTTTTCGGTGTTGCGGGAACAAGATTAAGCCAAATACAATTGATGCAGCAAATAAAGATGCCAATGTTAACAGCTGCTATATAATTTCAACTGGTCAATCTCATCTGAATCTATTTATATATATATAAATATATATCCATATTCATACTTTTTTTCTCCTTTTTAAGGATTCTCTGGAATCACAAATGCTGCCAGTGCCGTGGATCAGGAGTTGAGGCTTCTCGCCTGTCTATGACATGGGACCCACTGCAGAGGGAGTGACGCCGAGGCCGCGTCCCGAGGAGGGTCCCGTGGTGGGCGGGAGCCCTGGGTCCCCTCGGGAGGCTGCCCTGCCCTTAATTCTTCTCTGATTCCGCTTTCCTGCCTGTAAATGCATTGGGTTTTAAAACAGTGCTTAGAAATCTGGGGATGAAAAAGAGCCGGGTGGAATCCAGGCCCCGTGTCACGCCGTGGGTCAGGAAGCTTCTGGCTGTCACTGGGGTCTGTCCCCAGCCCCTGCCATCCCCGTTTTCCGCTGGCAGCCCTAGGGAAGCGCGTGCGCCTTGGCAGGAGCCGCCCTGCAGAGCAGCACCCTGCCCTCCCTGCGCAGGCCGCTCTGCTCCTCCTCCACCCATCTGCAAGTGCCTTGCTATTAGTACAGGGCCATTAAAATTCAAGGTCGGATTTGATTCTCTATTGATCATCACGAGGCAAATTAAAGACATCTTTCTTCTCTCCTGCTCGTGTTACAGTGCCAAGAGGCATCCCGCTGCTCCCTTTTACAAGCTGCTGCTGCTGCCCAAGTGTCTCCTTGGACGGGAGCTGCTCCAGCCACAGAAGTTTCACGTTTCCTCTTAAAGGAAGAAGCTCCAGGCTTTAAAAAAGCAAAAGTGATGGTAGCTTGGAAGACTGTTAAGGTTGCCAATTAAATGGAGATCTGAGCTGAAGTCCCGTCCTGCTTGAATCTCGGTCAGAAAGGACTAGGACAGGGCCAAGCGCGTGGTAGGTCTGTCCATTACACGGGGTCTGGCTCTTTCAGAGAGCAACGTGGGCACCCTCAGACTGAGCTTTTACTTCCTCCCCTCGCAATTCAACGTAACGCGCAGGGATAAATCCTGCTCTGTGTCCCCCGGGCTCAGCACCTGCACATCTCGGCTCTTGGAAACACAGGAGAGCTCGGCCCTGAGCACTGTTATCTGCAGGATGGGAGCACGTGCAGCTGGGATCTGCTGCACCGGCTGAGAACCAACGCCAGTTGTGACACCCCAGGCTGAGGGACTCCTGATGCCGCCTGCGAGCAGAACAGAAAGTCCCTGACAAGTCCCTTCCTAAAACATCAGCATCTTCCAAATTGTTTCTGTTTATACTTTGCCAGTGACTCATTCGTTGTTTTTCTGTCCCATAGGTTACTTTAAAAACAGGAATAATTATGCTGCTAATTAGCATCTGAATTATTCATTTTGTCCCCCTCTTCCTTTCTCCTGGAAGAGGGAGACGCATTGTCAGCTGTGGCTGTCCTTGCACAGCGTGATTAGATGCTCTCTTCTGTGCAGCGACGGGAGAGATCTCATCAAAATCAGCTTCCAAAAATGGAACCAGGAGCAGGAACTGCAAAGGTTTCAACAAGTTCAAACCCACTCCTCTTCTGACACACGAACAGGCACCCACAGCCGCACACGGTGCCCACGCAGGGGCACAAACCCACACACCAGCCACGCACAAAGCCACCTTTGTCCCCTCCACTGAAATAAATCCTCTTCCTCAGCTGAAGGGGAGTGCAGTCCCTAATGAGATTGTGAGTGTGTGGCGCATGTGTTTGTATGTGTTTTTCTAATTATATCTTTTCAAATAAGATTAACTATCCCTCGAAGCTGGACATCTTTCCAATAGGTGAATGTTAGAACTCCAGGGCTGATGGTAACATGAAAAATTCTCCCTGTCGCAGGCAGAAAAACAAATCATGTGGTTTTTTTTTTTCTCCTCAGGAAAAACAGTGAAATTACTGTCCTCTGTGATGTTTTCTAGAAAGGAGAGCCTGGCTCTCTTCTCACCCAAGCTGGGGCAAATCAGGACAAAGTCCGAGGATGTTCATGGAGTGGAGGAGGTGTGAAGCTGGTCGGACAGGTGACCTTGCTGTGCAATTCCTGCTGTTGGTTGCAGGATCTCCAGAAAGGTCAGGGCTCTGCTTTACGGATACCACAGCATGAGCTAGGGATGGAGCTGTTCAATGGGTTGGTGCACAAGCTGCCCTCCTGCAGGACGTACGCAGAGAGGTTCTACATCCCTCCTCCTTTCCCTCTTCTACACAATTCCATCACCAGAAGCAAGGCTGGCATCCTCTTCTCTCCTGCATTCGCAGTGCCGTCCCTGCTTTTCCCCGTGCTCCGAGCGGACATCGCTCCCGTGGACGTGGGTGTGTTTGTGCAGGGGCGGGATGCGCATTAGCAGCCACAGCCAAGATCCCCAGCCGCTTCACACCTCCTCTCCAAGCATCGCCCGTGGAAACCCATTAACTTGAACAGGCTTGTGCCTTTATCAAGCATTCCTTAAGAAGATCTCCCTGCTCGGGAAGCTGCGAGTGCTTCACATGACATGTCTGCACTTCACAGCTTTATTGTTTAACAGGTCTGATAACAGCTCTGCCTATCGCACCGAGAGCCGCCCCGCGCAGGCAACAGGTTCGTTCCTTTATCGTGCATCAATCTGAATGGATTTCCCCTGGAGACTCAAGAAAGAAGGTGCATGCTCAGGTTATTCTTCTAACAGCTTTTTGCTGATATCATGTTGTCGTTTTGCTGTATGTAAATCAAAAAGAAAAAAAAAAAAAAAAAAAGGAGATGGTTTCTCTCTCTCTGCTCCCTTATCCTCCGCTGAAACAAAGTCTGAGGAATGTTGTCAGGGAAAGGATTTATCAAAGCCAACAACAGAGTAGTTTTATTTCCTTCTCATCAGACATGGGCCCTTACTCGGCTGTTTTATAGGAACCCTGGATTTTCCATCGTGGATCAATCCCACCGTGCGTCTCAAACAGCAGCCGGCTTCGCTGGCACCGGGGCAGCAGGAACCCCCCGCAGCGGCAGCGCTGGCGGCAACCCAGCCAGCCAGCGGTTTCCTTCCCACCCTCCAGGAAGACGTGGCTGATGCATCGGAGCAATGAGGTTTATCTCCTTTCCAGAGATTTTCATGCTCATCAGTCTCGTGCCTCTGCCCCGTTCTGTCGTTTGGCCTGGGGAAAAGCAAATGAAACTGCGAAGTGGGTGAAGAGGCTGCTGCTCTGGTTCAGCAGTTTACACAAACACTGCGTTGGTGCAAATGATTTTGCATGATGGCCCTCAGGCTTGTGCGGAGGGCGGCTCTTGATGACAACAACCACTAAATATTTTCACTATCCGCACATACGACCAACCGCTGATCGTTTTAACTTTGCCTTGCCCTCATTCGCCCTCTGCCTTCAGCTGTCCCACGCTGACGTGAAGACCTCACCGACCACCCAAACTATAGCCAGGGAGGCCGAACCGCTGCCATCCGCATCCCTAAGGTGGGGTGACGGTGAGCTCAGCCCAGGGAGCGCAGTGAGAGCAACAGCTAGAAGGGACCAGCTCAAAAGGAGACAGCTGCAAAGGGAAGGAGGTGTGGAGACAGGGAGGGAGAGGAGGAGGAGAGCGCTGAACAGATGGCTAGGGGAAGAGATGGTGAAAGAGGAGCAAAGCAGACAGATGGAGGACAGAGAGGAGTGGGGTGAGTGACATAAGCAATTCGCTGCTTGTTCATATTTAATCAAGAATTTGCTACTGCTGCTATTTGCATTTTGGCATTATTTGTTTTACAGCAGCAATCAGGCCCTGCCAGAGGCCGGAGCACAGGGAGCCGCACGGACACTCAGCTGTACTGCGAGGGCGCCAGGCACAGCTGGAACCCATGATGAGGAACAGGGGATCCCAGGCTCCAGATGACCCCTGGGCACAGCACCGAACCCGGCCAGTCCAGCCTAGTGCCCTGGTAGAGGAGATGGGCCACAGTAGAGCCCACCAGCCCCACTAACACTCCTCAATGAGACAGCACTCTGAGGGACAAAATGGCTGCTCCACCTGTGGAGGCAGAGGAGACACCCTCACTGACCAATCCCCTGCCACCACCTGTTCACCCCAGCCAATCCCTTGCTGCCACCTGGTCACACCCTCACTGGCCAATCCCCTGCTGCTACCTGTTTGCCCCAGCCAATCCTGTCCAGCCCTGCCTCAGGAGGTGTCTATAAATAGAGGCCAGGGACGGGCTTCTTGTTTTGGTGTTCTGGCGGCAGGTGAGGATGAGGGTTTAGCTGCCTCTAGTCACAGCCAAAGGTGCCTTCTGCCCCTCCTCAGCCAGCCCTGGTTGCTGCCCTCCCCTACAGTTGCAGAAAGGGCTTGTAGGGAGGCTTGGACCCTCCAGGAGGATGCTGCCTTAGGGGTATTTATGTCTCTCTGGCCTTTCTGAGCACTACAGGTGTTGCCTGGAGTCCGGCTGTGCCGCTCCTTCCTTGGCAGAGCAATACCATCTGCAAAGGGAGCCCAGGAGCTGAGATGTCTTGCAGTGTTATGTGGCGAAGGCAGCTGGAGCCAGCGAGCAACAGCCACAGCTCAAAAGGGAATTTTTTTCTTCTTCTTTTCTGTAATCCAGCTGTTTTTCATGTATTGCACCTCTCTTCCTTCCAGCAAAGGGTTCTGTATTTTGGCAGTTGTTTCCAGGCAGGAATTCTAGCTTGAGTCCCCCACAAAACAGTATCTTGCCACCTCGACTTAGAAATATCTGATGGTATTTTAGGCCAGCTCCAGGAGGAATAATAAGAATAACCATTAGTGTTTGTCAGGTCTACCCAGCCTTATATCCTGTGGGATCCCAAAGCCTGTTAGCCGAGAACAGGGCTCATCTCTGCCACCTGTGTCCTGCTGCAGGAGGCAGGGCTTTAAAATTGCTGTGGGAGCCTGTGCTTTTCCATTGGGTAAAAATAATGTGCTGTGTTTGTTTTGTTTTAGAAATATGTCCTATACTTCTGTCTTCAACCACAAGTGGGAAACTGAGGCACAAAGTGGGCAACCTGCTGCTGTGTAAGTTGCAAAATGCAGGGTTTACTGGTCTAGCCTTGCAGGTTACTGCTGGTTGTGTTACATGGGGAATAGCTCTTGGGACAGCAAAGAAGGTGCTGTTGCCCACTACCTTACTAAAAGAAAAGAAATGAGGGGGATGATGATTTCAAGGTGTTAAGGGGGGAGAATGGGCTTTTAAAGGCAAAGCTCAGAGAGGACTTCTTTGTAGAACAGTGTGTTGAAACTGCCCTCTCATTTTTTAAATAGGTTTTAAAGCCATTGTTTCATTTCTGGATGACTGAAAGACAAAAGCATCTGAAAGCCTCTCTAGCTTTCTCTTGCTCTGATTTTTTTTTTATTGTAATTATGAAACTGTCCCATTATCATATTGTGATGCAGAGCCTTTCAAGTAATAAGAAATTCAAGTGAAGACTTGATTACCTCCCTTGAGAACAAAATGTGATGGGGAGGACAGAGGAAGGGGAGGGGGGCATACAGACAAGTTTTATAATAATAAAATAGAGGAAAAAATTAATCATGGATCCATTAGTGTTAATACAAATGCTTTATGACTCACCTCAATCATTTTACATTATTTAATAACAGAAAATCATTATTTCCTGTGAGAGTTAGGATAAAGCCAGTTGGGGAGGGGGTTGTTTTTAAAGTAGCCCTGTAGCTAAAAATTGGTGGTGAGCTGTAGTGGTGGGAGGGTGTCTTCCCTCCCTCCTGCTCTTTCCTTCTCTTTACCATCCACATGCACTACAGGTGCCTGGGAAGGACCCTGGTGGATGGGGTGTGAAGGTGAGCTCAGGCTTTGTTTAGGTGAAGGGAGAGGGATGTTTCCCATAGGAGCAGGACACCGCCTGAAGGGTCATTGCTGCTACAGCTCTGGCAGGCACTTGGTGTCCCCAGGGTGACAAGCTGACCTTGCAGAAGCTGCCGGCGTTTGGCCGCTGGTACCTGGGCTGTCCCTCTTGCTGCGTGGTTGATGTGAACAGAGGGAGGCCTGGGGGCAGCGGGGGGCACCGAGGAAAACATAAATTGGCTCTGTGATCCCTCCACGCAGGCACCTCTGCCAGCCGTGGGCTTTTGCCTCTGCAGCCCATTCGTGTCTCTGCGAGCTGACCTCGCAGCTGCCTCCTGCACTTGAATTTCTCCTTCTTTTGCTCTCTGTTGTTTCCAGGGATGTTGCTACATTCATTAACGTTGTTCCTTCTGAAGTGGCTTTTAGTACTGTTACAATCAGCCTCCAGGCCGGTTATGAAAGAATAGTTCCTTTCTGGGAAAGACATCTCCAAAATGGAACGAGAGGCTTTTCCCTGACCGGATGGCAGGTTTCCAGCTGTATCACTAATGGAATATGGAGGGCTTTTGCTTCACCTGGGCAATCCCATGCTAATTTCAGTGGTTGAGTGTGATCCAATGCACGAGAGTTCTGGAAAGGGAGATGCGTGGAAAGCTGAGGAGCTGTAAGCAGATTAGCTGCATCCAGGCTGCTTTCCCACCCCTGCAGCCAGTTTGTGCCCTGCCTGGCAGTGGGAGGGTGCCAGGACTGTCCCCTCCAGCCCTGGTGGCAGCTCTGCCCTGGGGGTCTGCAGACCCCTCCAAGGGAGGAGCGAACCCCTGGAAGCAGCTCCCTGAGCTTCCTTCTGGGAAGGCGGCAGCAGTGGCCCCTCCGGATGAAGCGGAGCACCCAAGGAGGCGGCGCTCTCCTGCCGCAGCTTTTCAGGCCCTCCTCAGCTGCAGGGGTGAATGGGAGCGGTGCCTCCGCTCGCCGCAAAGGCAGCTTTTGGACCTGAGGGTGACAGGCTACCTGCACACAGCCCCGTGCTGTGCCAGGTAAGGGATTGCACGGAGCTTCATCTGGAGCTGTGACTGGGTGAGCCATTAAACGCCAGGGATTTCCCCAGCTAGGAAAGTTCATGCTGACAACGTAACATTCCTCCTGTTGCCATTTTGCCTTTTGCTAATGAAAAGGCACAGGAGTGTTATCTGCAGCTGAAGCAAGGCTGGGTGGAAGGTGGCAGGAGACAGTCATTTTGGCAAAGCTCCTGAATGTGTGAGTTTGGGGACCTTTTAGAGAAGGGCTGGTCCAGGGTGCTTTCATAACCCCCTCTTCCCTGCTGAACTCTGTCCTGTGCTTCAGGGTGCTCACAACATTTAAAGCTGTTATTGCTTTTAAAGGAGGGCATCTGCCAGGTGTGGGTTCCCCACTGCACTCACTGTCCCTGCTCTGCCCTGGCTTGTCCTGCTGATGCTGCCCATCACCTCCTGTCCCAGCTCTGCTGTGCCTCAGTCTCCCCAACTGTGGAATAGGGATAACTAGATTGATGTAGGCTTACTCTTCTGTGAAGTGCTATGGGGAGCTTATTGGGAAGCAGTGTTTCTTGAAGATGGGCCCTTGTATTTGAAAAGCAGGTTGAAAAAAAAAAAAACTTTTCTCAAAAGCCTGATAAAACAGAATTTTTGCCTCTTGTATTTGCAGAATTGAGTGTTGACTTGGTAACAGCTTGCGATGACCTTGTTGGTGAAACTGAAGCTGTTTGTGTGATGAGCATCTTCCTGCCCCCTCAGCTGCTGCTGTCCTGGGGTAGCAGGTGCTTTACGTGCTTAGGAAAAGAGCCAGTGTCTGTCTCAAAGCTCACAGAGTCAGGGCAGGAATTATTCCTCTCCAGGAGGAGCTGAAGGACAGAGGCGAAGGTGATTTTGTAGGCAGTGCAGCCAGGCAATGCACTGACTTGTGCGCTTCTCAGTCCAGTGTTTTAAGCAAAAAAAAAAAATCTTTTCTGTCTAGGGAGAGACCAGCTGCTTATTCCGGCCTTGGGGAAGCTGACACATCCCCGCTCCGTTGAGGGCTGGAGAGGTTCCCGCACACTGAGCGCATGCTGAGGAAGCCTCTGCCGGGGTCTCTTTATCTGCACGCTGGAATCGCTCGGGTGATTTGCTACAGGAGGCATCAGCGGAATGACGGAGGCAAACAGGACACCTGATTCCTTGTGAAAAGTTAACTTTTCCAATTGCAGTTGAAAGCTGAGTTCTTTTGACCTAATTTCCCACTCCAAGGGTTAACCGCTCTCTGCGGTGCAGCAGGCCCTCCAGTGAGTGCAGCCAGACAATGCCATTTAAGTGAATGTTCCCAGCCTCCAGAAGTCCTGGAGATAGCTCCATCTTGCTCACAGTAGGTGTTACATTAGCTGCTCAAACCATATTCCAGTAAATTAGAGCTGGGCTGATTTAGACAATCACTGGGTCATTCTTTCCTCCAACTCCCAGTCTCACACAGAGATAACAGCAGCTGGGGGAAAGCAGGGAGGTGGACGAATAGCAGTTTGCTTGCTTATTAGGGGTTAGATGCAGTCTTGAGTCTGTGATTTGCAGAACACAACTGATACACCACTAACAAAAACCCCAAAGTTAAATGATGCAGTATTTGTTTCAGGTCTAATAAAGATGCTTAAACAAATGCCACTTTTTTTTTTTTTCTCCCTTTGAGGCAAATATAGGCATTAAAAGGCCTTTATGAGCCAGAATGAAGCCCATGGTGGGCAGGAATTTAGGGGTGAAAGCTGGTCAGTCCACAGCTGGTTTGAGGTACCTGAGGGAAAGCACGGCCAGAACCCTGGACTAGATGTCAGTGCGATATGACTCCATGTGTTAGTGTGTGTGTGTATATATATACAGATATATATATATATATATATATATCTTCCTATCCTGGCTATTGTATACCTGTTAGAGCATGTTTGTATATCACTTGGAGCAAGAGGAAAGTGGTTTTGCTTTCACCTGTGAATGCAACAATCAAATGATGCTCCTGCAGCGGGTGATGTGACCTGCTCGCAGTGGCTAGCGAGGGAGCGTGCGCTGCTTCGCAAGGGCCCTGCCATGCTCTGCTGTGTTCCCTTCACTCACAAAGTCGACTGCCTTCTATAACAGCTGGCTAAAGGGACGTCAGAGAAGCCTCGTAGCAAGGAGCTCTGCTGGTGTTTGGAGGCTTTTTTTGTCCCAGTTAAAGCCTCTGGCCTGTCAAAATCTTAAGCAAATGCTTAAATCTAAGAATCAGCCTCAGTGTGTGTGGCTGGAGCGGATGCTTCCGGCCAAGCTGCCACAGCAGCGCACGGAACACGGCACGGGACTGGTGCTGCTCCCCAAGGCAGCCAGGCCGTGACCTCTTTTTCTCGCGTTACGATGTCTCTAGCAGTGCAAAATGTAGTACAAATGCTCTGAAAAGCAGTGACTGCAGGTGTGCACCAGCTTCAGGGGATTAAGGAGTGGGAGGAAGCAGCAAAAGACAGGAGCCAAGGTGATGTGTAAGTGCCTGTAATTTAAAGGGAGAAGGGGCTGTTTGTGTGGCTCCAGAGACTCGACTGCTGCTTACCTTGATGTTGTCGGTGCTGGTGTGAAATACTGTGTTTCTGAAGGTGTGTCCAAGGCGAGTTGCTGCTCTCGGCTTCTGCATACAAACAGAAAGGGCACCATGGAGAAAGAATTACTTATCTATTCCCATTGCTCCCTTTAAAACTCACTGTAACGATGTTACTGTGACCCAGGCCTCTGTAATATGATGTGCCTCAGGTAAGGCAGATTGATATATAAATACCTGAGTTTATTAGAGTTGAAAGACCTTTCAAAAAGTCAGGGGGAGGGGGAAGATGGGGGAGCTGATCTACCATCGCTCAGGGAGGAAATTGTTCTGCAGGGAGTGCTGGGTGGCACAGCGGTGCTCGGGACTGAGGGAGGGAAGTGCCACTTAGAGGGGGACCTCGTCATGGGGAGAGGGCTGGAGCTGGGCACTGGAGTCCTCAGGCTCAACGTGCTGCCTCAGGCTTGTAGAGGATGCCCTTAAATCCCGACCTGGGTTGCAGCCCCCAGCCCTTCCCGCTCTGCTGTCAAGGGAGATTTGAGATCTGAGTAAGTTCTGTACAAGCCCATGGGGCTGACTAATCACGGAGAAGGAGGGATTGTGTATCTGCAGTCACTCAGATTAAGGCTGTACTGGGAATGGTGTGGACTCCTCCTTCCCTACCTGTCTATTCCCTGGGCATTTTCAGGCCTGCTGGGTGGGCTTGAGCTTTATCCCTGTTGCCCCACATTGCTCTATAGAAAGCATTGGGTACAATGAGGGTAACAGCTCCCCTTAGATGACTGGTTTGGCTGGTGATCTTGACTGGTCTCTTAACCTTGTTTCCCAGGTGCTAGGACATGTTAAATTCGTGTTTGTAGCAGTGAAAGGGCTTGCTACAGCCTAGATGTACAATTGCAAAGGATTAATTTGTTTGTGTGGCATTTAAAGCTGGCAGGAAGGTCTTGCAGTTTGATTTTGGGCACCTGCGGTTGTCCTGGGGACTGTCTGGCCTCCTTTTCTGTTCCTGCTCAAATTTTCCAGCTGCTTACATGCATGTGAAATCCTCTCATTCTGAGGTGATAACATTTCATACTCCAGTCTAGAGGAGATCTCAGATGTAGGACACAGAGTGTGAACAGCAACTCCCTTCCTTGCCCTGTGAAATGGGAAACATGTGGACTGCAAGTCTAATCATGGGAACTACAGCGGTTTCCAGCAGAAGACCTCAATCCCGAGGACTTTGCCCAGCACGAGGGCAGCGCTTCCCTTGGAGCCAAATCCTGCTCAAGTGCCCTGCTGATGGATGCCGGGACCTGCAGCGGGTGAGTGGTCCCCAGGGGATGCACACACAGTGTCGTTGACTGAGGACCGGCCTTTTAGCAGAAGCTGGAAGCTCAGATGTAGCCAGAACTGCATTAACTGTTAAAAGGAAAAAGTGCTTCTTAACACACTGCTTAATTAGACAGTGAAACTCATTGCCACAGGAAGCCATCAAGGCCAGGCACTTAGCAAGAGTCAAAAAAGGGTTAGGCATTCCGTTGGATGGCCAAAATATGCAAAAATGTCTTAGCTAGTGATAAATTTTGCCGCAGGTTTATTAAATCACACATTTAAGCTCATCTCTTCCCAGTAGAGTCCAGGAAGGTGCTTGATGTCAGGGAAGAAAAGTGGTCTGTCCCTCTTCCAGTCATTGTGTGGCCAGGTCTTGGGGTTTCCATTAACGGAGAGGCAGAGCCGGGGTACGAGGAGGCCGATGTCGGATCCGATGTGGTTCGGCAGCTGCTCCAAGGGGCAGTTGGTTCCTGAGAGGGGCCTGATCCCTGGCCATTAGCTGGCTCTGCCTCTCCCCTCTGTAGCCCAGAAATCTGCATAGTTTGTGAATAATGAAAGTGGGAGCACAAAGGTGAAACGACAGTTTTCTTCCCTTTTAGAGGAATACATTTCCCAGATCATTACATTTTTGGTTCATGCGCTGAGGGTTTCTCTCCCTGGGAAATTTTTACAGTAGATTGCATCTGATCATTGAGAAACTCATGTGGAAAACAGGTTAGATGCAAGCGTGAGACGCGTCCCGCGCTGCCTCCCCCTCATTTCCTCTCCGTACCCCCAGGATGCTGAGACTAACAGTAGATTTAGGGAAATTAATTATCAGTTAGTGGCTAGGTGAAGTCTCAGGCCTCTCTTTCTGGATTAATGACCAGAGAACAGGGCTCAGCTTTCTGTTACCTGTGCAATGTGGGAAGGTGAAGAAGGCTCATTTTTTTCCCAGTGAATGTTTAGATTTTCTTTCCTGCCTCCTGAGTTTTCATTTCAGCATCTGAAGGCTGGTAAACCTCCTTTTGGTAGCTAGATTTGTCTTTATTCCTGCTTTGGTTACGGATTGCAAATGTGGTTTTACACCAGCCCACGCCTCCACCCTGTAGGACAGTTAGAGTTAACATGGGAGAGTTGCCCTGTCAGCACCAGCTTTTGGTCTCTGCACAGCAAACGCTTGTCCTGGTTATAAATGGATCCATGAAGAATTTATTTCTTTTGCTCTTTCTGGGCTCTCTATTCCCCAGCTCAAGTTCTGGAGTGCCCAGGGTTATCACTCTCGCTTTGTGCTGCACTGTCCATCTCCTTCCTGGGCTCTTTTTCTTTCCCTCCTACAGCAGAGCCATTTAGGCATCCATAAAACTCCAATAAAATTTTCTCTCCCACATACTTTAGCAAGAGCAGAAAAATGTCTGCTTCACTTCACAGACATTTTGATGTGGGGGGAACAGACTTTATATTAAAAAAAGTGAACAGCAAGTCAAATAACGAGCACAGAGAAAAAGGGCAGCTTTTGCAGGCCTGCTGCACTCCCACCTGCTCCCCTTTGGAATAATTATGCTGTGCAAATCTCCCTTTTTCTGAAAGGGCCAGAGAGCCAAAAACAGCACCACTCATTTCACTCAGATCCCTGAATGGAGAAATAGCCTTAGTATGAGCACAGCTTGGCTGAGGGCCAGCTGCCTGTGCATGGAAACATATTTAAACCATTGAAAGCACAGGGTATGAACAAGATTTTTCAAAGTTTGAGGGTTTTTTTTTCTTTTTTCTTTTTTCCCTGCAACTCCAGGCAATGAGAATTAGAGTCTATAGTTATTAAGTTCCCATCTGGTGGCTTTTTTATGAAGGAATGATATTTGCATGTTTCCAGCAGAGAAAAGCTGTTTTTAGCTCAGATAAAATGGAACATTTTGCGATGGTATGGGAAATAACAGATGATGCTGATTTTAGCAACTGGGGTTGTAGGTTTCACCAGCTGCCCTTTAAAAAAAAATTATTTATCTTTAAGTAACAACAGCCAGTGTCTTTCCTAGTGTCCTTACCACCTATTGCCTTGGAAGTCTTTGGCCAGAGGAAAAGAAGAAGGAAGAAATCTTGGAGAGAAAGCAAATAGCCCCTGGGCAAATCCGTGCGGCTGCTTTTCTGGCTTCCTCGGCCCTGGGTGACTCTTTTGTGCCCTCTTGGTTTCAGCAGGGCTGGGGCAGCAGAAAGCGGCTGCAATAAGAAGGCCCCATTACTTCCTTGCTCACTGGGGAGCAGGGTGGGCGCACGGGATTGTTCATATTCCAAAACACACAGAGCAGGAGCCGCACGGATTAACCTGGGAGGAAGCTGGTGCCTGGCTTCTTCGGGAAGCTTTTCCCCCGCCACAGCAAAGCGTGTGCGGTCCTGAATCCAGACGCAGCCTCTTAAACCAGCCTGCTCGGGCACTGGCAGCACAGCGCCTTGCAAACCATAAATACAGCTTGGGCAGCAGCTGAGCGGCAGCAGCCCTCAGACACGCGCCTCTTCCCACCCAAACAGCTGCTGCACTGGCACAGCCGGCGCCGGGGCGAAGCCGGAGCCGCAGCGCTGGAGCAGGAGGCAGCGGCGGCGCTTGCTGTGGTGCCAGCAACGTCCCGCCCAGTGCAGCATGATGAAGCCTAGCAGCGAAGTGTAACGCCTTGCATAAGGAGCTCGCTGTGTAACGGGGT
>VZSV01000174.1:1117768-1194627 GCA_013398735.1 Nothocercus julius | reverse complement strand
TAAATAAAATCACATGTGCTATTTGCAGCCTTCTGACGGCCATGTGGCAAGTCTCCTATTCCCGGAGGTGATTGCGAGTCTCCCCGTGTGTCTTCTTGGAGAAGACAGGGGTGTCGCTAGCTTTGGGGTGGGAATGGAGGATCTGTGGGGCTGTGCTTTTCCATGCCCTGCTCCCTTCTTTTGCATGAAAGGAATATGTGTCATGGGCAGCTTTAAGAGCTTTCCAGTGGTGCTCAGGTAGTCTGTGTTGAGCTCATAGAGCTTCTTTTCTTGCTTGTGGCCTTCGCAGGAGCTCAGACAGGACTGGAAGGCTGATAAGGGGGTGAAACCCTCCTGGCATCGGCTCTGATGTACGCTGGCTGGGGAGAGAGGAGAGGCCCCTATATCCTGCCCCTGCCTGGGGAGCAGCAAGCCCTGCTCTCCAGCCTCCCCCTTTCTCCTCCTGTCCCTGCGGAAACATTCCCAGCACCGGGTGCTCTGGGCTGCCTCTGTGGGCAGTGCTGTAGCCTCCCCCGTTCCCAGCACCTTCGTGTGCAGCCGCCTGCGTGGCTGCCAGGCTGGCGCTTTGCTCGGCAGGTGGTAGCTGGCGGTGACGTGGGAGCGATGCTGCAGCACGGGGCTGCAAACGGGGGGCTGGCAGGGCAAGAAGAGTTAATTCTCACCAGCCTACTGCTACTGGCAAGGCAGTTAAACTGTTCTCCCTCTTCCTTCCTCAGGCTTTTCTGTCCGTGGATAAATGCAGGAAGCAACAAGTCCACGGCTCTCAGTGACCTGGGAGCTGCTCTTTGCAGAGACCTGCAAACCCTGTGAGCATTGAGGAGCTCAGCCAGGTGTGTGTGATGTGGACTGCACAGGTCACCTCCTTCCAGGACCTGCCAGTGGTGAGTCCCAAGCCGTGGAGATTGTCTGGGTTTTAACCACAGCGCAGCAGATTCCCCCTCTTTGCTCGGGGCTGGCTGGGCTGCTCTGCAGATGAGCTTGCGCTGTTATGACAGTCCGGAGAGCCGTTTGTTCTGAGCGCTTGCCAATCACCAGACTGCTGCCAGTCTGTGTCAAATGAAGCATCCCAGGCCCTGTCACATTAAATCCAGCAGCTCTTTCATTTGGAGCAGAGCAGTTTGTTTATTTGTGTTCCCTCCCTTCCTTTTGGGATGCCACACTCGATCATCTCAGGGGTCTGGCCTGTCTGTACAGAGCCTGGAACCACAGTGAAACTCGGTGCCCCTTAAAGAGCCCTCATCCTGGGGCAAGGGGTGCTGCTGAGTGCTTTGCTGTAGTGCTGCTTCCAGGAGAGAGGGGTGTAAATGAGGAAGAAAGCATGGAATAAGGGTATTGCAGAGGGCCTGCTTCCAGACCGCTTGCGCAGCCGTCTGCAGCGCAGTCATTTGCAGCAGTTCAAGGGCAGGGTGTCCCAGCCTGATGGATCGCGCAGCTGCTCTGCCCTGTTGTTGCTGGGAATACACGATGCAGAGAATGGGCACGTTTATTTGCCCCAGCAAAGGCTGTGCTGCTCCTCCTTCCCTCCGCGCTGAAAGCGAGGTGGGGGCAAGGAGGCCCCCAGGAAAGTCAGCCTTCCTCACCTCTCTGAACTGGATAAATCTCCCTGGAAAGGGGGAATAGAGCCAGGTGGCCTGCTGCAACCATATGGAGGGATGGAAGTGAAAATGGTGCATTGTATGATTTCACAGGAGAGTGCGGACTTTGCTTGCTCAGTTTGCAAGCTGCACGATGTGGAGCCAGAGGCTTCCAGGCTGGTATTGGGAGTGAGCAGTGTCCCCAGCAGCCAGCGCCCCTGCCCTGTGCAGCCTCTCTGGGCGATGGCACCAAGCGGCTCCGGCAGTGTCAGGGAGGGAGCAGGAGGGCTCGTGGTGGGCAGGTTTCCTGGCTCTGCTGGTGCTCGGGCAGAGCTCACACCGAGAGGAGACTCTTCCAGTTAGTACAGGGACTGCAGGGGGAGGATGCAGAGAGGGGTCTGTCTGGCACAGGGAAGGGAAGAGTGATGATGAGCTGGTTGGAAACGTGATCACAGGGAGGAACCACGACTCTGCTCACAAAATATCCCTCTTTCATCAGCTCAGATTCCTCTGTCCCTGTAGGAACATTGCGTGAATCAAGGCTGTTAGTGCGTAAAGGGTGTGAAGACTGGTCGGCTTCAGATGCCTTCTTAGCTTGGGAGAACAGAAATAGTGTTGTGTTGGCTTTTTTTTTTTTTTTTTTTTTTTTTTTTTTTTTTTTTTTTTTTTTTTTTTTTTTTTTTTTTTTTTTTTTTTTTTGTGAGTCTGTTGTAAGAGAGAGTTTATTTCTTGTCATTATTCACTCTGGTGTTTTATTTGCCTTTGTAAAATGTTAATTCAGATGTTATGATGAGTATTTTCTTTGCAAGAATTAAAAACCTGCATAGCGAAAAGACAGGGTTCCAGGGCTACCAATCCCTCGATGAATTCTGCAAGCAGAATTACCAACTTGCTGCTGTTGTCACGTTGCACTGACTGGATGTGCTTCAGTTCAACCCTGATCCATGGCAAAATGACATTTTCCTTCTTTATCTTGCAAGGGGCTCCAAGTTGATTAAGAGCAAAGGAGCTTTTAACTGTGGATTTTTCTCTGCTTGGAGAGTGACTGTTGCCTGTGGCTTTTTGTTTCACAATATAGTTTCTGGTCATTTCAGAGTTATTGTACAAAATGATAGGGAGAGTTTGTCCACGGATGAGTGGATGTCACTGAGGAAGAAGGATGCCTGTTACGGGCTGTCTGTTAGCAAAGCCTTTACACAAATCCCCATGCGAGGTGTCACTTCCCTACCAATGTCCCTTTAAGGAAATGTAAAGACAAATGTGGCTTCATTATCCACCATATCTGACAATCAGCCCCGTGACATCCTTTCCTTTCATTACTCGGAGCAGAGATTGACTCACTGGGTGACTCTGCTTTCAGCTGAAACCACATACAGTAAGTGGAAACGCAGGGAGCCGCTGGGGTCTCCATGGAGACAGCACACTTACAACTTAATGTGATCAACAGATGCTGCAATAATCCTGAAAGATGGAGAAAGTGTTTCAAACCGAGTGTTGTTTATGGTGGTTCAGAAGATGTTTGAATTTGCTCTGTTGTGACTGGGCTCTGTGTAAACGCACGCTCTGTAGAAAACACACAGATGTCTGTACGGAGGGAGGAATCGCTCCTGTGGCCAAAGCAACCAGGAATTGGGTGGCTGCTTTTCTCTTCCTGCTGTTTGCTCTTGGGGAGGCTGCTCCTCTTGTCCCTCCGGCTGCAGAATGGGGCTGTGCGAGTCATCTGGGTGATGGGCACTACCTCTTCTGTGCTCTGTGCGTAACGAGGTGAAACTCGTGAGATTCTGGTGTGCGGGGAGCTGAACAGGGATCTCCCACCATGCAGCGTGACCTAATGTGGTGGCTGACGTCAAGGCTTCCAGAGCACATTTATATTTCTGCTTCATTCTGCTGCAAAACCTTTAACAGCTGATCGCTTCCCACTGAATTTATAAGAATTGAGATGCTTTCTGCCTAGCCCTCCCTGATGGCGATACAGCTCCCCTGCTACCACACCTGGACTCCTTTCAACAGCCTCAAGGTGGGGAAATGTGGTCCTGCTCGGACAGAAAGCAACTGAGAAAAGGCAGTTGGAGATTTATCCAGTATCAGAGAAACCCGGGGATTTCTCTCCTCCTGGCATTTAACCCAGGAGGAGTGCTGCTGGTGCAAGTGCTGGCTCAGAATGCCCTCAGTTTCCTGGGAAGGGAAAGATGCAAAGCAGGGAGGCTCGGGCTGTACTCACCGTTTTCCCTCCCTAAGCATCCTCTGCTGGCCTCTCTTGGAGAAGGGCTGCTCTGCTGGCTGCCTCTGCTCCTGTTGTTCTGCTCTTACTGTCTAGTGCCTGTGGAGGGACTTCTGCTTTTTCTCCCCACGGAGCTCGTGGTGGCAGGGAGCAGCTCCTCTGCAGCGGCATCTAGAGCTGTGCTGGGCACTGCCCAGTGTGTGGGCAGAGGCAGGGGGACGGAGGGTGGAGACCAGTTTTACAGAGGACAGGCTTGGTCAGATGTTTCCAGGTTAGGAAGCATCTGCTGCCCTGTTTGAGGCATCTCTTCACTAGCCTTGGAGACACCCATGCCTGGGAAGTCCAAGGATTCCCTGTGCAGTGTTTGGTTTCCCTGTACACGCAGGAATTGTAACTCGTGGCGCAGCAATTATTGATCAGGAGCCGTCTCCAAATAATGTCAGGAATGCATCTTCTCCCCAAAAGGACAGGGTATCGAATTCAGCGCGAGAAATTCCTTGGTGAAGTCCCAGGTGGGCCCATGAGATCAGCCTGGTGATTTTTTGAAGCCTTGGTTGCTCTGAGTGAAACTGAAAATTGAATTAGCTCGGAGGGAGGCAGCCCCAGCCAGTTGCTCCGGGAAGCTGAAGGACAGTTTATTGATTTTCATGTTTCGAAAAAAATTAAATGATATCCCTTTTTGTTATTTAAAATGCTGCTTAAGCAATTTAGTAATGGGATGTTGAAGGCCCAGTTCCAGGCTCTGAATTGGCTGAGGGAGGGGGAGATATTTCCCTTGACAAGAGAGGTAGGTGGAAGGAAGATTTAGTGTAATTGCCTTCCCTTCCAAATAATTGATGGTGCCGAAAGAATGGCTATATTTTGCCAGCTTCCTCTCCTGCATACCATTTATTAAAGATATAATAATTAATTATGTAAATAGTTGATTTATAATCAACAACACTGGAAGTTAATTGATTTTTTATGTGTGAATTTCTATGAGGGGAGAATCCCGCGAAGGTGGCGACGCCGGCCTGCAAGGCTGCTGCGCTCCGGGCGGAGCGGCAGGTCCAGCGAGGAGCAGCAGCTGCGGTTCTGGTCTTTGCCCTGGGGATTTAACCCTTCTCCATCCCTAGAATGTAAGCAGTGAGCAAGGAGCACCGTCTGTGCACAATGGGGGCTCCTGACTTCCGTGGTGTGGGAAAGGAGCATCTGGTTCCCGGAGCTGCGGCTGCCTCTGTCGTCCCTGCTCTGCTCAGCGCTTCTGAGTGGGCTGGGGCCAGCGGAGCACCAGGTGCTGCTTTGGAGAAAAGGGAAGAGCCCAATTTCCCTTGCGCCAACACTCCAGCCCTTCCCTTCACACCGTTTAAGGCAGATCTTTGAGAAACAGCTCTTAATCAAATGAATGTGCAGTTATAAATAAAATACCATCTCCTCCCCCTTCTCCCCTCCAGCTCCCCATCTTGAACCTTTGCCCAAGCAGGAGAATGGGAAATGTTTCAAAATGCAGCAAGTGGCAAGAAGGTGCCATGTGGGGTCAGGCCCCTATTTTCCAGGGCCCTATCCTGGAAGGGATGGTGTGAGGCTGAGGAGGGAGGAAAGGCCTGGTGCAAGATGACGTGTCCTCTATAAATGTGTCCAGGTGCTGCAGTGGCTCTTCGGTCCAGCTTGTGCATCCGGCTCTTGGCTGGGGGTGAAAATGCCTGTCCAGCCCCACGGCCAGCAGTTGGGAAAAGCTCTTTAGGGCTTCCCCATCCCGTGCTCTCCGCAGAGCTACGGGATCAGGACCGGCCCCTCGGGCAGCCTGGCTGGGCAGGAGGCTGGGACCTGCCTGCTGCGACACAGGGGACGTGGGAACTTTGGGCTGCAAACTCTCCCTGTGCTGCCCGAAGTTCCTTGACCTTCAGCTGAGACCTGAGCTGCCTCTTCTCTGTGATGAGTCGACGCTATTAATTGGAAATCCAATTTTGGAGGATGGCCAGGCTAGTGCTGAGCCAGCACCGCGCGGTTCTGCAGGCAGGATATAGGACAGGCCTGGCTCTGCGTGTAGCTGGGGAAAGGCAGCGCGTGGGCTCTCCTCGCCGCAGGAGCAGTGAGGCCCTCGTCCTGCCTCACCAGTCCTGCCCACGGCATCACTTTGCCCTCTCCTGCCACCGACTGCAGCAGGAGACTGTCAGGCAAAGACTTCAGGGTTTTATGTCATCTCTGGCAGCACACGGAGCAAAATGGCATCAGGGCTCTGCAAGCAGAAGATCTGGTGCGGTCCTTCCCAGCTCAGCTGGGAGCCTTGCCTGCAGCTTAGACCCCCGTTATTTGCCCCGGAGGGGCTGACGCAGCCCTCCCTGCGCTCAGGAGGGCATGGAGCAGAGCAGGGTGCGACCTGCCCGCTGCCGTGGCGCAGGAGCGACTCCGGCGGTAACGTGGCTCTCCGAGGTCCCAAATCAGGGGGAACGTATCCCTAAACATGGAATAGCTTCACTGCAGCTTTTGCGGTGAGCCTGTTGTGTTGCATCGCCCAGAGGGTGAGCAAGACATGGGGACCTGCTCAGCACAGAGCCAGCAGTCAGAAAAGCAGCTGTGACGACCTTGGAGTTGAAGGCCGATGGACCCCACGTGTGGGACCCCCAAGAGCAGGAGGTGAGCGGCAGCCAAACCCCTCTCCCAGCCAAGCAAGGCCTCTGCTCTGGCCGGAGCTTGGCTGCAACCTCCAAATTTAGTTGTGATCCTCTCAGAATCCCTGTTTCTTGATTCCAGGGTTTAAACATGGAGCAGAAAGGCTGCAGACTGCAATACAGATGGGGAGCAGATGAGAGTGAGAAAGCAAAGCTGGACCAAGATTGGCATGGAGGACAGGCTGAACATCAGGCTTGGAGCCAGCGCTGGTAAAACAGAGATTCTGTGCTGCTTCGCGTGGGATGTTCTGTTGGATGGTATTTCAGGCAGAAGCATCACCCTCCCTTTCCCTGCTTAGCTTGGATGATCTCAGAGATGAGTTTCCAAGGGGTTTGTGCATCCCCCGAAGTGTGGGGGACTGGGGATGTGCTCACGGGGCCTAAAACTGGCCCAGGATGCAGCGCATCTGTGTGCGGTGGCCTCACCGATCAGTCCCAGTGTGAGCGGCTGACGGGGGCCGCGCGAAGCCAGAGCAGATCAATTCCAATCTGATTAATACTAACTGCTTTAAAAGTATGTCAGCCCCAAACGTGTATCCAGTATTAATTAATCCTCTGAACTGCCCTGGGAAGAAGCAGGCAGGAGAGGAAATACCGTATCTATTTTTAAAGAAAGGAAATGGTTGAGAGTGACTGATCAGGTGCTGCTTGGAGCTCGTGGGCTGTTCCTGCTTCCCTGCTTGTCTGGGATGTTTAGGAGCATGGGAAGGCAGGGCCCGGCTTTCTGGCCCACTTGTGCAGCACTGGGCCCTGCGGGGACCCTACTCAGCTTGGTTTAATGTCCCAGTGTCATTAAACCTCAGCCCCAAACAGCCTCTGTACCCCAGGGGCTGCTGCCTGGTGCACAGCCCCTCTGCAAGGATCACTCTGCTCTCTGCCAGCTGTGTCACGTCCCTGAGGAAGCAGCTGAAACCGCAAGAGCTGGGCACTGGTTTTCGTTTAAATGAGGCTTTGGGTGGATGCAGGGAAGGCTGGGAGCGGTAAATTCTCCAGCTGCCTTAGCTGAACGCAAGTGAGATCCAGGGCCCTCGTTTATTGTAGCCCTCGTGTGTTGTGGGTGGGAATTGACGTCAAAACAGCAGCACCTTAAACAGCCTGCCTGGACCCTTGGGAATCGCTCCGGGCTCGGGGCTGTCACGTGGTGCCTGGGGCTGTCCTGGTGGGTATGGCGGGCGCTCTGCTCCCCGGCCTGGTGAGCCAGGGCTGGCACGAGTGTTCAAATTTGCATAAAACACTTAAAACTCACATAAATAAACCTCAGCAGGCAGCTCTTGCAGGAGCCGAATGAAATCATAAAGCTCTGGCTTTTAATTAGTCTCTCACCCTTGCTATATCAAACGCTCATCATTGCTCGTGTCAAACCAGTGCTTATTCCGGGAGGTAAAAAAGCCCGAGTCTCCTGGTGGGGCTGAGGGCCATAAAGGTGGAGCAGGGAGGCGAAGAGCCGCGTGGGCCCCAGCGGCCCTGGCGCGGTTTCTCCCTCACAGAGCTTGTTGGGGGCTCCCGGCACAGCCCAGCACTGTCCCCCCGTGTGCCCGGCGCCGCGGCAGCCACCGGCGCAGCCACTTTGTGCCCCTTCCTTCCACATCGTGCAGAGCACAGCTGCTTGGAGCTGTTAAATGCCATGAAAGATGAGATTGTTTAATGTTTTTGTGCTCCCTTTGACTGACACCTTAATAGACCCCTCCAGATGTGATAAGGTCGAATTCAAATTTAATCAATTTTTTTGTTTGCTTCTTTTAATTCCTGGGTGATACATAAACGCACCTGCGTACTGGAAAGTTGCAGGCAGTGGGGAGCCAGTGATAAGGTTTTGGTTTTTCTCTTGGGTTGTGTCCAAATCGCGTTAATGACACACTGCTGAGCGACTGTAGGTCAAGTCATGGATCCAAAACCTTGCTCAATCAAGAAATTCCTGTAAAATGCTGGAAAATTCCTAGAAGGGGCTGAAAGATCCCTGTGAAGCTCTCGTCAATTCCTAGAGAGGTTCTAAGCTCAGGAATTTGCTCCAAAAACGGTTTGAGAAGTAGCCAGTGGCCGAGGTTTGTGGCTGCTGCCGTCAGCTCTGCAGGTGCCTTGTGCCGGTCTGCGCTCGAGAGGGGAAGGGGGATGTCCCGTTAGGCTCTGGCTCCTGGTGTGCTAGCGGATATTTAAATTACCAGGTAAGTGTTCATTGCGGTGCCTCCGCAAGCTGTGGGAGCGGAGCCGCGGGCTGTTGCGTGAGGGACGTTTGCAGCAGGTTCCCTGCGGTGGGTTGTGACACAGGATCCGGCTCGCAGGGCCTGGCCGTGGTGCCGCTGAGCGCGATGGCACCGGGGACGCGGCCAGTGGCGGGAACCAGGTTTCTCCTGCCCAGCCTGTTCCCTAGCTCCCTTCCTGGTGCTGTTCGGCTGTTCTGATCCCTCCGTTCCCCGCGCAGCCCCTCAGGGCTGCTCCACAGCGGTGGGTGATGGGCTCAGCCCGTGCTCCCCGCACGAGCCCGGGCCGAGACTTCGCTGCAGTGTGAACAGGGAGGCACTGGGCTCCCGCTGCGCTGCAGACACATCCTGGGTGTTTTCCTTGCTGGGGGAACCGGCCCCCTGGGCACTTCCCTTCGCGCCCTGCGCGCGTCCAGCTGTCCCCGCTCGCAAGCCGATGGCAGAGCGAGCGAGGAGGCGCCGCAGGTGAGCGGGGCTGGGACACGTGGCGGGGCTCAGCTGTTTCAAAACACAGCACTGCCTTGCCAAAATATTGGGATGGCGCCTGAAACCAGAACAGAAGGGACTGCGAAAGCCACCGACTCCCCCGGGAACAGCGGCCGGGGCCACGAGCACCGAGCTGGGGGTGCCGCGCAGCCCGGCGGGTGCAGGAGGGGGCCTGGGTGCCCTGCAGCCACCCTGGGCGCTTGCAAGCTGCAACGGCGGCGTCTCAACGCCGCAGTGCTCGTTTCCTCGGGGGAATGGTTTGCACAGAGGCGGGTGGTGTTCGTGCTTCCTCTGATGGGGCTCTGCAGATAGCGCCAATTATGAAATTATTAACAAACGAATGTGTTTCTTCACTCCAATTAAATGATAAGAGCAAAAGGAAAGGGGCAGATTTTTATCATTATCAGATTAGAGGCCCGTATTGCGCTGATAATAAAAGCGGGCACTCTTTCCTGTGTTACCTCCAATATGGCCCTTTAGATTATTGCTTGGCTGCAGAGGAAATAAAGAGAACTTTGCCAAGGCAATAACGGTGCTGGAGGCGGCTCTGTCAAAGGGTGTCGTTGGGCAGGTGACGAAGGGGCACGAAATGGCTCAGGCTGATGGCAGCAAGGATAATAGGGGTACCCGGAGCAGGGAGGGGGCATCCAGCAAAGCACTGGCCCAGAGAAGAGAAAAAGAGAGAAAGCCTCAACAGGGAGGTCAAGGAGGCCTCTCTTCTGCAGCCTCTGGGAAAGTGGAAGGAGACCCAGGAGGAGGAAGAGAGGAGGATGAAAAGACCCCCCGGCCGTAGGCCGAGCGCTCCCTCCTGGGCTTCCCCTCTAGAAAGGAAGATGGGGGTTTGTGCTGTGGCTTCAAGCATCGTCCATTGCCAAAATCCCATGGTTCAGGGGTGATCAAATGCAATTAAAGAGGGTAGCACTAATTCAGCTGCTGTGTGATCTGGCAGAGGAGGAGAGCAGGCGGGGAGGGGAAGCCCTGGTGCCTGCGTGTCTGAGAGCCACCGGTGTCCCCCGGCGCAGGGCAGGGACAGCAGCCCGAGGAGCAGAGTGCCCCTCGCGCTGGGCTCTGCCCTGCTGCGTGCGAGGTTGTTAGGCTGGACAAATAGGTCGAGGATGCGATTCCCATCCTGTCCTGGCATAAATCAGAAGCCGCTCTAGCTGTGCTGATTTACAGAGGCTGAGGGTTTGGCTTAACAAAATTATAGCACATAAAGCTGGTGAGGAGGAAAGGTTAAGCTCGCGGTACCTGTCTCAAGGCATGGTGGTATCAGCCATGAAATTGTGATCGTGAGTGATCAGGGAGCAGCGTCGTTAAGTGACTAATTAGTATTAATTATTATTTATTGCTGTAGTGCCAGGGAGCCCTTGTCACGTTCACGCTGAGCTCCCTTGAACCTGGGCCCGCTCCAGCTTGCGCAAAGTACCTGAGTTTGCAGCGCCGGGGGAGGCTGAGCCCCCCACGGCGCAGGAGCAAAGAGGATTCGGAGGAGTAACGCGGTGAAGGCGGCGAGCTGCAGCTTGGACACGCTCCTGCCGAGCTGGGGAATGGCTTTTGTGTTGGTGTGTGGCTGCAGGCTCAAGCGCTTCTAATTACCCATCCCTAATGATCAGATCAAATTATCTCAGAGGGCTAATTCCGATGAATTTTGCTCTCGTTTTCACTGATGTAAATCGCAACTCTTCCGCTGTCAGTGGAGCTGGGCTGGATTTACACCCAGCATAACAGGGCTGGAACGCATCTGCGCTGAATTCCTGCCAGTTCTTTTCTGCGTCTGTCTGCAGAGGCTCCAGAACAGAGTGACATTGGCTTTCTGAGCCTTTGGAGGGCCACTTGAAAGGCTAATTAATGTTATCAGTGCCAGATCGGTGAGGTAAAGGACTGTTTTCTTGTCCTAATGCAGCACCAACATGTGCAGTTTTATAGCTCTGGCCTGTTGGCTGCTGATTCTGCTTTCGTTCCCCATTATTTACAACCCGGCACACAAAAAGGTCTGTTTTATTTATCTGCGTGTTTTTGCTTCCTGGGAAGATCCTGTGAGCTGAGTCAGCAGGATCTGCCGCACACGGCGAGCGCCTTTCCCCGCGAGACACGGAGAGGCCGGGATGTGGAGCCTGCCGGGGGGAATTCCCCACTTCCCGCATCCCTCCATCGCCTCCCGTCCTTCCCTGCAAGCGGGAAGCAGCCCTCTTGAATGTAATTCCTATTGAAAGCAAATGGTGTCTGTGTCTGATTAGTTCTGGCTTGAGGCTGTATCAACAAGCTCACTGTTGGTCCTGTGTTTGCAGCCTGGAATATTTTAGGGCACTTGAGTCTGACAGATTCATGTTTATTACATTAAGTCATTTTATCATTGATTCGCCAAAGTGTTATTCTCCTAGCTGGAAAGAGGCAGTTAAAAAAAGAGAAAAGCAGCTACGCTGCTGTCCCAAGTGCCGACAGAGCCTCGACAGGCCGAATTCTGCCCTCGATCAGAGCCCGATCCTGCGTCCGCAGTAGCAAACGGCGCCGCTGTGGGAAGAGACAGGCCCGTTGACGTCGGCCCGGAGCGCTCGTCCCCAGCCGGGGAGATGGGGCCGAGCTGCTGCAGGTGAGTGTGAATCGGGTCGCGTCCGGTCCCACGTGGGGCGGGCGCCGCTGGGTCCGTGCGCGGGACGGCCGGGGCATCGTCGTGCGGCACGGGCCGGAGCCCTCTCCTCCTCCGCAGCCGTCTCGGATCGCCGGCGGCTGCACGGCCCCTGTTCGGCAGGGGAGGCCGGCAAGACGAAGAGGGAGACGGCAGGAAAGCGCTTTTGCTTCTATTTTATTCTTTTGCTAAGCCATTCCTCTGCGTGCAACTGTGCAAACACAAGAAGTCACCTCTTCCCCCCAAAAGCTCAGGGCCTCAAGGCAGGGCAGGGTTTTTGTTCATGATTCCTCTCTGGGGACAGGGTTTCCATTACACCAAGGCCCGTCTCCTGCACTCTGGCAGCCTGTAAAGGTCCTTAGTGCATTGGAAAATGTCCCCTGCCAGCTTCCCCTGCTCACACGGAGCTGGCAGGAGGCCTTCGTGTGCCGCGGGAGCTGCTCGACGGGCGATCCCAGGGGAAAAGAGCTGGGGTCTCTTTCAAAACAAAGATAGAAATTTCAAAACATCCTGTGGGAGGGAAAACATCAGTCCTGACCAGCAGGAGGGTTTGAAGTTGAGATTTTTCACCTAACCTTCTATTCCAGGTTTTCCCTGTCAGTGGAGAGGAGAGATGTGCTCACAGCAGCCCTCGACGTCGGCTCCAAAGCGTCTTTCAACCCAAGGCTCTGCTTGCAGTTCAAGTCCTTTGCAAATTTAAAGAAGAGACAATAAAATAGGTGAGAACCCATCAGAAACCAAATCCAGTCCATGAAGATCACACGTGGTAACCTTCATTTTGCTAACCCCTCCTCTGAAAACTGGCTGAGCATCTGAAATGTGTTTGCTCTGTAGACAGATAGCTCTGAAAGCAGAACCCAGTCTCTAAAGAGCTTTAAGCTTTCTTAAAAGGAAGCAAAAGACTCTGTGTCGTGCCACGTAGGACATTAATCTTTAAAAGTTACACAGATGATGGGGGAAAGAGGCCATTTGTTACAGGAGGGGAAAGAAGAGAAAGGTCTTTTTTGGCTGCGCTGCCAGGAGAGCCCGTTCCCATCTGCGGGTTTGATGCATTGTTTCTTAAGTAACAACGTTGGTTTTGCACGGGAGCAGCTCTCAGAAGCCGTAACGGTTAATGCAGAATGAAATGTATTCCAGCAGAGAGGTTTTCTTCGCTGTTTTTGCAGTTGCTAAAGCAGGATGTCTCAGGCTCTCTCCCCGATGCTCTCAGCAAAGGCAGCGTCTGCTTGTGGTCCTCGCAGCAAGGGTTGTAATCCTGGCCTGCGTGCGCCGTAGACCATTTCTGGGATATTTCTGCCTTGGCAAACAGTTGCCATTGTGGAAAGAGAGCCAGAAAACATACGTTGTTTTGTGCCCAGGCAAGAGACGTTGTTTTTGTTGTTTCTTCTTGTGTGCCTTCCTTTGAAAGCCAAAGTAATCCAGGTTACCGGCGCGTGGTCGTTGTGCTGCGGGGCCGCGGCACCGAGCGCTTCCCGGGGCAGTGAGCGTGAAGCGCCGGTGCCGGCCGGGCCGCGGGCGGCTCGAGTAAGGGGCTGCCGGTGGCGGGTCTGGTTACGGGGAAGGCGGTAGCGAATTTGTGCGGCCTCATGGCCAGTGTCTCTATGTGAGGGTGCAAAACCGGGTTCGTGGAGCGGCGGGAAACCAGCAACCTCCACCAGCAGCTCGAAGCCTTTCGCAGGGGAACGCGCGCTCGTCGCGCCCCCGGCTTCCCCATGAAACACACGTGTTGTGTCCAGCCTCCCTCCTCCCTTCGCCTGCCCTTCCTTCACCCGCTCCCCGGATTAGATGAGCGCCGTTCAAGGTGCTCGTGCCCGGGGCACCTCTGCCTTCCCCTTCGGTCTCAGCAGGCTCGTGCTCCGCTACGGGCGTTTACCCCGGAGAGGGGAAGCTCAAACCTCCCGTTTGCAGTGCGACTTCTCCCACCGCGTATCAGCAGTCTGACCTTCGTGGCAGAGAGGGCTCTGCTCTGCATGCAGGAAGCGTTTCCGGAGGCTGCGTTACCCTCTGGCACGCGAGCCTCTCTGTGGGCATTATCGAAGTGCGAGCTGTCGTTGCTCGACCGCTCGAGCACCGCTCCTCCTAATGATAATATTTTTCTCGTCTCGAAACAACTTGAGCTACTACGACTAAGTACCCAGGAGGCCAGTGGGGAATAATCAGGTTTCTGCTGGAGTCTTTCAAACAGAGGGAGGCCCGCGAGGCACCTCTGGGTCTCCATGTCCCAGGAAGGAACTGCCATTGCCAGCTGGGAACACGTCTTGGCTTTTCTCTTGATCTCTTATCACAAGCTGTGTAATGTCTGCAAGGCCCGGGAGGGTTGGGTAGTGCTAAAGGATCCTGAGGTGGGATGGGAGGATAAGCGGCATCCTCTAGGAAAGCGGCCTGGCCGATGCCAAGTGCCTGGTTGTCCTGGGCCTCCCGCCGGGCGCAGCTCGCAGCCGTGGCACTGGATCTCTGCCCCGCGGCGTGGGGAGGCCGGGGGTCCCGGCGACGGAGCCGTTTGAGATGTTCCTCTCCATCGGCCGCACGTTCCCCCCGTGTTGCAGGGTCTGCGGCAGGGCTGGAGAGTCGCTGACTCCCAAACATCAGCCCCGGCCCCCGAACGCTCCAGTGGGCGTTAGATGGGGTTCTTCCCAAGTGGCTGAGGGAAGCCGGCACGTGCTGCAAGGGCGCGGGGTGAATGCCCAGCCAGTCCCTGGCCCGCACTGCGTGTCCTGGGCCTCCTCCCTGCGCGCACTGCGCTCCTGCCCACGCGCTTAGCCCAGGTGGGCACCCTCGGACGCTCTGTCTGGGCTGCCGAGCACCCGTTCCATTATGTGCCTGGGACTGTTCTGTCTCTCGCCTCTTTCGTTGACCTGTGCGAGTGCACGGTCCGTGCTGCTCCCTCCGACGGGAGTTATGTGCCTTTTGAGCCCTGCCCGATTAAAATCCCTTCATTCTTCAAGTAAACTGGTTCCTATACAGCTGTCCCCTGGTGTGACTCCATTCGGAGGCTGAACTGCTTCTGCCCAGCTGACAGATGGATCACTGGGCGGTTGTGGTTGTCGTGCTGCCCTCAGAAGTTTATGGATCATTTTATTCCCAACCTGGCGTTTTAATTAACCCCCCATTTAATTTTGTTGTTTTCCAGGACTTTTCCTTTTCTGCTCTAAATATTAGTTACTGAGGCTCAGCCTTCAGCCAGGAGGAATCACAGCGGTTTTGTCCAAGAGTCGTGAGTGGCACTTCGGGTCCTTATTTGCTTGGTGTTTCCAGCGACAAGTGGGTGCCCAGATAGGAGTTTCACCACCGAAGCCCTGCCTGGCTGCATTTCCTGTATACGTAAGGTTCAAGAGTTTGGCACCAAGCTAAGTGAATGCCAAGGAGGAGGTTTGAGAGGCTCTGCTGAAGAGAAGGAAGCAGAGGGACAAGGTGAGAGTAGCCTCACTCCCCATCCCTGAGTCATGCTCATATCCCATGCAGTTTTCCCTGCCTGGCTTTCCCTCCCTGTTAGCCCAGGTGGCAGCTCAAAGCCGTTTTGCAAACAGGAATGATTTAAACTGCTTCGTTGCTTTTGGAGGCTTCTGCAGCCCTTTTCTGGCTAGTAAAAATGCTTGGCAAGTTGACCGGTAGATATATTCACTGGCTAAGAAGTAGGGTTTGTATTTGAAAATTAATTTGAGGAGAAATCAATAGCAATAATCACTATTGGCATGAAGCTGAATAATGAAGCAGTAGTGGAATTAGTGGTGCATTTCTAGTAGAAAGAGATTCTTTTTTATTACTTCAAACAAGTTTAAATTAACAACTGCAGATAATGGTCCCCTAGAGCTAGATAAGGGGTTAAGGATCGTTGCTCTTGGTGATGACGGGCTACTCAGTAAATTTGGTGAGTTATGTTTGAGGTTAAGGTTTATAGCGCAGATATATTGTCTCCGAGCGAGTGAAACTTGGTTCACTGGCAAGCCAAGTGATTCACAAATGCACCTGAAGACTAGCAGTTTTCCCCCCTCTCAGGGAATTGATGTTGCAAAGCCGTTAATTATGTGACAAATTCTAAGATTCCTCATATTCAAAGGAGATATGGAAAAAATGAGTGTAATCGGAAGGCGAATCCTGTGTCCCAGGATTTGGGGTTTATGAGTCTTGTTTGTCAGCACTAAGAGGCAATTTGATTCATGACTTAGGTTAACAGCAGTAATTAAAACAACCTGGTTTGTGATGCATGTCAGGTAGAGGTGCCCCAAGTAGAAAATTCAGGTACACCTGAATGGGCTGGGGGCCAGTGGGGAGCCCTGTGTGTGATCTCTTGTGCACCATTTTCCCCAGGGCCCACAGGTGACACGTAACAAATTGCTGCAATGTGTTTGTAAAGTGACCCCATATCTTTGCTAATATTTATTGGGGTCTGTTTTGCTGTAAACCTGTCCATATTGAAGCTCTTAGGTATAAAGCAACGCAGGTAAATCCAGTGCTGACAGGGATATGGTGGAGAAACATAGACTAAAGCCTGTCAGATTTATTTTTATTTATGTTGATTTCTGCAAACATAAAGCCGCTCTGCTAGACTTTGAGGGAGTCGGAGAGATTCATGCTATATTCCCCATTCCCGCAGGAGCTGCAAGCACAGCTACGTGCTGGGTGTTGACAGCAGGGATTGAGCCACAGCCTCAGGTTAAAGCTAAATTATTTGAGCAAGAGAAACAATCTGCAGACCGTAGAAACCAGCTTAAAGCCACTGCTATCTGAGATGTGTAAAGCTTGAGTCAGGGCTCGTGGGAGCCAGTGGTGGGCTCAACTTCCTTGCCTTTGGCTGCTGGGAGATGACCTGTTCCCATCTCTGAGCCCCACTTGGGATCCCAGGAAAACGGGATGTTCCAGACCCGAGTAAGACTCAGCTGCATTTGCGTTCCCAAAGCAGAACTCTCACTTGTATCTCAAGGGAGGAAGCCATCCTCATCCTCACTCCTCGCGTACCCGCGAGAGGAGCCTGCCGCTCCTGCAGCACGCGTTACCAGGCTCTTCTCCATGTGCACAAGCAATTCCTTTGCAGTGGGGGGACAGCTGGAATTTCCCCATGTGTAAATCTGATAGTGGTGATTTATTAATTACTTAGGCAGCTATTTCTGTCTCATCGACTTGAGGCAAAACAAGGAGCAGTAGTTGCTTCTCAGTCGGGTTTGGGTGGGCACGGAGCTGAGCAGGGGTCTCCTGGGCAGCTGGGTGCTCTTCTGCCCACATGGCATCATCCAGAGTTGGTGCTGCTTTGCTTGGTGTATCCAAGCCCAGGACTGTAGATATTTCACCTGTTAGAGTGAGAATAAACACTCTTTCTCTCAGAAATTGTAATCCTGCATTATCTGCACTGCCACGGACACAAACTCTCCCTCTCTTGGTCCCCACTTCTCCGCAGCTTCCAAATTATCCAGGAGAGGATGTGGATCCTGGCTGCTCTGAGCTGCCTGGTGACAGCTGGGCCACGGGCTGTGGCCGCCCTTCCTGTGACAGTCCACAGGTCCAGGAGCCCCTCTGGCCACAAGGCAAGTTGCAAAGGGCCAGTCGGGCGACGTGGTGAGCGGGCACAGGGTGGGACTGAGCCCTGGGAGCACCAGCAGGACATGGCTCTTTGTTGTCTGGCACCCTCATCTGCCTCTCCCTCGAATCTTGTGGCTAAGGCTTCCTTACTTTGCTCCTCAGTACAAGTGCTTAGCATCCAACCACTGCTTTATGGTTTAATTGCACGAGCTTCCCTGATAATGCTCCTCACTAACAGGAGACTTAGGATAAAACGTTGATTTCTTCTGGTGCATTCACGGCGCTCCGTACTCACTGGGCCGTGGCTGCATTTTGGGACAGGAGGAGGAGAGTAGACGGCACTTCATAGGATTATAAATCCTGCGGTTGAGAGGAGGCAGGAGGACTGTCTGGGGCTGTTCCTGCTGCAGAACCCTGGCTGCAGCCACTTGACTTTGCTCCTCCTGTCAGATGAAAGGTTAAATCAACCCTTTCCACCGGTGTCGCCATAGGAAAGGGCTGCAGAGGATGGCTGGGGGCGAAGCCACCGTTCCGAACGTTTATCCGTGCTGCTTTCAGGCCAGGCATCTGCAGACAGCGCAGGAAAGTCGTGTCGGTGCCTGTGGTGCTGAACGGGGTTGTCATCCTGACGCTAATGGACAGGACGTGGGTCTTGTCGAGAAGCTGACTGGGAGTGAAGGGGCTTCCGCTTTGCTGGTGGATCCAGTTCCCCTGTGGTTAAGTGAGGGCTTTGGAGGTTAAAGTCCCTCAGACCTGGATCAAGGTCAGGAAACTTGCATTTGATTATAAAGATTTTAATTAACTTTGTACCACACTGAACCTGGGCATGCTTGAAAAGAAATATAGATAAATTTTACATTTAAATATTTGAATAGTGTCTATATCTTATGGTGGCGGTAAAAAGCCCTGTTCAAGCGGGCTGCAGGAAGAGAGGAGATTTGCATAGCAGAATAATTGGTTTTGCAAATAAATCTGGTTCTTGAAATTTGTAGATTAGCAATAATATGTCTCCAGATGAGAAGGAAAGGTCATGGATGAATAAAGCAACAATTAAACTTTCAGGAGATTATTAAACTAAACACAAACCTGGCTAAATGCGTATGAGAGAATGTCAATAAAGGACAGGAGTGGCCTGTCAGGACTTGTGAGCCTCCAGGATATTAATGTTACTTTGAGATCTTTTCTACCAATGCAGCTGCTCGTCTTGAAGTAACAGCCTTTGCAGATTCCTCCCTAATCTGGACAATCCATTAAATAACCCAGTTAATTTAAGCCACTTAAATCCAATAAGGCTGGTATGTAATGCTATAAAACTCTAAACAAAATCCTTGGAGTATTACCAGGTTAACTGGTGCGCTGCAGGCTCCGTCCGGGCCTGAGGTGGCCCGAGTAGGGCTGGCAGGAAGAGGAGCTCTCGGCACAGCCGGGGACGGGACACCCGGTGGTTGCACAGATCTGGGCCTTGCTCTGAATCCGAAGAGAAAAGAAAAAGGTAGTTTTTTTTTTAATGAGCCATGAAATAGATTTTTTTATGACAGGGAGAAGGAAGGGGAAATGCTCATTTCAGAGTATTGAGAAGTTGGGTCCAGAACAGTCAACTTCTGTTTGGGGCTTTCAAAAAGCTCCTAAAATCAAACGTTCCGTAAATGAGAAACTTCTCCTTCCGGTAACAGCCGCATGGGACTTTTCACAGAAGTGCTTTTGAAAAAAGAAGGAAAAACCTGCATGGGACTTCTAGCTTTTGAAAAAAAAATAGGGGGAAAAATCCCTATTTCTTCACAGGAAGAAAAAAAAAAAAGAAAAAAACCTCCCAGATGTTTTTTGCCCACAGATCCTCTCCCCGCTTTCCTCCCGCTGGAGGTGCGATGAGAAGCTGGGTGCTGTGGGGCTGCGTCCTGCAGCCGGATGCAGGAGCTGAGCGGTGCTGAATGCGGCCGTGGTCCAGCCCGCGAGCGCCGGCAATGGGCACCTCGGCCGGGAGCGCGGAGCAGAGGCAGGAGGAGCTTTCCAGGGCTCTTTCTTCTCTCTCACTCCTGATAAAAACACATCTCAGGAGGGGAAGAGGAGCGATGTGGAAATAAGAGCCCGGAAGACCTCTGTGGATAGAGACCCAGCCCTGCATCAGCTCTCCCCAGCCTGGTGCCACCGAGGTCAGGGATGCTGCTCCTCCCGGGCGTATTTTGCCTTTAAATGTCAAGCCTGCCTGACCCCAACCTGTGAAATGGCTGCCCGTTGCCTGGTTTCCAAGCAGCTTATCACCCTTGCTTCTCTCGTGGAGACGCAGAGCGCTGTAGCTGGCTAAAAAAAGCCTCGCGCGCACAAGGAGCCTGTTCGCCCAGAAGCGAAGCCGAGCGGCGAGGCAGCCCTGCCGAAGCAAGACGCGGCACCGCGCGTGTCCTGTCCCCCGTGGGGCTCCTCCCGGAGTTGCACAGGGCAGACGCCGGTCATATCGCTCTGTGCAGTCCTAGCAGGTGCTTCGCTCTTACCTTGAGGAGGGCAGGTGGAGGAGTAGGATGGACCAATATATGTGCTGCTCCTCCTCCTCGCTAGCTCCAGGGGCATTTTATGGAGGAAGACGGCATTGGTATCCCTGTTTTCAAAGGGCACCAGGAGGAGGTATGATCCTCCAAGGATTCTCCAAGGCCACAAGGACATTTGGTCGCAGAGCCACTCAGCTTCTTTCTGCCGTTCCCGGGTGCACTCTTGACATTGGCATTATCACCTCAGCAAAGTACAGGGAAAAAAAAAAAAAATCAGTCTCAGCCTGTGCAAAATGTGATTTCTCTTTAATTACACACTCTGCAGGCCAATAGGGAATACCTGCTTCTGCTCTTCAGGACAGGAGCACAGCCACGTACAGGCTTGTTCGGGGCATTTCACTCCTTGAAATGATTCATTTGTATGTAAAATCATATTAGCCTTTATTGGCTTTCTCCATGGACCCTCCCAGGCCAGACAGATCTAAACCTTGAAGAGCCATTAATCTTTGGTGTGCTCTTCCTGCTCTTTAGTGTGGCACTTTGGGGCTGGTGACCTTCAAGAGGAGGATTTTTGTTGTACTCTTTCCCCATGGGGGGCTTGCAACACCTGCAGCAGCTGCTGCTAATCTTCCCAGAGCGGGAAGGAAGGGGGGCCAGGGCTCCTTTGTGGGTATTGACAGCTGAACACTGAGCTGCTGCTTCCCTTCCAGGAGATAATTGCAGAGAAAAGGCCACGTTCGGGCACAGCAGAGAGAGTCGAGCAAATTCCTGCCCATGTCGGATGCAGCAGTGAGCGAGTTGAGGCCCCTGTGACAGCTGTGTCTGTGCAGCACCCGGTGGAAGCACCGCAGCAGGATGAGGAGGAGTGACAAGGTGAGGCTGGGCCTTGGGTTTGTGCGTAGCAGTTGAAAGCGGTTCTGAACATTGGGATTTTTTCATCAGCACAGCTCAGCTATCTGCTTGGGTGGGTATTGGTTAGGGTTTGGCCTCTCGGAGACCTCTGCCTCTGTATCGTGTTAGAGTTGGCTTGGGCAAGGAGTTCAAAATCACAGCGGGATAAGGAAAAAGGGAAGGGATACAGATGTGCACGTGCTGATCACTTAAACCTGCTTTGATAGGAGACCAGGCTAAAAATAAATCTAGCTGAATTGAGAGCAGGTGATGAGTTGGAAATTTGCTGGTTTAAAAGGAGAAAAGTTGTGTTCCTGCTGCTCATGTCAAATCTCATTACGTCCCCCCCACCTCGTGCTGACACAGAGAGCAACACAGGACACTCCAGGCCGGTGGTGTCTGCCAGACATGTCCTGCCTCCCAATTCCTACCCTCATTGATCGCATCTTTGTGGGCCTGACTCAGGTTTCCTGCGTCACATCAAACCTTTGCAGATGCCAGAGCCCTGGCACTGTTTGCAGAGAGGAGCGCGCTGTCTGCTTGAATTAAATTCAAGCCATTGCAGCTCTCTATTTTACTCGGGCAGGATTGATCTTTCGTAGGGGGTGCCGTGGGAAGCAGAAATAGATGCTTGAATCTTTTGTCATTTGCACCCAAGGAAAGCACAAGTCGCACTCAGAAATCGATGATGTTACACCCGACCTACATTACCTTTGCCAAGAACAGTGTGTGGAGGCCAGGTCCGATATTCAAGACGCTTACGGAGGAGAGGCTGCAGTCCTTCCAACGAGAGGTGAGGTTGCAGGGAATTACTGTGCAGGGGGGGGAAATGCTCCCTTAATTCACTTCCTGACCTCTTTCAGTGTGATGCAGAGAGAAACCTCCATCCTTCCTGAAGAACTTGGTCTAGGAGCCAAGCTCTTTAAGAAACCTATTCTGTATCTGTATCCCCACTTTCTTAAATTGCAGTGCGTCTGGAGCCCTTCCTCTTTACTATCACTTGCCACTGTCTGTCAGGGTCTATAAGCTAAAGAGGGAAGGGTATTTTTTTCCCTCTGCCCTTGGGTGAGAGGCCCCCAGGAGGGAACAAGGTGGCTCTGGTGACGCAGACGGTGTCGCGAGCACGTTGAAGCAGCGGCCAGGTGCAAAGCAGGGGATGCGCCTGGGAAGGTGGCAAAAATACCTGGTCTCTGAAACCTGCCTGTTGTCCTTCAGAAGGGACCCACACGCAGCCCCAAAACTCAGGGGCTGCTTTTGGAAATGCTCGTGTGCGAATCACGGCCTGTTACACTTGCATCAGCTGGGAAACCATAAGGAGGTTTTCATAACCATCATTAGGATTTTGCTTTAGGAAAAAAATATTGGGAGTCACTGTGGCTTGTTAGATAGCCAGACTGCAAGACAGCTGGGCTGAGGGCAGCGCTGAAATTGCTCTTCTGGCAAAGGACGGGAGCTGAGCGAGACAACTCTAATTTGTATCACGGCTTTAACTGGGGAAGCCAGGGAGTGATGTCTTTGGGGGAAGGCCACCTGAAACACAGTTTTTCCATTATCCCTCATCAAAGCAGAAGCCGCAGTAATTGGACTCAATGAGATGTATTTGTTCCACACCAGAGCAAAACTTTCTGTTGCTTTCTTGGATGCGTTTGCCTCGTTAGGGCACTTCCAAACAAAGCGCCTGGTTTCACAATACAGTGTTGAGAAGATTTTGTTCAGAGTTCTTCAAAAGAGTTTTTTTTCCCATATTGTCCATTTGACTTTAGTGCGCGAGCAGTTCTTGTTGATGTGCCCCCAAACTGTGTTTTTTACAAGAACCAAAGAAAACCTCATCCACTCTCCGAGGGGTTAGAGGGTCAGCCCGCGGACTGGGGCTCTGCATCCCTGCTGCTGCTTCAGGTGCTTCCTTCTCTGTTGGACCCTGCCTGGGACTGGCAACGTGCCGGGGAGCCCGGCCTGCCGGTATCAGCGAGGAGAGCTTCAAGTCAAGGATCATCGTCTAATTAGTCCGTGCTGCACTTAGCAAGGTTATTTTTATCTCGAGCCCTTCGGAACATACATAATCGTTCCACCTTAATTCTTTCCCAACTTGGTCTCTATGGAAACTCTGCTGTAAGCGACTGCTCGCTTGCCTCCTGTGCACGGGAGCGGCATCGCGGGCTCCCCGCGTGCGGGCACGCGTGTGCACACCCCGGCACGCAGCACGTGGGCTGATCTTCCTTCTGTCTCCCTCTCCAACCTTCAAGTAATAGCACTTGGGTTTTATTTCTTCCAAGAGCTGCACGTTTAGATCTATAAACCCCAAAGGAGTCTTTGTCTCTGGAAGGGAAGGTGGCGGGCTGGAGGAAAGCTGGAAATCTTTGTGGTGCTCAAGTCTTGTGGGGACTTGAGGTAGATGCCTGTAGGATGCTGCTTGTGGCTCCCTAAGCCACAAGAATGGAGTTTAGGGGCTGGAAAAGTTGTTTTTCCAATCAGAAAATGGCTTTTCCTGGTCCTTGTGCTCCTCCGGGCTGGCTACAGGGAAGCAGGGGCTGCGCCGCCTCCCTCACACTTCTCTTGGCTATTCTGGGTCTTTTCCGACACAGGGCCCTGTTTGCCAGGGAGTCCATAAGGTCCCGGCTACTGGCACCCCCAGGATGGCAGCCTGGCCCCGCGCACACCGCAGGCTGCTCTGCACACTCGGCATCAAAGGCAATTTCATTAGCTTGGCTGGGAACTAGCACTGCCTCCGAGGCTCTTTTTATGAATAACACCCTGGAAAAATCAGGAAGGGAGCAGCTTGGGTGGGATAGATAGTTTTTTTTTCGCCCTCTTTCAATCTCGGATTGGCAACGTGGCAGCTCGTGGGATGTTGTGTGTCTGACTGCGTGCGAGAACCACAGCTCAGGTTCTCGGGCTCAATGAGCTGCTCCAAGCCGTGGTTTAGGAGCTGCCGGGAAGTGCCCAGAGTGGGTTTGTGGAGCAGGGCTGGGTCCTTTTGGTGGGCCAGCAGCCCTTTCCAAGGTGACTCATTCACCTTGGATGGCAGCACCTCCCCTTGCTCCGCTGGAGAAACGTGTAAAGACCGGCGGCCTTCCCGTAACCGTTGATGGTATCGCTCGTGGGGAACGGCATACAATTTCCTGATCCTTTGTTTGAACAACAAACAAATAAGATAGCGCTGCAGCTACAGGCACATCTTCTTCATAAATATCCAGAGGCACGAGGCTCTTACCTGAAACACCTACCTCTAAATAATGCCTCGGGCCAGAGTTACCCGCTGCCTTGAATGCAGCCCCACTCCATCAGCAGGTTAGAATAATAACAAATAAAACAGGGAATTATAGCTGTGCAATACTCAAAAATGAGCCTGTCGCTTTGCGTCTGGCTTGGGAATCAATCACGGAGTCTTCGAATCAGGATCTGCTATTAAGAGCTGGGAGCGAGAAAGATTAAAGACCTGTCCGTGAGAGTCTCCCGCTGCAGGTACGCGCATCCTCCAGGGGCTTCGACGGATCCTTTCATTCCTTACTCTGTTGTTTGTCATTGCCTTCCAAGGCCCTTTGGGGCAGTTGATATTAACTCTTTTGGGTGGAAAGGTCCTTTTTGCCCCAGGGCAGCGGGGGACGAGGCGCCCACGCTCATCACACCGCAGCTCCCCACCGCAACCGTTCTTGACCGGCAGCAATTACCACGCGCGGCGCCGGCGCTCCACACGCCTCAACAGGTTTCTCCAGTTAAATATCTCTTAAGCTTGGAGAGCAGAGTGCATTTTGCCTCCGCTTCTCCCCCCCGTTGCTGCCATTCCCCATTCAGGTGCTTTGAAAGAGTTCTGTTTTAACTAAACAGCGTTTTACATTTCATGCAGAACCGTCATGTAGCTCGCGTTTGTTTTCACTCCACCGTGACAGGCTCTGACATTATTTTGATGAGAAGATTTCCCAGCATTTTGAGACGTTGTTCACTCTTCCCATACTTGGGGTTGGTTTAACCCTTGGAGTTTCGGCATCTGCTTGTGACTCCTGGAACTGCCAAAGTTTGAGAGCTCCGGAGATTGAGTCCCTTTGCCTCCTGTGACCTCCAGGTGTGCTCGGCTGTCACCACCCCAATCCCCAGCCTTGATCAAGCTCAGTTATTTAATTCTGCCTTTCTTAGGGATGGGAAAAAAGTAGGGGAGTAAGAGAGGGAAGACGGGGAAGGTGCTGAGATTAGTGGCAGTGTTTTGTGCTTGGAATTGGAAGCTTTTCAAAGCCTTCCAAAGGAGCTTAGAGGAGTCTGCAGGTAGGACGTGCTTTTAAATTTTCTGGCATCTCTTAATCATTAGCTGCATCCAGGGGGAATTAAATAACGTCAATCAACATAAATTATTCTTCACGGGAGCATCAGCAATGTGGGCAGTTTTTATTGTAACTTAAGCAGGAAATTGAAATATCAGCATCGGAGTGTGAAATACGCCATTGCAGTGAACTGTTCTCCATAAAGCAAGAGGAGAAATGGAAAGAAGATTACACACTATTAGTCCCTCTAGAATTTTGCTCTTAATCTGCCTTAAATTGAAAAATTATTTGGAAGCGTTAGCAGTTTCCTCGCAGTGTCAAACAGAGGGGGCGGGCGCAGGCACGCAGGGGACTTCCAAGGTGTTCCGAGCAGAGGGATACTGGAGCAGAGTGTCCTCGGCCTTCCTTGCGCAGGGGCTCCGCGGGACCCCAGCGTTGGGAATCCTGGTGTCCCGCCTCTCCGCCTGCCTTGATGTCTCCACTTGCTCCAGGTCTGTGTCGCAGCACGGAGAGGATTCCTGGGCCCCGCTGGGCACATGTGGCTCCATTCGAGGCACTTGTATGCGCAATGCCATTGAATTCCCCGAATTTTGGACGCGGAGGGTCCTCCTGTCAGAGGCAGGGTATGAAATTGGGTAAACACCTTGGGGAAGAAAATCACTGGAAAACTCCCCGGCCCAGGTGGCTTGTTTTGTTTCAATTGCGCATAATCATTCCACCCGATAAAGTTGAAAGATTTCATTTGGGCTTTTGATTGTATTAAAATATTAAACATGGAATATGAAATTATAATAAAACGGTAGCATTAATATTTTAATACAATCCAAAGGTTGAAACAAAGCATTAAAACTGCAGAGGGAAGCAGAGGGTGGAGAAGGCAGCTTATAGAGCAGGGGATTTATGCGCATCGTCAGCCACGTCTGTCTTCTCTGCATTGCAATTACCTTGACGTGATCCCCTTGCCCGAGCTCCCCCTTCCTGGAGGTGCGGGAAGAGGCTTGAGCAGGGGGGGAAGATGGGGCCTCACTGTTTTTGTAAATGAATGACTCTTGATCTTTAGATTCACACCAAAGAGGCAGGGGCCCCTGCTCCAGGGCACCCTCAAGAATGTCACTGAGCTTGGAGCTCGCTGGGGAAGAAACCTCCTCGCGGGGAGACACTTTGCGTCTACAGTATGTCAAGAGGAAAAGGAAAGAGAAAGAAAAAGCCTCGGGGGGGTAATTTTTATAGCGCGTGTCGAGAGAGGAGACAAACCCTGAAAGCTCCCGTCGGCTGATGATCTGTTAGCGCCGCGCGATTCTTGTTGCTTGTCCGCTCACGGGAGTGTGAACGGGTTCGGAGCAAGCGGCTCCCTGACGGTGCTTCCCAGCTGGGCCGTGTTAGGGACCTCTGGCCTCTTGGGAAATCAGAGCAGGATTTCCAAGGCTAAGAGTCACCGCGGGGAGTTTTGGTGTCGGTGGCAGTGCCAGGGAGCCGGGGCTCAGCACTGGGGCTTCTTTGCCTCTAGCTGGAGGTGACTCTGCCGGTTCGGCACGTGCCTCCGAGCTTTTCCAAGCAGCAGCAGCTGGATCAGGGCCTCTCGTCCCCTCCGAGCTCATCTGCTGCTGCTCTGCGAAATCCAATCTCCGCCGCTGTCTGTTAGCGGCTCTGCTGCTCGCCTGCCGCAGGGGCTGCGGCTCCGCGAGGGGCGGCAGAAGCCACGTTAGCTCTCGCTACTGACACTCGGAAAATGGGGAAGAGCAGGAGAGAGGTGGGAAGCGGCGCTATGAAGAGGAGGGAGCCCAGGCTCTGGGCTTTTAACGGCTGTCCCTAATTTATCCGTCCTTCTTGGACATCGGCTCTTGTCCCCTGCTGGAGAGAGTGGAGCCGGTTGGCTGGGGCAGCGGCCAGAGCCTGTGTGGTGGTTGTAGAAAAGGATTCTCTTCACCAAATCCATAGGGACCGTAAGGCAGTTTGGAGCACACAAACGTTGTGGCTTTGGGGTCACAGGAGCAGGGCTGAGGCCCCGCTTAACTCATCTCACGCGCAGCGAGTCAGTTTGTAGAGTGGCAATGGTTCCACTTCGTCCCTCTGCTGCAGCGTCTCGGGAACTGGGGAGGATGCGCTCGGTCACGGATAACCGGGATCACCAGCCCTCGTGTGCCCCAGTGCCAGGAATCTGCCAGCTTATAATTAGCCGGCATGAATTATTCATCGGAGACACGGCGTCCGTCAGCGCTGACAGCCGGAATCGTTTTGCCAGCAAAATATGGGGTCTGTCTTATTTGTGAAAATGATTCAGGCAGCATTTTTTTTAAATAGAAAAAAGGAGGGGGGATGCAAGTGTGTGTGTGTGTATGCATATGTGTGTGTGTGTATGTGTGTGTGTATATATATATATATATATATATCCCTTAGTGCACACACGTTTTCTTTGCATGCTTGCTCTGTAATAAAAGCTGCGCTTGTGTCACATGGATCAAACCCATCAGTGATGTAACTGATGAAGCCAATTGGGCTGCGGCAGGAATGAAGACATATTTATATCCGCTCCCCCTTCTACGCTCTAAAAATACCTGGTAATTCTGAGCAGCTCTGTTTTTAGGCAGCCGCACTGAGAAGTACCCGCAGCCCCAGGGTGGTTGTGGTGATGGGGAAGTGAGGGGGGCTCAGTGTCTTGGGGTTCCCCCAACTGTGCTCTGCTCTGTCTCTTTAAGGTGCCATACGCTTCCTCGCTCCACGTTTTCATTCTTAAATACAGGATGTGTCTGGGCATTATGGATTTATAACAATAGCTGGTGGTGCTGGGGAATGAATGGGGCTAGGAAATACCTGACGGAGCAATTCAGGCTGCTGTCGCAGTGAGGCCTGGTTTGTGCTGCAAGGGAAGTTGCTGTAAACCAAGGCTAATTAATTGCTTTTGGAAAAAAAATAAAAAATAAAAAGACACACAAATGACCTGGGCCAAAATTCTCCGTTCTTGTCAGGGTGGAAACCTGGACTAAGGTCGCTGAGTTTTTCAGGTTGCCCAGCGAGGGTGCAAAGGAGGTGTTGGCAAAGGTGCGTGGAGCAGCCCAATAGCTGCTCCGGCTTTCCCCCCAATCCAGCCTCCGGTTGTGTCCAGCGGCTGCATGGGATTGCCCTGGAATGGCAGCTCCGTAACCCATGCAGCACGTTCCTTAAAAGCCACTGTGCTTGGCCTGGCGAGGAGCTTTGTGGTCGCTGAATGCCGAGGAGAAGGACGTGGTCGTTCCGCTGCCGGGTCATCCTCACCTGCAGCGTGGCCCGGGGCGGCTCGGATGGGAGTGCGGGAGCGTGCACGTGTGTGTGACACAAGGCCTTGGTGGTAAAACAGGCTCGTTGCCCACGCAGAGCCACCCCTGGAGCCGGTGCTCCAGCTGGGACAAACCGCATCGGTGGGAGACTCCATCAGCAGCCAGGGATCCGGGCTGGAGGAGCCACAGCTCTTGGAGGGAGTTTGTGCCGACCTGGCCCAGTCAATCAGGTGGGTTTATTCCCTGCTCCTGCTGGTCCCCAACAGACACGTCCCCATCTCAGACTCCCCAGTCGCAGGAGCTCCTTTGGTCCCCGCTGCCACGAGCGGCTCCTCAGCCACTTTTCACATGCTGCCCCCAGTCCCTTTTCTGGGGCAAAGCAGCTTAGGACATGGACTTTTTATTGCTTGTTTACCAGCCTGCAAAGCCTTCTGGCTCACTGATTGTTGTTACCAAATTAAATGTTTCCAACCTTCTGTCCTGGTCTTGGGCTTCAGAAAGACGTGTCCTCTCCTGCAGCCTTTCGCAAGGCTGTGAGTCATTATCAGCGAGTCGCTGCTGCACCGAGGTTACGGACGGTAGCAAAAGTCAGAAACCGGGATCTGTCTGCAAGCAGAAATCCCCAGTCGCTCTCTGAACAGCCAGTGCTGTACCTCTGTGTCTTGCAAATGTTGTTTGGGAGACAAGAAAAGGTCGCCCGTTGCAGTGGTGGCTTCTCTCCCCTTGTGACCTCATTAGAGATTTTCCCAGGTAAGTCACTGGTTTTATTTATTTAGCGATGAGCCTGGTTTTCCTTCCTCCATCTGCTCAAAACTTTTGCAAGAGCCAGAGCAGCCGTTGCAGGGTGGGACACAGCGTGTTGAGGAGTGCTGCTTGGTGGATAGATGATTCTTGTGTTGAATTCCCTCAAAGGTGGCAGAGTGGGGATGAGAGTGAAGCTGCTGGATGCGCTGCTGATGGAAAAGCACCTTGTGCCGGGCAGAGCCGTGATTTCCAGCCCCCGAAGGTGGCAGATGCAACCAACTTCAGGTGAGGAGGTGCAAACACAGGTGCCTGGAGAGAAACCGCATGGCGAGGAAGCGTCTGCGTTCACCAGGAGCTGCCCCCGGAGCCCTACTCCGAGCCGCGGAGGCCCCCGAGGCCGCGTGGGATGTGAGTCTGGCGCTGAGCAGATGGAGCATGCGGGAGGAGAGCCGGGCGCGCCCGTGAGCGCGTCGCGGCTCCGCACTGGGTGAGCGGGCCAATTATTCCAGGTTTCACTGTGAAATCTTTGGAGGCATTTTGGTTACAATCCAGTATGGGTTATCAGTCATTAGAAGAGATGAGGTGGGACCCAGATTGGGTGAAATGCCCTAAAATAGATTGGTTAGAATACAGAGCAAATCTAAAAGCATGAACAACGAGGGAAACTAATAGTTAAGAGGATGAGGTTACACAGAGCAGCTCTTCTCTCCTGATCATACTCCCAGCCAAAACCAGCTTGCCCAGTGATGGCAAAAAAATGAAACGGGCTTCCTCGAGGCTTCGAAATCTGGCATTTGAGTTTGTCCAGAACTGCGCTGCCATCCCAGTCTGCCTGTCTGCGTGGAGGTGCAAACAGAAGGGGAAGGAAGCGAGTGCTAGTGGTCAGCAAGGACTGCGGCCTGGGATCGTCTTGGGGTGGGGTGGGCAGCTGCTTGCGGAGCTGGAGAGCTTCAGCTCGCTGGGATTGAAGCTAAATTGAAGGGCAAAGTTGGCCCTTGGCCTTATTTATTTCTTCTCTCCACGTCAGCAGTTGCCGGCATTGACCCATCAGGAATCTTGCTTATTGTTGCTGGAGGTTTTTAATGTTTGTTTTTCCAGAAGCAATAATTCCCATGGATGGAAACGCAGTTAAAGCTTCTTACAGCAATTAACTCGTCTGCTTTGGTCCACGCTGCTGGATATTGCTGTTAACTGGAAAACATCATCCATTTGTTTATACCGGGGAGAAGAGAGAGGTTTGTAAAGAGGAGATTGGAATGAGATCACTCAGTTGAAATGGGCCAAAGACTGTTAATCTAAGGGGAGCGAGGGGAGCGCCTGTAAACTCCGCGTGTAAACTGGGTAATCACCTTGTTAACACATTTTCCAGCAGCAACTTTCCTGACTCCTGCCTGCTCAGGAATATTCATGTGCTCATGCGTCATTTTAATGAACTTATCAACACATTCATAAGCTATTAATTAAACATTTATTAGTAATTATGCTTTGGTGCTGCCTCATATGCAGCTCCCAGCGTTATAAATACAACATCTCATGTGATGGTGAAACCCGGAGTTTCACCAGCCCAGTCTGTAGGGTGAGAAGGAGCCCTGGACTGAGTGCACGGCTTCTTCCCTCCCATCCTGCCCAGTCTGCACCCAAATCCAGCTCCACTTGGGCCGTGGAAAATCCTTGCTTATGCATCACAATGTGCTGCTTCCCTGGACAAGGTGCAGGTAAGCTGGTAGGAGGAAATGCAGCATTCGAGGGGTGACGGCCACCACACCAAGGCAGTGAGCGCCGTGGGCAGCAGCAGGGACAGCGATGGCAGATCCTCCATGCAAACAGTGCAGGTATTTGCAGATGAGAATTAATGGACTTTCCTTGGCTAACATAGAAGAAAATGTCTGGCGTGTGGCTGTTTATTATTTTGGTTGCAGGCACTGTTCTTGCTTATTGCTTCCATCTGTTGGCATCAGGCGATCGGCTCTTGTTGCTGGGATGGAAACTCTTCCTGGGCAGGGAGCGAAGGTTGGTGACAGAAGCGCCTGACAACTGTAGGTGCTTGGGCTGCCTTGGGGTCTGTTCCAGAATGGATCTTAGGTACTCAAATGCTGCAGGTTTCATTCAGGAAGAAATCCAGTTGATGGCCTGAAACATGATGTGCATGGGTTGTTCCCCTCTATATCTTTTGCTCTGTGACACTCAGCTCTTGGGCAGCCTGTGGCCCCACAGCACATCTTGCTCAAAGAATATGTGGACTCCAACTTGGGCGTTAAGCTTTCCTGTGTGTTCTTCCTTACTGCCTCTCCTGCTTTAATGCTGCCAGATCAGACAGGGCAGGATCGGGGAAGCCAAGTTGGAGATGCAGAATCATCAGCTCTGGATCCACCAGCATCATTAGCATCAAAGCAGCGTGGGCTGATCCAGAGGCAGCCACCGGACCCACTGGTGACCAGCGGCCAGCAGAGCAAAACCCTCTGTGTCCCCCGCAGGCAAGTGATGCCTCTGTGGCCTTGAGGGACCCGCTGAATAATGTCATGCAGGTGGCCCCAGCTTTGCTGCTTCGTCGCAGCGATTTGGATGAATCGGCAGGAGCGGGAGATGCTGCACTAGGTCGTGTGCTGTTTTTTAAATTTTAATCCTTCCTCTGAATTTTCCGGCAGAATGGGTTTGCTCTACCTCTGGGCTGGAGGGAAACTTCTTTTTGTTACCCTGGAAACATAGAGACGACAGATCCATCGTTCATCGGCAAGGAGAGGATGGGAGAGAAACAGATGACAAAAAAGCATGGGGAGGAAGGCCAGGGGAGTAGTAGAAAAGGACCTTTCAGAGGAGCCATCTTCATCCCCAGCATCAAGCTGGGAGGAGGGAGAGCCCGGGTTCCCACCAGAGACCAGGATTTTTTTGGATCCCCCATCGCATCAGACTCGCTGGAGCAATTTTGCTTAAGTTTGACAATAAAGGCAGAGATGATGGATTAATGTTAATATCTTCTTGCTCCCTTCCCAGCTCAAGCAGCCTGCAGTCAGCTCACATGTGCTTTAAATTCTCCTTCTTTACCATCATTTCAGGCCGGGATGCTGTGTGTGTGAAACACCCCCAAAGGGCAGAGAGCCGCTGGAGGAGAGCAGAGGGCCTGAATGACACCTCTCATCTCATCTGATCTTAAATTAAGGAGAGAAGAAAGCCTGCAGATTTCTGCCCTCTCCTCTGAACTTGCTGGAGTTGCGCTCAGGGGTGGATCTGGTCCTGCTGGAAAGAGTGGAGAAGGTGAGAACAGGTACTGCAATGCAACAAAACATCCAGCTCCTTAAAAACCAGGAGGATACTCATGTCCTGACCCCCGAGCCCCCCGTGCTCCGCTCCTTGATGACACATGTCCCCCCCTTTCTGCACTTTGTCTCTCTGCAGCCCTCCAAGGCACCAGCTCATATTAATCCTCTCCTTGCTGAGTTGCAAAACGTTTAAAGCCCAGAGCTCCATTTTCCTCTTCCAATAAAGTCCCCAGTACACTCGTGGCTCTGTGCAAATCAGTGCACAGAAAAAGCTCTGCTTTGGTGTGTCCAAGCCCCTCAGCCCTGTGTCACCTTCTCCCACCGCCCCCTGCACTAACAGAATGTTGGAGGAAATTGAAGATTTCCCTTTGAGCAAGAACAGAACCAGCCCAGGCCAGGTAGAAGTGGTTGGATCTGTCCGTGTTGAAGGAATTCTGTACACCGACACACAACGGTGTTGTCAGAGGCAGTGAGCGGAGCTGGCTGGATTTTAACTTGCCACTGCCATCTGCGGGGCTCTCGCTGCCAGCAGCAGAGCTGGGCGCTAGCGGGAGGCTCCGGTGCAGCCGCTGCTTCTTACCCCGCGCCCCGGGGACCTCGGCAGCCCCTCGCCCTTCGCTGCATCCCTGCGTCAGTGTGGCTGCCAGGCAGCGCGCGGCGCCTGCGGCACCTGCACTGTGACAGAGCGTTTTGGGTGTATTTCAGGTGAAAACACAAAAAGCCCGAGCGTGTTTGATCCTGGCTGTGACTGCCTTCCGTATTCATGTACACGCGCCTCTGTGTCATTATGGGATTAAAGCATCATTAAGCACACGACGAAAGCCTTTGATAACCCGCTGCCCTGTGCTCCTCCTTGCTTTCTGTTTTGCATTTCTCCTACCTCATCCTCTTCCTTTTTCTCTATTTTTTTTTTTTTTTATAATCTAGCCTTTTTTCACATCCCTTCTTTTTTTTCCCCAGCGGTTTCAGGGATGCTGTGAAAGAAAACAGCTCATAGAGACACAAAGTGCTTGAAAGGACCTTACCCGGACTGCGCTTTGCAGCGGTGTGAGTGGCGATTTGTGATGTGCAGCTGAGCCAGCCTGTGCGGCCTGAGCTCGGACGGCTGGGGAGAGCAGAGGACGTGGCACGAAGAGGACAGTGGATGTGGACAGGGCCCCACGGGGCAAGTCTGCCTTGTTCCACTGGCCTCAGGGAAGCTGCTGGGCATTCGGCACTGGGGTAGCTGTGATGGGTATCTGGTGTTCGACACCCACTTTGCCGTCTCGTTACAGGCGCTGCAGTGTTTCAAGGTGCTGCTGCAGAATGCTAGGAGTATTTTTAATAAGGGTGCTGAGAGCAATCTACTCCCGGATGGCAAACGTGACAGTAATTTAGATTGAAAGCCTCTGTTTTCCAGGGAGACGCTCACCCCGTTAGTGCAAACACAGAGGTGCTTGTAACTCCAGTTCTTTAATCTTTCTCTTTGCTTCATGATAGATAAGGCGTCTTGACATCAAATTGCACTAATATGGTCCTCTGAAGATTAGCGTTGTGGACAATGTTCAGCATCTGGCTTTTCCTGATATGTTTTCTGAGCATCGCAAGGTCTAGTGGTCAGAGTAGGGCTCCTGGAATGGGAAACGGGCTCTTCTTCCACTCTTGCTGCCTCTGACTTCTAGTTTGGCTGTGGCTGACCTCGCATCTCAGTTTTTGCAGTTGCAAAATGGGCATAATAGCTATTAATTGGCTTGGGGAGCTTGCTGAGAGATGGTTAACGATTATTGACTTGAAAATTACAGATGAGAGAGGAGAAGAAACAGAGGGAAGGTGTTGCAATGAGTGCATCTTGCAGGGGGTGCTTCTCTAGAGATCTCAAAGCCTTTTTCCAGAGATCGTCCCATTCCTCCTGTTTGAAGACGAGCATAAAAATGAGCTCAAGTGATTTGCCCAAGGCGAGGTTGGGCGGTCTGGGGACGAGCGCGGCTGCTCCGGGCGCTCCGCGTGCCCAGGTGGAGGGCAGGCTGTAAAGGCTCCCATCCGGGCCGGAGCGGCGACAGCCGCCGGGTGTGACGGAGCAGACGGGCAGCACGGGAGCCCTGCGGAGCTCACGGCCACCTCTCTGAGAGCCAACTGAAGAAGGCTGGAAAAAACGGCTGAGAGTTTAAAAAAAAAAAAAAAAAAAAAAAAAAAAAACGAGGAAGAAGCCACAAGTCAATCACATGGAGAAAAACTCTGAACTTCTCAGCGGAGCCAAGACGAAACGAGCAGCCAAAGCGGGGAGCAGATTAGAGCCGCATGGCCAGGAATAGCAACCAGCTCCGCGTGGGCAGCGGCCAGCGAAGCCGCCCGGGCCCGAGGGGCTCCGCGTGCGGCTGTGGTGGAGGATGTGAGGACGGAGCTGGGAGGGGATCCCCATGGGGGATGCGCAGGAGCCCCTCGGCTGCGGCGCCAGGCCCTGCTTTGTCCACGGTCCCGCATCCCGCTGCAGCGGGCGCCACCTCGGGCAGGGCCCGGCTCCCCGGACACGCTCGCGCCGGACCCACGGGACCAAAGGATTCCTGCGCTAGCAGGAGCAGGTCCTGCTGCTCCTTCCAAGGCTTCGAAACGCCTGCTTTGTGCCTCCTTGTTCTGACATGACAAAGAGCTATTTTAATAACTGTAGGAAATCTCTTTGGGGGAAAAATGAGAGATCAGCGTAGCCTGCAGCTCCCAGGGAAACTCTGTTAGCAAGAGCCTCTTTCCAGCCCGGTTCAACAGGAGACGGTGTGAGCGATGGGCGATTCCCAGCCTGGGCACCTATGCTCCATGCCCGACGCGCTGTGATGCGGAGGGCCAGTTCCTCCCTGCCGCCCGTTGTCCCCTCTTGTGCCAGTGAGAGCCGCACTGAAGACAGCTCCTTTCCAACCACTTTGTGCCAGGACAAGCAAAGCCCCGGAGCTCCCGTCGTTCTCGTGCACGGCAGGACAACACCGAGTCCAAGAAGCTGCTTTCGCAGCCCTGTCCCAGCCCGGGTCTCCCCTCGTGCCCAAGGACGGCGGGGCAGGGGGAGCCGCTCGGCACGCGGGACCTGGCGGCTCTGCAAAGGCCTGGCCGCCGCGCGGGGCTGCCGAGGGGAACGAGGCTCAGCAAATTGAGGCCGGGCAGGTTTCCAAGGCCTCGTCTTCGCGAGGCAGCGGCGCGCGGGTTTGCATAAATATCTCTGAAATTCATCAAACGGCTCAAATGAAATACACTAAGGAAGGAACAACTTCTGCATTTAAATCCGCGCACAGTTGCTCCCCCGTCTTTGAACTCTGGCGATGCCGCCCCTCCATCAGCCCAGGAGCAAGGTACATTCCAGATGGTTCCCCCATCCTAAAAAACAGCGCTGCACAGCCGATTAAATTCTGCTTGTTGTAATTAAGCCCGACACAATTAGCTGTCAAGCAGGGCACTCATCTGTTTTATGTTGCAATCTCTTCAACAGGCAAGGCTGCTAGACAAGATTGTCACTTTTCGAAAAGATTTTCATTAGTTACCCTGGGCTCTGTGTCAGACTATGAAATATAAAAATGTGCTCTGTAGCCAAGTCAGAGAAATTCTCATTTAATGTTCCACACAGTATTATGAAAGTAATGTACTCTGAAAATGAATGCATTTTGGAACATTTCGGAAGAAATGTAATTTGTCTGCTAAGTAATAACTGCATGTTCATGAATTTACTGATTTTTTTCAATATGCCTTTTGTAAAGTTGGGAAGACTTTTCCTGACCTAAAATAAGAGGAAGAGAAACAGTTGATTTTGTGTTACTCCTTTCTCTTTCCTGGTCACCCTCCCTCTTTCCTTCCTCCTTTCCATCTTTCCCATCACTTCTGAGCCCTCTCTGCCTAAGAACCAAGCAGTGCCCCAGGAAAGCTGAGACTTGACAGAAATCCACAGCTCAGAAAGGAGAGGCCAGCGAGGACCACGGAAGCTCCATCTTTCTGCACCGTTAAGAACAGAGCGAAAAAACCCTCATTGCTCCTCGCAGCTCAGCAGCCGGTTGCAGTTTCCCTGTTGGTGCCTGTTCTGCCTTGCTCACATCCGAGGTTAGGTGAGGTTGCACGTAGATTTGCAATCGGAGAAAATAGCAGTATAATCCAGGCTGGGAGAGCTTTCTCCTTCCCGCATAAAGTAGATGCTGGGCTCTGGGATGCTGCTGGAACCGCTGCATCCCATGCAAGCGTGCGATGCCTCCGCCGCCCCGGCTTGCGTGCAGAGGAGTTGTGTGAGCGCTCCGGCTTGGATGCGCTCGGGGCTTCTGCTCCGGAGCAGGTGGCCTGGGTGGGAGACGGTCCCACATGCAGGGCTGAGCTGCCGCCCACGTGTTGGCCCAGCCCTCCAGATGGAAAGAAACGGCAGGCCCAGATCGCTGCATTGGACTGGGCAGGAAGTTTGTGGCGGGCAGAGAGGAAAGCGAAAAAGAGGGGTTATAATGCCAATAGGTTTGGAAAGGAAGAGGAGAGCGGATGAGAATGACAATGAGAAGGGAGGTGATAGTCACAGCCGGAGTGAGAGAGCTCGGAAAGCTGCTGCCTCCACTTCAGATGTGATTTGGATAATTCAAGGATGATGTGGCCCGGAGCCGGGACAGGACTGTGGCCGCAGCCCGCCCAGCCACGGGCAGCAGTCGGTCTCTTCTGCCTGTTACTGCCCTGCGCTCATCTCCGAACCGTCCTGCCTGGCCTTGAGTGGCCGCAGGGGTTTTGCTAAAATTAAGACCCCGTCAGCCCCAAAGAGAAGCACCTCTGTGTGAGGCTCAGTGGTTTGTTTTCCGTGTCTTTTCCCTCGCTTGACTTTCTTTTCCAGAGAGCTCCCAGCTTCATCGACGTGGCCGGGGACGTCGTTGTGCCCAGGGCAGGGAGCGCCAGCTGGAGCCGAGCCTGGCACCATCGCACTCGGCTGCGGCGGAGCAGGGAAACACAGGCCCTTAGTGCAGCCAGGGGAGAAGGAGGAGTCGTGATGCTGACAAGGGCTCGTTTCCGAGAGCCGCCTTCCTGCCGTCTCCGTGGGACGGGAGCCGAGCCGGAGCGGCCGGGCACAGCGGGGCACAGGTACGGGCTGTCCCCAGCTGCTGCAGGCGGCCGCGGTCCTCGGAGGGGGAGCTGGGGCTGTTCCTGTCCCCTGTGTCCCTGTGGAGCCGCGCAGTGGAGGACGAGGCTCATTCCTGCCTCCCAGATGCCGGCCGTGGAGACGCTCGTGCCGTGTCCCCTTCAGCGCGGTGACACCCTGTGCGAGCAGAGCGGAGGCGGCGCTGGCGGCAGCCCGGGCGCCTCGGGCGGCAGAGCTCAGCTGTGCGCCGAGCGCGGCGCCGCTCCACCTGCGCTCTGGACATCTGCTCCCCGCCCCGAGCTGCGGCTGCGGCCGCCGGGGCTTTACTGGCCCTCCGAACATCCTCTTTGACGCTGGGATGAAGCGCCCGAGCAGCAGGGCTGCGTGTAGGAGATGCGGGTGCTGTGGCGGCTCCGCTCCGAGTGCCCTCGTCAGCCCGAAGCCCCAGCGAGCAGCCTGGTGGCGGCCGCGTGCAGGGACGGGCACCGCGGCGGGCGCTGGGCCGCTGCCCTCGCCGCTGCAGGTGGCCGGCTCGTCAGGGGATGCGCTCGCTCTTGCCTTGCTGCGCCTCGCTGCTTTACTGCAAATGGCTTTGGCCGTAGCTGCTGTGATACCAGCAGAAACCAAACCCGAAAAGGCCCCTTCCTGCTCCATCCTTTGGCTGGTTTGGCTGCTGGCAGAGGCTTTGCCAGCAGCAGGTGCAGGGGGCTGCTCAGGGGGTGCCACAAAAGCCAGCTCTGGTGCCTTGGCATCTGTCCTCCCTCTTTCCTCCCACCACAAGCATTTGTCAGTGGGACTCCCTCCCTGCCTGGGTAATCAAATTTGGGGGTGTGTGAGGGGTCTCTGTGAGTGTTTTAGTGCTGGGAGAAGAGTCAGGAAGGGATTGCTGGAAGAAAAGGGTCTCCAGCTCCCAGAAGAACAGCCAGAGAGCCCTGCCAGCCACCTCTTGGTCCTCACACTGGTCCCTCGTCCCCTGCGTGCAGATCTCGCAGGGCCACATCACAGTGAGCGCTGGCCCCGACTCGCTGCTTCATCCAGAGGCCCTGCCAGGTTTCATCGAAACCCGGTCTTGGCGAAGGTTTGGCCGCAGCGACCTCCTGCACATCCAAACCGCCGAGCGGCACCGCGGGCCGCACTGGGAAGGGCCCGAAGGGAGGGACAACGTTCAGCTCCCTGTTCTCCTTCAGGTGAGCAAATTTGCGCATGTAACTTTGTTTGACAGTCTCAATTACTACCCTTTAGCTGCATCACAGAAGAGCAAAAAAGGAAAAAAAAGATTTATCACCTAAGATTATATTGGGGGAAGGGGGAGGAGGACGGGGGAACTCTAAAATATTTTATTTATGGGAAAACTGCAAATTACCTTAATAAATTCCTTTGCTAAGCTGTGTCAGCTACTAAAACATTGTTCTTTGTGGGTGAATAACTTTTAATTTGAGTGTTCTAGTATTCAGCAGAGTGAGGTAATGGATTAGCAATTGCCTGTATTGTAAATGTCATCTTGGCATAATTAGGGTGATTATTGTTAACCAGTGGAGTTTAGTATTTATCTGTCACTGGGTGAGAGAATATAACAAAGCCCCAATTAGTTATAAATGGTGGTGGGTGGTGGGAATGAAACGCAGCCTCTGAAACACTATTTTTGTTTTAAATTTGTTTCAGTATTTATTTGATGTTAACATCCGTGTTAATGCGATCTCCCCCTGACAGCAGGGTAGTGAATCACGTGCACATGCTGATCCACGTGTGTCCATCTGGGAAGCCCAGAGGAGGAGCAGAGCTCCCGTTCCCGGCATGGAGCAGGGATTTCTGCCATCTGGGAAGCAGGTTTGTGTAATGTGTCCTCCCCTGGGCCCAGCCAGGAGCACAACCGGCCCTTGGCTCTGTCCAGTGCTGGGGGCCCCCGAAAGTGTAGCAAGGTTTGAGAGGCTTTTTTAACTGCCCCCATCCTGATTTCTCCCTTCTTGATCCACTCTCCTTTGGCCTTTTGCCCAGGACGCTCTTCAGACGGGCCAAGTGGATGTATGAGCTGCGGCAACAGTCGCTCGCTGAGAAATGGGAGCAGAGAAGCAGGAGGAAGCGCTGGCAGCGGCGGGAACAGGCTGCCGCGGTGCCGCAGGATGGTGATGTTGCTCCCGCTTGCGCTGTCTCTGGTGGCCGTGTTTCGGCCAGGGCCAGGACCAGCTCTCGCTTCCCATCTAGGCACTTGGCTTTTAAGCACCTCTTTCTGATGGTGAGTTGGAAACTTCCTAAAGAAGCAGTCTGAGCTCAGCTCTGCAAGGCCGGGATCCAAAACCTCATTACAGGCAGTTTTGGGCTGGTGTCCCCACCAGCAACATCATCTCCTCTCCCTGCAGGGCAGTCAGCAAGTTGCTCAAGGCACCAGGGTTAATGTCCTTTACGGATACTTATCCGGCTAATAGAACTGGGGATACTGCTATCACTCACAGATATTTCAAATCCTTCCTCTTAATCCTGACAATCTCCTGCCCTTAATAACTTCAGTGGGACTTTTGCCAGAGCAAAGACTGTCAAGTCAGATTCTCAAATGAAAAGAAAAGCAAAGTAGTAAGGGAAGTTCAAGGTGAGGGCTTTTTTTCTTTTTTTTCCTTGGTGCTTTTTATGGATATTCATAGCTGGAAACTGTTTTTTTTTCCCCCTGATTATCTAAATGATGGATGAGTCAAATGTCCTGAGAAATGTTTCCAGATACAGATAGAAATGACAGAGGCTGAGCGAAGCCATCAGAGGCTGAGAAAAGACAGAGAAAGAAGACTTAGAGAGCTGATAGGGAAATAAAGGCTCAGTGGGAAGAACGAAAGAGGTTTCAGAGGGAAGCAGGGATCATAGACTTTACGAAGCTTATGCAGAGAATGTGTTTATACATTTTTAATTAATGGATATTTAAGTACATTGTAATTATCAGTTCTACCTGTTTTTTTGGAGAGGTTCATGCCTGGATTTACTTCCCACAAGGCTGCACAGGTACATCTTCCATTGTAAGTTTTATAAAGCTTGTATATACTCTGTAAGCTGAACCTACATCCTGATTATACTTGAAACAAGCCAGTAAATCCAGTGGGTTTGGTGTGGGTTTTTTTTTTTTTTTTTGGCAAAGGCAGCCAAAGTTCTGCTATTATTTATTTAGATGCATCTGGGAGCTTACAAATTTATAAAGATTTGCCAGCACAAATATTAAAAAAAAAAAAAAATTCCCCCTTTCCAGTAAATATTCTGCCTCAGGCTTTTACAGGGGGAAAAAAAAAAGTTTTGGCCAAAGTAGAAAAAATTAAAATCTATAAACATTTTATAGAAATCATCAAATAGACTTTTGTCTTATTTTATACAGAGAAGCAGGGCTTTCTTTTCTCTTCAGCATTTGTGGGAAGGTCAATATTCCTTCTGTAAAACCTTCAGTAGCAAGGTTTTTTATGTGAATTTGTCCACTTTCCATGGAACGTCAATATGATCCCTCAGAGCAATTCCCGAACAGAAGAGAAGGAATCCAAGGGGACTTTCTAAAAGGTAGAGCTCAGGTGTTTTCCCACTCACACTTAGGTAGTGTCTTTTTATTTTAAAACTTTACAGGGCTGGACAGAACTTGCAAATCTGATCTTTATATGTCTAAATTGCTCACAGACAGCAGATGAGTAAAAAAGGAATGCACGTTATTACTATTTTAATAATCTTGATGGTTTTAAGCCAATTACTGTGTGTTTTTTGAGGCTGTAATGTGTTTTTCAAATGATTTGGGTCCTCAGAGCCAGGCAGACTCAGTGGAACTATTCAGTAAGTCATGTCCGTGTCACTGACTCCCAGAACATCATTGCGGCTTGGACTAATTTTAGGGATAGTTAGGGTTGTCACCTAAAGACTAAGGTGAATAAGAGGGAAGCAAAGGGGGCAACCCCCCCTCTAGATATGATTAGGGAGCAGGACAGATCATCCCATCTGCGGATAAGAAGAACCAGTCCCCGCTACGACTGTTGTTCCAGGAGCCCTATGAGTTACACCAGCATCAGCTCTTGTTTATATGAATTGAAGCTGAGGCTAATTCCTTAAAGGCGTGATGCAGCTGAGAGATGTGAAATTGCTCCAACAGAAACAGGATCTGACCTTAAATGAGAGACAAGCCAGGACCTGGAGCAGCCCCAACTGCTTGACACAGGCACCGACACGCCGGCAGCCACTCCTCGCCATGCCTCGGTTTGCATCCCACTCAGTCCCTGAGAGAGAACAGAAATCGGTCATGACGAGCCAAGCGGGAGGCTTGGCTCAGCAGCACCATTTAGTGCCTCATAATCCCTCATCCCAATTTGCTGCAGTTTATTAGATGTCCCTGGAAACAGGCGTGATGAAAATACCATGGAAACATGAGAGCGAGCCGAGCAGCCGGTTCATGGTCTCTCCATTGAGGGATTCATCGGGGAGAGCAGAGCTGGCATCACGTGGACACCTCCATCCCAGCTACGTGCCGAGAGCCCAAAAAACTCCTCGTGCTGCAGCTGAATGGGGCCACTTTTTCATCAGCTTTGGAGGGGAACCAAGCTAGCTGTGTCCATTACTGGTGGCATTGACGTTACACTCATGTCACAGCAAGAGCCCCAGTTTGGGCAGAAAGGTGCCTATTAAAGTCACTGCAATAAGCTCCTTGCATCTGGAGATACCTGAGGGGATGTTTTTTCCCCTCTCTCCAGCCCTTGTGCTTCACCATTGCCACTTGGCTCAGACGATTTTCTTTTAATAATCTAGTTACAAATGCGATTGCAAAGGAGGGACGTGACCCGTAACAGGGATTTCTGAGTCACATTCTCACTTCCCCCTTCTGCCTCCCAGGCCTCCAATAAACTGCAAAGAGGCATTAAGAAAACACTATGACCTCCTTTATTAGCAGAGATTCAAGAACTGCTGCAGTGAGGGGGCAGTGGTGGATTCTGTTTATTTGTGACACATCCCTGCAGCAACCAGATGCGGGAGGCTGTAAGTTCAAGTGCTCAAAACATGGAAAGCCCAGGTCAAGTGAGCAGTGGTGAAGAGGAAGCAGGTGAGCAGTGAGTGAGGTGGGGTAAAAGCTGCTTACCCAGCCAGGCTCCCAGGGGACATTCAGCCGTCCTTCCTTATTAACCAGCTTTCATCCGGGCTATGAGACATCTTCTACATCATCTGCCAACGTAGGCCAGATTAAATAGCAGGCGTTAATAGCAGCATGTGGCTGGGAAGAGGAAAGGGGCCACTTCACACCTCTGCCTGTGACATCCCTGAATCTCACACCAGTTCTGCAGACAACTTCAGGTAATGGGAGAGTCAAGCTTAGGGAATCAACAGGCAAACATCCCCCAAGGCAAAGAAATCAATGCAGAAATCAAGTACAGGTTGAAAACACATACGTAGAACTAATTACAGAAAGAAAGCTGAGCCTGGGGTGCTTGAGAGCCCTTGATAAAGGAAATAGCTCCACCAGGTAAATGGAGCAGTTGGCCTCAATGGCTTGGGTTATTTATTTTATTTTTTCTCTTTCTTCATGTAGGTCAGATGTCTTCCCAAGGGGGTTTCTCTTAACCTCCCTCTGAGGATCTCGATTACACACTCAACACAGATTAACAACAACAACAGATAATAGAACAGTTAGAGCAAAGGAAACCTCCGAGGAAAACACAATGCACTTAGACCAGAACAAATAGCATTGGGTTCATGGGGAAGGAAAATCAATGTGTCTGATATTTATTACAGTCCTTATGGAGGGAGATGGGACTCAACCAGAACCCATTTAGAGTTCTGTTCCGCTTGGGTTTTGCTGTAAACAAAAATAATGAGTCCAGCCCTTCGTTACAGCCTTTTGCCCAGAACATTTTAATTAGGGTTAGGAAGATAGAAGGGAGAAAAAAGGGAGAAAAAATAAAGAGGAAGAAAAGAAGTAAGACTCTCCAGCTAATTCATAATTTAGTATCTGTTCTGTTCAGGCTTCTGTTGGATCTTTCAAGAGCAACGTCCGCTTTCATTCGGATTGGGTAGTTGCTGTTCAAACGGCCTTTTGATGCCACACATGAAGAGAAAACAAACAACCACGAGCAGGGAGGGGAAGGGAAAAAAAAAAATAAAGAAGGTAAACAATGCAATATGTATAGAATGTAACACAGCCCAGCATCCCACGCTAGAATGCAAAGCCCAGGTGTGGTGGTGGCTGTAATTCAGCGTGAGTGGGAATGTACTAGACAAAGAAAGGGCAGAGGAAAGACGTGAGTAACCAAATCCTCCTTGTTTTCACCCAGTTGCCTCCCAGCACAGCACCCAAGCACAGCGAGGTGTGCGTAACACACTCAGGGCTGCGGGACCCCCACGAAAGCTCCCTGCTGTGTACGCTCGCACGCACGTGCAGGAACCTAACCGTGGTCCTCGTAAAGGGCTGTGCAGTCCTAAGACCACGGTGTGGGGTACGGGAGCAAGTGACAGGCCGTCTGTTGTCACTCACTCTTCCCCCTGCGTGCACAAAGTCAAAAACATAGCTGTGTTTGTGTGCAGGTGTCTGCAGAGGGCCACAAAAGGCGTTCTCCCTGCTCCGTCCTTCCTGCTACACGACGGACTCTGCTCGCCCATGCTGGAGACTGGTAGCACTGAGATCACACTCTGGTCAAGGAATGTGAAATCTGATTTGAGGTAAGTTGTACCCCAAGTATAGCTCAAAATTATTTTAGTTGTGGCAGGGAGGGGGAAGAGAAAGGGAGTAAGTGAAATGATGGCTGCCATCTAGCTAAGATAAGCCACACAAGGCAAAATATTAATCCTGATTCTGTTAGAAACCAAACAGAGTCATAATTCCATCCACCTCTCCAAATCAGAGAAAATTACTGTCATCGATGGTGCATAATTCAGGTGTGATTAATCATTAAAACTGTATAGAAATGGTAACATCCTGCTACTTGATGTTATTGATAACAAGCTTGTCCAGGAGCGGGAGATTGTCCGAGTTAGTGGCTCCCATTTCTTTGCAAACGGAGCTGTGCATCAGGTGTGAAGCTCTTCAGAAGCTCCAGTTGATATTGGAGAATATTTCCAACGTTGACTGCTCAGTGCCATCTTGTATCTCCCTATCTCCATTGCTCAGACTCAACTCCAGACTGAGTTTGAGCCACCTCCTCCAGCTCATGGCTCTGCCCCCTTGCTCCAAAGGGTGGCTGGGATGATTCCAGATGTGGACCATGCCCGAAGGCAACGCCGTGCCCTGCTCATCCCCAGCTCCACCAGTGTTCTGTTGTGTTGTCTTGAGCAATCACTGTGGCTAGACGTCTTCTCTTTCATATCAGATGGTACATACCGGTGTCCTCATTAACCTCATTAACTAATGAGCCAAACTGATCACACTGCTGATGAGACTTGCCTTGAGTCTCCAAGGGGAGCATTGCTCCATTAGCCCACGATAATCCCTCCAATGTGATCAAAGGTTTCTTTCTAACAGTCATGAGCACAGCAGGAGCTAGAGGAGACCAAACTGGGCTCAGTGCTTAGAAAACAGAAGTGGAATGGCAGGTGAAACACAAGGAGATGAACCCAGGACTGGGAGGGAACTATTCCCTGCTCTGTGAAATTAGTGGATTTCTGAAAGAGGCACAGCAGGTTTGTGGTGCATCCTCAGTTTGGTGGTTTCCCCGCTGCTCCAATCACTTTGGGTTGCTCCAGGGAAGTGGGACAGTAATCTCAATGCCAGGCACAACACAAAGACAGGAATAAAGACTCCTGGTTTAGGGAAGAAGGGAAACCTGTAGCTCAAGCTGTGGCTCTATAGGAGCTGAGGAAAGATGCATCTTTTTGCAGCCACCTAGAGCTTAATTGCCACTTAAAGGAATTATCTTCAGCTTTTATCCCAGAGAAGAACCACTATTTGTAGCAAGCAGACAGACAGATAGGAAAGCAGATTGGAAATGGCTTTCTAGGCCAGCTTCCCCTCCTTTCCTGAAAGTGAGAGAAGCAAAATGCAGTCAACAGGTACAGAGCAGAAGAGTCCTGAGCTGCGCTGGCCCTGTGTCTTGTAGAAGACCCACTTATGTCTTTTGGCAGGATAGCTTGTTGCTTTTCGTGTTATCATGAAATTTTCAGGGAGTTCTCCAAGCATTTGATAGCCCAGTGCCTTCATTGGGGTTCTGTCAGGAAGACAATTTCTTCTCTCCTTTAAAGAGAAAAGCAAGCTCTTTTCGTATAACTAAGAATAGCTTGTGGCTGAAATGAGCTACTTGCTGGGTGAGAGAAAGACACTGCACTGGCACATTGAAAAGTGACAATTTATGATTAAACTACAAAAAAATGTCACCTCCCAGAGATGCTGGAAGTTCAGCAGCAGGGGACTCCTCTTGCAGCTTCCTGTTGCTGTGCCAAAAGCTTCAGAGGAAGTTGTAGGGAAGCAGAATTGGGCACTTCTAGCCTAACGTACCCAGAGCTTAAACTAACCCTAGCTTGACCCTCAAACTTCTTTTTTTGTATGCTCTTCATTGCAGGGTGGTCTCACAGACCCTCTTTTTGTCCACGTTCCCTTACGAACATCTCTCTGAGCACTTGGTACTGAGAAATCCAGGCCTCCCTCCAGTGAACTGCACTGCAGCAACATGAAAGGTAAGAATGAATTTCAGTATTTACAGATGTAAATCAAGGCTCCAATTATTCACTTTTCCTTTTTTTTTTTTTTTTTTTTTCCCTCCTCTTCCTAATTTTAGGGCTCATTAGCCTGTGGGTGGCTGTCCCTGCTCACAGCTCTATCCCACATCTTCCTTCTCTATCCTTCTCTCCCCCGCCATCTCCGTGCCCATCCACATGTGCCCCTCATCTGCTACATTGCCAGCGTATCACTTTCAAGCACTTACTTTCAGAAGAACTGAAATCATGTAAAATAAAATAATCATAATTCTTTTCCATACCAACACAATCTCTGATTCACAATCAGGAGAGGTCACCAGAGCCTTTTTATTTTCAAACTTACTTTCTGATTATTTTTTTTTCCATAATGGAATATTTGTATTCCGAGCATTCAGCATTACCTGAACATGCCCTGGGAAGCAGAGCAGATAGTAAGAAAGTCCTCAGACTATCTATCAACATACAAAGGGATGGTTTCAAGGGGAGCACTGGGTCACTAAGACACATGTTCTAGACATTTGTATCCCAAATGTCCTTTTAGAAGAATCAGTGCTTTTGGAAATAACATATTACCTAGAATAATCACTTCCCTGTTCAGAAAGTGTCATACCTAGCAAATTCTTGCTTTCCTGTTCTTGGACTTGATCCTCAGCTCTCTTTACAGAAGTCAATAGAAATATGTCTGTTTATAAGAGCTAAAGATCTGATCCAAGACTAAGTCTGTATTACAAACAACATTAAAAGAGATTCTTGGCAAGTGAAGAAGGAAAATAAAAATCTTTTCTGTGCTCTGAAATTTCCCAGGAATAAAAATGCTCAGTCAAAACTATTCAAATGGCATTTCAGGAGTTCAGTCATCTATTAATGCATTTCTTTTTAAATAGATTAAATTTGCAAATATACCCTGCATTTATAGGTTAACCTGTTCTATTACCATCATGGCCAACCCCGATTTCTGACATAACACCCATGTCCATGTTCACAGTGAGAGTCTGACATCTGTGCTGAAATGGATAGGATTCTGCCCACCATAGGTATGCTTTAATTAGGAGAATAATTTAATAAGAGGCTTATCAAGATCCTGATAGCTCTTGAAGCCAGGTCGTATGCATATTCAGGCTTGTAGATCAGCTGTAAACACACCAAGATCATTTGATTTTTCGAAATACAGGATCAGATTCAAGTCTCTAGCCTTATATCCGGGCTCACATGAAGCAGTGTCATACCCTGGGGACAGCTGTTCCCAAATCAGTGTGACCAGTCACTCAGTAAAGCTCCGCACAGCACAATCCAGTCCATAGCATTTATTAACTAAAGCTTGTAGCTACAAGCATGGACCTGATTTGCCATTGCACAGTGTGAATTACAGTTATCTCCACTTCTAAGGTCCTTGTCTTGAAGGGTTTTATTCCTATAAAAGCAGATTATTCCCCCCGCCCCCAGTCTTCTTGAATTACTGGAGCAGAAAATGTCTGTGCAGTTGTGATTCTCTCTTGTCTGTATTTGGTGGCCCTATTATACCCACCTCAGTATAGATTTAAAAGCCTGGTATCCCCTTCGCATGTGAGTAGGATCATTTGCAGTCAGTGAGTGAGTAAAATAAAGTGATGCTGCTTGAGCCTTTCCAAGGCGCTTGGCAAATTGGCTTTAGCTGGTTCGCTAAGATTACAAGCACTTTACAGTTTGACACTGCCCATGACTGCGTTTGGTGCATTCGTGAGAGCTGCGATTGGACTGGGACCCGGTTGCTCCTCATTTCTGTTATCTGCCTCCAAGTCTCACGTGCCAACTTCACTGATGTGGAAAAAAGAAGGCTTTGGTAGGGGGCTAGCAGTTAGGGAGGCTGTGAGCAGCGAGGGAGCCTCTTTTGCTTGTGTATCAGCACCACAGCTGTCAGGTGCATCCTGGCTGCAGGCATCTATTCCAGGTGGTGGTGTAAAAAACCAACGAGGTAGCAGGACTTTTGCAAGGCGCACAGGCTGTGCAGTGCCAGCAATGAGAAAGCTCACACAAATGAAGCACAGCTGACCTGCAGGAGTAAGCCTACCCCAGACAAAGCCATGATAATCACGGCTCTTTGAAAGCCTCTAATTCATTACAGGATCTTGAATAGCTTTATAAAAATAGGCAAGCATTTATAATAAAAATTACAGGTAAGAACATCAAGACCCTGGCAGATAGTGGTTGGCATGTTCCTGTGCTACCCGAGGTCTGCGTGGGCTGTGCTGCTAATGACCCAGCCAAGGTTTGTTGCAGCCAAGGAAGGTCGAACACCTAACCATGGAGTAGCCGTAAGCAGGGGTCACTTGTGAAAATCTTGCCAGAACATTTCCCTTGAAATAAGGCTGCTTGGGCAAACCGTTTTCCAATTTAGAAGGAGCGTTTTACCCTTCAGACATTCCCCATAACAGTTATTACCACGTTTACTTAATTACCAGTACTATTTGTGCTTGAATAATGGCTTTGCCCCTCCCTGGCTCCCCTCCTATTAGGGGTGTTTTCTCTTTTGTTTGTGCATCGTCGCCTTCTCCTCTCTTTTTAATTAAGATATATTTTACTAATTATCCAAAGAGAAACATGGACACAGATTAAAAAACAAATTACGCAAGGAGCTGGGAGATCCTGGGGAAGAGGCGGACATGGCTGTGCTCTTACTCAGACATTGAGCTTTCCCAGTGACTTTCATCCAAGGGACCTAGTTTGCTTCTGAGACATTAATTAGCCTCTCGGTTTCCCCATGACGAGTGCCCCGGGCACATTGACTCTCGTGGCCAGCGGCAGAAGCACAGAGAGGTGAAGTGACCGGCCTGCAGGCCCCAGACGTGACCCAGTTTCCTGTTAGATCCTTTAGGGAAGCTTATGGTTCCCTCCTGACAATCTGAACCCAGCAAGAGCCGAAGCAGCGGCGCTGTCAGGGTGGGAAGGGAACGACTTCCATGCGCTTTGGGACGAGTGGAATAGTTGTGGCAACATTCTGTCTTCCTCTGTGCTCAGTCCCACTGCTTTGTGTGGTGAATACTGCGGGACAGGGAGAAAATTAGCAACTCCAAAGCTAAGCTTGATGCTTTACACTCAGCATTTGGATTCTGAAAATGCTGGTGGAGTAGGTCGCATTTGTTGATCACTGTTTGCAGGAGTTGATTTGTTTGAAAAGGCTAATCAGCTATCAGGATGCAGAGGCAATTGTTTAAATGCAAAGGAGAAGGAAGAAATTGTTCAAAGCTATTCGGATGAGGTAGCATGGTTTGCGTTTCGATGTCAGTGTGCAGCCAGCTGACAAATGCTGAGCCAGAGCCTGGTGTAAATCCAGATGAATGCCATTAGGTTCAACAGACTTGCTTCCAATTTATCCTGATGTAACAGAGAGCATGATATTTCCATTTAGATTTACATTAGATTTGTTTCCTGTTTTCCATAATTCAGACAGTTTCCATTGTGCAGGAAAACAGCCTAGGCCAGATTTTGATCTCATTTGCATTGGATGAAAACAGTTGTTTCAAATGGAGCTACACTGTATTTATAATTGCATAAATGAGAGCGTGGTCTGATCTACTCTAAATGCGAATTTCCTAGGGCATTGCCTTGTCAATGTACCCCTGTCCTGCAGGGAAGTGATTCCAGGCTTTGTCATGCATTTCGATAGAGAATTTTCCTTAAAATTCTAGAACTGAGCCCTGGATTTGACAGCTGCTGTGTCACACACCCAAGGTGCATTAGCCCCTTTTCCTCCAGAAGATGAGCTCACTAACCAATACCTCCTCACATCACCTAGCATATGAAGATCTTAAATATACCAAATATTCATGACATTAAAAGGAAGTCAAGAATAGAAAGAGCCCAGCCTTGCCATGCCAAACTCCTACTCCAGTGTTTCCCTTGGTTTCAGAAGGGCCCTGATATTTCCCACTTTTATTGCACATGTTATTTATAACCCAAGTCCTCCCCGTAGCCTTTCACATCTTACAAATCTTTCTCCCTTGCTGCCTTTCTGAGTCCCCTCGTTCAGTTGTAATTGGAAATGGTGGGAGCGACACAATGAGTCTCTGGCAGATAAGGCTGTCTCTGTTTTGGTGGCCACACTCCTAGGCAAAGCTTGGGTTATTACTAATAACTAATAAGATGGTTATTCCCAGCAATGTGAGCAATCAAATGGATTTACTCCTCCCCATTGAAGCTGCTTATTTCATTGCTAGAGGGAAAATAAGGCCATTTAGAGTCATTTATGGCAGTTGCAAAGGTTTTTCTGAGTAGATAGACGAGCTATGTTGCCATAGCTTCTAGAAGGACTTTGAACCCAGCTCATCCATCTGGCTTCACCACTTCTAGCTCGTGTTCCTTGCTGTCCTCAGTGAGCCACCGTTTCAATGGAACATGCACAGGGATTGCTCTGCCTTTGGATCTGACAAGAACTATAAAGCTCAGCTAACCTTAAAACACTTGCCTCCTGACTGCCAGCTACAGCATATGAAGCGTGGATACTCCAGCTCCGTTCTCCAAGATGAGTTTAGCTATGAGAACACGCCGTTTGATTCTTTGTTACCCAAGGCCTGGGGAAATGCAAAGCTGACGCGCAATAAAGGCAGCTACATCAGCAGCGTATCAGTTTACATTGATATGACTTGGCATTATAAATGAAGACGTTCCCCTCGCATACGTGTTTGCGAGGCTTGTGCGTGTTTAATTTCACAATAGCTCAGGTTGTTTTACAAATATAAATATTTCTCTGAATTTACAACATTTAGCACCAGACACAGCACGACAACAATGGCAAGAACAACAACACGCTCACAAGACTATCAGTATTAGGAGCACATTATGAGGCAGATTGAAATTTCAGCATCTCTGCACTCCTCTCACCACATCATCTCAGCCCTGTGTGGAGAGACAGGAAATTACCCCATGGGCTTGGCCTGCAGTACGTAAAATGGAGCCTTGAAAAAACAAGGCAATCATCAAATTTCCAGCGTAGGCGGCAATCTGTCTGTTGGGTTTGCACACACACACGTTATCGGGGCCCGCAAGTGCCTAAAGGCAGCCTTGTGCAGAGCAGCTCGGCAGCTCCCGCCTGTAAAGCACAAAGACGCTCCGGGTTCCCTTCTGCCTGCTGCTTCCCAGCGAGCAGCAACGGAGCAGGACCCATCACGCGCTAACAAAGGCCGACATCAATACTGATTTGGGATTGTGCTCCCCACGGTCTTTATTCCACCGTGCAGTCTGCATTGCAACTGCATCCGGATCGTCCGTTCCAGCAGGCAGAGAGCAATCTGATACAGATTATAGGCCGCGAGGTAAAGTGGCCACGTCACAGGTAGGTGCTGCCATCTCCAAGGGTTGTGACACTGGGTGATTAAGCAACTGGGCAGCGCTGCCTGCAATTAGCATCAACTCCAAAAAGAAGAAAAGCAGGACAGCAGGAGTCTGGTTAAGCGAAGCAGAAGTGCCAGAACCCCTTTTGTTGGGGCGCCTGGCGTGTCCGAGTCCTGCAGGCCCTTGTGCGGTGACTTACTGCTGTCCTTCAGGAAGGGACCCCTGGAAGGGGAGCGCTTCCCGGAGGGAACGGGAGGCACCTGGAAGTTGAGCACTTCCCGAAGGGAACCGGGCACTGCCGGCTGGCTGGGAAACGTGAACGCGGCGCCGCTACCCTGGGCCGTGGGGCAGCAGCTCCGTAGCGGGGAGCGTTTGCGCTTCTGGGAGGGGAAAGCCAATACAAAGCAGCCTCAACGGAGACACGACGCAACCCGCTTGGACCCTGAGAGCTCAGCTGGCACCAGCGCCACGTTGAAGTCTTCTGTCTACGGCAAAACGCCGCTGTATTCCCAGGGCAGCGAGTGCAGACTCATTGATTAGAAGGCAGGGCAGGAAATTAAATGAGGCAGGTGAATTAAAGCCAGATTTCACAAGCTGCATCTGTTCCTCCATTCCCTCTGGGTATAACACTGAGGTAACTTTGAAAAGTAAAATTTCGTGCCAAGGAAGGCTGCCAGGCTGACGGCCCCGTAAACTGAAGTGCTGGAAGCATCTGCAGCCGAAGCAGAGGCCGGGCTGTGAAGGAAACCCCAGCCCGACCTGCCCTTCTGGAGTGCAGCAGCTGGTGGAGATGGTCCTGCCTGGGCTTGTCCCCTGCTCCTGAGGAAAAGCAGCTGGGAAGGCTCCAAGGTGGAGCTGAACGCAGCAGCGCTCCGGGTAATCCTGTCTGGGATGCCCCATCAGTAGCAGGATCGTGGAGGGAGACGGTCCTGGGGAGAGGAAAGCCTGTGCGTGGTGTGGCCGATGTCTCCGTCTTGCAACACAGCCAGGCTGGAACATGGACAGGAGCACCTGTGTTCACAGGAACAAGGGAAAACAGTCATTGCCGGGCACTTCTTAAGAGGCAGGATGTTCAGCCGTTCAGCAAGAGCCCTGCAGTGTGAACTCGCTGCTTTAATGGGCCCACAGGAGCCGAGAGGGATGGGACCTCTCAAACAAGAGCCCTGTTCTGCCACCTGGCAGCGTGGATTTCAAACACGCTCATCTGGAGACCCAACCTGCTGCGTGGCCGCACTCACGTACACTCCGAATGTCTAAGTCGAGATTATAAAGAGCAGCTCTGGCTTCTTGGGTGAGCAGCTGAGTGGTGCCATCCCAAGGTACCGTTCGGGATGGCTGAACATGAAGAGCAACAGGCAGAGTCGGGAGGCAGGTGCTGGCAGAGGCCCTGCGGGCGAGTGAGTAAAAGAGAGGCCATCCCATTGATTCCCAGTCCTCCCATCAGTAGGGGGTGGCCATCCGTGCCACCAGCAGTCAAATACAAAAACTCTAGAGTTCTTTGAGTTACCCTCTTTTTTTATATATATACCACTGGATTATGGGACAGAGGGGAAAAAAACAGAAGTAAAGAGACTCGGTTGGCTTTTCCTCTTTTCATGCTGTACCTGTGACTGTTTCCAGGTGGTTTGCCTTTTTTTCTTCATTTTCCCATGCGATAAGATCCATCATTTGAAGGACAGCAACCAAACCGGCTCTTCTGGCTCTGGAGAGGGGCAGCAACTGCACTTGGAATAAAAGATTGTCAAGCAGATCTGCAGTGTCAATCAAAGCCTATCTCTGAAAAAAACATTAGTCTAAGCAGCTCCACGCACCACCACAGTTAATTCGCGCTTTCCAGATATCCCCTGAGCTGCAAAAAGGTTTCCAGAGCCGACCAGAGCTGCTTGCTACAGGCATGCGGTATTTGAGTAGATACTGGACCTAATTCAACTTAGGTCAGTTTGACTTTTGCAAAGCAAGGGCCTGTAATTATCAGGTCCAGGGAAGTAATACTGTTCTCCCAGACTTTGCCAGGCAAAATGTCCATTTTACAGGAGGAGAGACATCATTTTGGAGTCTATTGCTGAGTGCGTCCCATCCTCTGTGGCACGCCTCCACTTTAATAATATTATTATCATTTAAATTATTATTTATGACTGCACCTAGGCTGCGTGAGGCACTTTCCAAGTGCTCAGGAAAGTACTGGCTCCGCTCCAAGAAGCTCATTATTGCAGGACAGACAGACGCGTGGAGGCGCCGCACGGTCAAGGGGCAGAAATGCTGACCCACCAGCGCCGCAGCGCTCTCCGGGTGCGCCCAGCTTGTTGGTTGACCTTGGAAAAGTCACATGGCACCTTCCCACGCCCAGTCCCATCCTGCCCTTCGTCCCGCTCAGTCATTAGGTGGAAAGGTCTCCAGCTGTGGTTACGTCCACAGCTTTGTCTGCCTCAGAGTCTGATTCTGGGCAAGGCCTGGGACTGTGCCTGGGAAACGCTGTCTGCTCCCGCAATGAAAAGCTTGTGGAAATCAGAAACTCCATTTTCCTTGGCATTTCTTCAAATGCTTTTGAATCTGGAAAAGAATATTTTTTATGTGAGCATCCAGAAAATGCAAGTTTGGGAGGTTTGGCAGAAGCCAGTTACTGATAATTGGACTTTTCTGGGGAAAATATTGCTGGGGTATTCATTTTTTTCCTGAAAGTGAGTTTAAACCATAAAAAAACCCAAGTTGTTCTATGAGCAGGAGAACTGGCAAAACTCGTTTTCCTTCTGATTTGTGTCTTAGAACTGTTTTTATTTCCTCCCTTGCTCCTTGCTCGTACTCCCAACCTGCTGCAATATCCCCAGGGTGCCCTTATCCCGTTCAGATATTCCCAGCAAAATCTTCAGCTCCTTCTGCACCTTCTTGCTCTGCAGACAAGAGGCAGCAAATGCAGTAGCTGGTTTGAAACCAGGCAGGAACTGATGGACCAGCTGGTATTTTGACACCAGCTGGTCACCTAGCTGTGGCATCTCAAAACAGATACGGAGCAGAGATGTCATTATCTTTGCATCACTAGGATATTAACTTAAATATCTCTTTTCTATCCAGCTTTTTTTTTTTTTTTTTTTTTTTTGTAAAAACTGTAGGAATCTAGTGTCTGTGAGACCTCTGTCTTCCCATCAAACTGCGTGGGATCAGGCCGACTGATTTAAACGTTACTGGAGCAGGGGAAATGACACACATGGCAGAGCAACACAGAGAGGCTCCTCTCCATATAAACCTTGGTTCAAAAATGAGCCAGCTTTGGTGTCTTGTCCAAATGTCAGATGAGGTAGTCACTGTAATAGTGACCAGCCAGTCTCTGTCCTTTAGATATATAACATCTGTGAAGATCTAGGACTGTCTGTTGTGCATTTACCACTTCATGCAGCAGCCCTGCTGCAAAGGAGCTGCCCAGAAGCACAGACAGCCCCTCCCTTGAGTCCCTTACGGCCGGATGGGTGAAGAGTGAGAGAAAGCGAAAGATAAATTATCTCGGATTTACCCACAGGAAAATGAAGGCTAAGACAGCAACGTACAGAGGCATCCTGTGAAAAGGCTGCAAGAAGGCTCAGATCTGCAGAGTCCCCGTCGAATGCCCCAAGCCAAGCCCACCTCAGCTCTGTCGTCTTCGTCACCCAGGCAGAATTCACCCTTTTGTGGGCATTTCGCTGTGAGTCACCCCGCGGGAGCTGAGTCACTCTTACCCACGCTTTTCCTCTGGCAGCTCAGACCACATGGCACGCTGATGAGGAAACGGTATTTGTAGTTTTGTTTGGGTTAATTATTCATGGGCCCTGTGCTGAAAACCCTCAGAGCTGCTTTCGGAACAATCCTGGAGCTGGCGAGCATGGAGCAACTTACCAAACGCCGCTGGCCGGGCTGCGTTTCCACGGCCAAGCTCTCTTCCAGCTGCTTCCCTTCAGCCCTTGTCACACTCCCCGTCCCTCATTGCTTTGGCTGTGCTCTTTGGCATTATCTGAATAAGAAAGACGCAAAGACTTAGAGCGCTGTAGACGTGCAGTCAAAAATGGCATTTCACCATGAGCTGCTGACCCCGGCGCGGGGAGAATCAAACCTGGGCGACCGACTGCTTTTCTTCAGTTGCTCTACACAGCTGAGCATCACCCACTTGGAGGGTTTCAGACCTGCTCCTTCCAAAGTAAAGATGCTTTTGTCCTCCCCAGGCACTCTGCATCCATCAGGAAGCCTTTCCCGTAGACAGGGGAAGACGTTTTTCAGCTCAGAATAGGCAGCCTGTAGCTTTAGAGGCATTTTGAGGATGTTTACAGTGAACCAAGAGATGGAGATTTTCTGCAAAACCTAGACTGGGTTCATATTCCAGGGCTCTTTCCTTCCCCATTGGAAATTTCAAGGGATTGCAATAGCCAAGGTTTTGCTTTGAGCTGTGAGCCCGTCCCGTAGCACATCTACCCTATGAAGCACCAGGACGCAGGAGAGGATTTTCATCCCAACCGGCAAAATCCTCAGCTAATATAAATCAGCTACAGAGAAGGCCAGGAAGCTGTGCCAGATCACACCAGGAGAGAATCTGGTTTAGAATATACTTTCAAATCATTATTTTTATCAGACCCCCGTGGGATAAATATTAGCTCATTTTCATCCACTGAAATCCCATGCAACTTCATGGGGAGAAATTCAGACCCAGTGGACTGGACTATGTCCTCTGCTGATGCTTTGCTGTTGTTAAATCAACTTCTTGGACCGGACAATAAGTAACTGAGCAAAACACAGGTGGAATTTTCTGGCCGATACTCTGCAGGTCAGCGGAGGTAACTCCAGTAGTTCTTCTGGAACTGAAAAATCACTTAGCTGATTTCAAAGGAGTTTGCACCAGCAGAGAGCTTGGCCCGCAAGTAATACACATAAATATTACCTTCAGCTACAGAGCTGGAGAAGCCAGTCCCCCATCTGGCTGTTGCCTAAGAAACGCATCTCCAGGAGGATATTTTTTAAGCCAGTGTTATTTATCCAGTAGATGGAAGCAGGCCTGTTAAGGCCATACCAGGTCAACATATGTCTAAGCATGTGCTGAAGAACTTAATTAGTTCTCCCTGAGAAGAGAGACTCCCAGAGCTATTTAAAGGATCGTTATCCTACTGTGAGATGCCTCGGAGCCTGCTGCTGGGCCGAAGCTTAGCAGGGCGGTTCTGCAGGAGTTGGATGGGAGCAGAGACGTTCCCCTCCGTGCTGAGGGGTAATTGCTGAGCAACCCCAGGAGCAGGAAGGTCAGTGCAGGGAGCAGGCATCACAAAATCACACTGAAACTCAGTCTTAAGCATTTAATTCACATTTGGGTTGTAATGTTGACTTTTCATGCAGGGTTGAACTGTATAGACCCTCTTATTCTGGTCTCTCCTTATAGAGACTCAGCATCATCTGCTGTGGCTGGGCATTGATGGTGGAGTAATATAAGCCTGGAGTGAGCCAGGTAACTCTGTAACACTAATTGATCCTTATGTCACTGCAGAAGTCAAATTAGGCAGCAGTTTCTTAACCTCAGCTACCCTGGACCTAATGCAAGCGGCTCAGTCATAGTTTTCATGCCAGGCTCTACTTTATGAGGCCAGAAAACAAGAGTCTGTAAGCTGAATGGCAATAAGGGAATTAGCCAGGTTCCCCAAAGGTGGATGGTTTTGTTATTCTGCCAGGAGGTAGCTCCTTGAGGGAAGGGGCCTTTGGATAATGAGGCTGAGCAGCCTCTAAATGATAAGGCAGGTTCACAAGCAAATTAAAGCTTGTGTAAGCCCCAACACTCACCGGGAACACTGGGGCTGGCTGGGAGGAAAGGGAGCATCCTGAACGTGCTTAACTTGACCTAAGAGTGGCTTATGTACCACGTGGCCCCGTGCTCTGCTCTTCGCGCTGTCGGTACTTGTTCCTTGATGAGTTGTTATGGCAACTAAGCTAATGCCCCAAGATAGATGTTTTCATGTGTCCCCAGGCCAGAAAATCAACACCAAGAGATTCCGGATAACAGGCAGCTGGCACAAGATGACCGATGTTTTCATAGGAGAGTGCTGTGCTCCAAACCTGCATGGTCACGTCCAAATGGCCCGTAAGGAGCAGTCCGTGCAAGCTCCTGAAAATGCATCTGGATTGAGCCAAAAATGTGATCCACCACTCCAGCAACTGAACAGACAACATTCCTGGCACTGGTTAACTTATTAGTATAGACCCTATCTGACAGACTGCCAGAGGTGACTGCAGCAAGAAGGGAGCCTGAAACCAAGGGCAAAGACTCCACCAATGTTCTTGTACTTAAACCATGTCCAGAGCCAGCGGGAGCTTTACAGCCTGAGGAACAGCCTGTGACAGGCACACAGCATGCCTAGGAATCACCCTGGATCACCTGCTTCTTTCCTCTATTTGAAATAGCTTGTGAGGTCAAGAAGAAAAAAGCTCCCATGGGTTAAACTGGTGCATTCAGCAGTTCCAGGACAGCATCTCCCCATCTAATATTCAGCATCAAATGCAGGAAGCAAATTTGTCATGAAGGGGCAGCTAAGCCAGGCAGCTGCCGTCCCGTCCGGCCGTGGCGTGCACCGTGGAAGGTCTCCTTGGATGGTGCTCCGCAGCCCGGCACCAGCACAGAGCCCCCGGCAGCTCTCGGTGGCAGAGGGAAGGGGTGAAGAGTCCTGCCAGTTTCAGCAACTCCCACGTCACCACCAGACCAGCCGAGCAGCTCCCTGGCTCTGGGGCCCTGCACCACCTCCTGAGCCAGCTCGACGGGTTCCACCGTGGCGTGGTCCCCAGTGCCAGGACTGATGGTGCCTGGGGCGTTCGGGACAGCCTGCTGCCTGCCCTGCCGGGTGCCGCTGCACCCTGCCCGGCTGCTCCTCTCGTGTCAAGACTCCCCGGTACTCTCCTTGCATCGGGCGCTGATGGCTCCAGCAGCACAGGTAGGCCCGAAGACACCGAGCTAGGCAGCTTCTCTCTCTGCCTGTTTGCGTTGCAAGTCTTCTTTTCCTTATTTTGCCCACTTGCAAACTGTGTTACTGTAATATGTAGCTCTCTAGGGCAGAAAATGTCTTTCAGCATGTTCTTTACTCAGCTTCTGCTGCAACAGGGTTGCAATCTCAATCAGCGCAGCAGTAATGTGATTAACAAACGTATGCACAAGGGGGAATTGCATCCTCAGTGCATGTGATTTTCCCAGCGCTGGCCCGCCTGTGTGTTTTCCCAGGGCGATGGGTCATGTTGCCTCAACTCCATAATGGCTTGCTTGAACTTTCCAACACGAAGGTCCAAATAAATTTTCAGCATTAGCTGGCATGCTGATCCCTTTCCTGCCAAGCTGCAGCTTTAAGTGAATTTTTATGGCTAAGTTATAAACCCCAGAAAACAGGAGGAAGAAGTGGAAACGCTGACTTGGCATTTGCTAAATGCCAATTATCTACAAAGGCATTAAGGGTGGGGGGGATGAAAAATAGGGTCATTTTCATGTTTTTTCTGGTTCAGAGTAAACTGTCCCATGAGCCCCTTGTAGGAACACACAGCATACAGAGTGACCATTAATATTTATAGGCATGACACTGAGCTGCAGACCTTGGCAATCAGAGCAACTCCACTTTCGGAATTAATATAGCTGTTCTTGGCTGGCATTTCAGTACAAAGTGGCAAGTAGGGGACACCAGGATTTTCAGGGAGAACTTAAAAAGCAGATGTTGATGGAGACTGATGGAGAGCGTCCGTACTTCACTGACTCTGTGAAGTATTAAATCTAACTCTTAAATCCTTGGGGCTGCTGGCCAAACTCAGCACCACGTTTTCTCTTCCTTCGTGTGGCTCCCAGCCAGACCCAGTGCTGCACAGCCTGCTCTCCTCCCGTCCTCCGAGGCTCTCCGCTGTTGCCCACATGCCCAGCTGATGCAGACCAGTCTATCTGCATGGGTGCTATGGGAGCGACACAGATTTACAGTACTCGAAGATGCGGCTCAGTAAGTCCTAAGCCTCAAAAAAGGTGCTGTAATCTCAGCTGCGATGCAACTGCTGCCTTCTCTCTGTGCTAACCCTCTGTGTCCCAAGGATCGGGCAGGGTGTGGAGTCACCAAGGCCGCGCTCAGCCCTGCACTATTTTCTGAGCAGGACGACAAGCCACACGGACCCGTGTGGCTCAGTATTACTTAGGGTGTCATCCAGCACCGATAGCTCGGTTACCCCAGCAAACCTTTAGAGAAATGTAGCCTGGGCATTTACTGCTCATGCCCCACTGAAAAGCATTTGGGAGGAGCTGAGGTTGTCATAACCCAAATTCATGTCCAAGAGCTCAAGGAGAGCGGTGGCCTCAGCAAGACACTATCCATTCCCCCAGCTCACCGACCTTAGGGAAGAAAGAAGAATAAGCGAATGGACAAAGAGGCTTATTTAGGAGCTGGAAAGTTTTTTGTAAGATTCAGGGAGAACATTACAAATCCTGCTTCCTTTTTCACATACTCACAAAAATTGAGCCAGAACTTTGAGCGACATTTTCAGAAATGGCTCGCGACTTCAGGCGGGTGCCCTGAACTCAGCACACCGGGGGCAGGAGCTGCTGGTGGGTTTTGCATCGCTGCAGCTACGCCCGGCTTTTGCAGCGTGTGGGAAGGTGCATAGCACATTATGGAAATGAGGCATCTGTCAGAGGAGTGTCAATATGTGCACTCCATCATCTGAGCTGCTCTGAATCTTTTTGCGCTCTTGAAAATCCAGGCTGTACAATTTAGAAAAATAAACACTGTGAACAACAACAAATATTAACGTTCCTGCCATTAAAAGAAAACAAGGTGAAAAGGAGGAACTGAGCTAGTGAGCCAAGTTAATCAGAGAGCTGAGATGAGAGATTGAAGAAAGGGGCTATGAGTGACTTGGGGTTTGCAGTTAGCAGAGCGATGTGAAATATCTTGTGTCTGGCTGAGCTCTGAAAGGAAATGCTTTATTAAATCTTCTTTGTGTGAGATTTCAAGCTGCCTCTGGACTGGAAAATAGGACCATTCCAGTATGTGGCATCTAATCAGGAACTGAAGTCTTTAGGGCAGGTTGTTCTGCAGAGCAAACCGATCAGCATGCACACCCACCTCGCAGGGCTCGGGGCTCAGAAAGCTGAATTAGACACAGCGTGCCGTGCTCTGGGCGCTCCTTCTCGCCGAGCATCCCCCAAACGCTTCCTAGGATTCGGCATGCCAGCAGCAACGAGACAGACTTGTAGGAAAGACGGTGCAACTGGGCAGGAATTTACCCCACCGAAGCTAAACTGTGCTGTGAGGCAGAGGGTCTCTGGTCAGCTTTCATTCCCAACGGGACATCTGAGCTGTCCTAATTGAAAAGATGCCCTGAGTCTCCTTTACAGAGCCCGTCCAGGCGGCCTCTAGTCTTGCTGTTCTTCCTGCTGAGATCTGGCTACATCTGGGGGGTTGCAACCTTGTACCGTCCCTGTCCAGCACTCATTTAGCAGAGCTGGCAGCTTGCATGCTCTTGCCTGCCAAAGCAGGACTGCACCCCCCAAAACCCTTCCAGGAGGTAATTGCTAAAAAGAAAGGGAGGCAGCGGGGCACGGCAAGACAGCGCAGCACAGGGAAGCGGCTTCCCTGGAGTCGCACAGCTTCCCCTGCCCTTGGCACTGCTGCCCACGGCGCAAGCCCCTCTTGGCTCTCCCTCTGCATTTGGCCGTGCTGTCAGGGAAGTGAGAGCTGATCACAAGCAAGACCGGCTACATTAACCGGATCTTCTGCTCCTTTTTCCCCCCTTTTTCACCCTGCTGCGTGGCTGGAGCTGAAGAGACTTAAACCTCAGTCTGCCTGCTGGAAATTGCAGGGTATGAGCACTTGATTTGCCTTCTGAAAACCACAGCGAGAGAGTGTCTGAAGGGTGTGAGACGTGCAGAGCGTTCCCTGTCCGTGCACCCCACTGCAGCCGAGCTCCTCACCTACCTTTTATCGCTGACGAGAAGCAGGACGGAGCCGTTCTGGATATTGGCCTCCTTGAGAGTCTCGTGCTCCTCAAGCTGCCTGGAGTTGTAATAAAATGTCTTCTTCCAGGAAGTGACACCCTCCCGCACTAAGTGAGCCCGGAGGTCCATCACTGTGTCCCTGGGCTTGACAGTCAGCGGCATCATGAGGTCCTCGTCGGCCAGGTGCACCTGGATGTGGTACCTCTTCCAGCGAGACAAGCTCCTTCGCAGCGTGTCCATCCTGTCCAGCGCAGCAGGGCCAGCGTGGCACGGAGGAACATCCAGCCGCGAGGTCGGCGGAGCAGGGACGCGGCTCTGAAGAGGCTGTCTGCCGTGAACAACCTAAAATGGCCTGCCAAACCTGTTCCTCCCGGTTGCTGTGCTGCATGCTTCGCATTCCGGGGAAGAGATCACCTGGCCCCATGAGCCTGCTGGCTGGGAACTGTCTCCATGACTCATTTCCACACACCCCTAAATCCCATAATAATTACAATGTCTTTACAGAGCGCTCTTCATTCCGACGGCTCTCGGAGGGCTTTAAAGAAGGATCTCCATTGCCATTAGGAACCTGGGTGCATTTGAGAAATGAATGGGTTTAGCAACCTCCCGTCTCCCGTTCCAAAAAGCTGCCGGTTTTGGTGTACAATGAAGCAGACATTGGAGGACCTTGGAGCTATTTAACATGACCATTTTAATGTCGAGGAATAGTCTGCACTGGGAAAGCTTCCTCACGGGGGAGGGAAGGAGCACCCTGAAGGAGCTGCAGAGTCTGGCTGGTGTGAATCCCCCTCGTTAGTTTTTTCCCCTTAGGAGATCTGTACATTTATTGTCGGTGCCCAGGCAGAGACCCTCCAGGAGGAGTAGGGCCCATTCATTGCTCCTTAAACTATGCGATATCCGTGACCGATTCACACGTGCTCCTTGCTGCTTCATCGCCTTGGCTTCCTTTTCCTTGCAGATCTCTGCCTAATTGCGAGGCCGCCCGTATCTTGCTCCAGCACGTGAGCGGACGCAGCGTCACGGCACGGCCGGCGCCCCACGCTAGCACGCGGCGACGGAGGCCTCAGAATACCACGGGGAACGAGTAATAGTCGCGAGGACACGGAGAGGAGGAAGCGATGCCGGCCGTGGGAGCCGGCTGTAATTGAATGATCCCGCAGGGCAGACTCCGGCAGTCACAGGAGATGATACTTCAGAGCAAACACCATCTAGATAAGGAAGTCATTTTTTTCTTTTTCTCAAAAAGATCAAGCCACCCTCTTATCTTGTAGGTAATTTCCTGAGGCCCATATTACAGGAATTAATTCCCTTGCCCATTCTTCTCAACACAGACCGGTATTTTCAGCCCAAAATACTGCAAGATAGTTGCCTTCAGAGCCTGCTCTTCACTAAACAGGGGCTGCTCCTGCCTGTTAGATAACGAAACAAATTGCCAGATTTTCAGATATGGCAGCATTCAGCTCCTATTGAGAACAAGAGATGTGTCTGCCCTCCCATTGAGAAACAAGGAGGTTTCCACCCTCTCTTCACGCCTCCGTTCTCTTTTCCCTCCCCAACACTTCACATCTCTGCCAAGAACAGCAGCAAATACCTTCAGCTCTGCTACAGGCAGTGGAGATTTCCCTGTGCACTTGGGCAGAAGCAAAGCTTCCAATAGCAAGTTCTTCTTCCCAGATTTGGCCCTTGCAAAGGTAGGATCATTTTGGTGGGATTCTTGCGTCCTCACTCTGCCACTGAGCTGCTGTAAAAGCTTGAGATGAATCATATCGTGCCTGTATGTTTGCGCTAGCTCATCTCGTGGTTGCTGCATGGTGTAACACGTGCCCATTAAGCACCTTGTGGGAAATAGTAACAGCTTTTAGGAGAGCTAAAAAGCTCTTCCATGGAAGCATTTACCAATGCAAGCCTCAATCCACAGATACGTTAGTAACCTTGAAGTCAGGCCAACATCATTCCTATTAGAAGGGGATACTGAGGCACAGAGAGGTTCAGAGCTGTTGTAACAAAAAAATGTCAAAATATGGGCTCTTTTCCTCACATTTAGGCATCTCAGTGAGGAGTCTCCTATGGGACCATACATATATTCCTGAAGTAAACTGCCAAAGGAAGGAAGCAAGGGCCGTAGTGTCCCAGCATTTGGGGCCTGGGTGCATGCGGGTCCATTGGTGTGACGTTCGTGTGAGGAGCCAAAAATCCTCCTTGGTTTAAAGCCAGAAACACGGGGATAAAACAAGGGTCTGGTCCAGTTCCTGCTGCCATCCAAGGACAGACTCTCATTGACGGCAGCCAGAACTGGATCAGGCCCCAGACACACCGAGGTGCGACGGCTCCGGCCGGCAGCATTTGCCCAGTGAGTGCCAAGGGAAGCATAAGGCATTCTCGTTTCTATCAAACCCAGCCGGTGTCAGCGAGTCCATCAGATCCATCCTTCCAGCATACGTGACAGCCCGACAGCTGCCAAATACCTCCCTCAGACACCTTTCAGACAGCTCCTGTTTATTTTTAGGGCTGCTCTTCCCAGACAAGGCTCACAAAGTAGAAAGGAGGGTGGGGAGTGGCAGAAGGAAAACACGCGCTATGATTTTTATAATTTTTCCTTCATTGCCTATTACACTGTAGCCTTCTCAAGGACCTCCTTCTCCTATCTGCCCATGTTGGGACTCTTCATTTTAGGATATGATATTGTAGCCTATGAAAGCCATGAGAAGGAGTAGCATTGCAGTGAAGTCAGCTAATGAAATATTGAAGTACTGAAGCCCTCACTAGAACACATGAATGTCTAATGCCAGTTCCAATTAATTTTGAATTTTTCATTAAACCATTATTAAAAGCAAGAGGACAGCAGAAATAAGGGAAATTGACTTGGGCAGTATATTAAGTACCTTAGTTTTGCTGGAGGATGTTTTATTATCTGTCCAAAGCAATTATTTCAGAAGCTCCTGATGATTTGTGGGCTAAACAGAGGTGCAGAATAAAGTTCGAGATGGCCTTCCTTGAAGTTATTTTAATCCCCTTACCCTGTGCTGCCTCGAAGCCTCCTTGGGTGATGTCTCTGGCATGTCATATGTGACTGGAGGACCAGACACGGAGTTCCGAGGCTCTGTAATAATGCACCGCTCCAGCGTTATTTACAACTTGAATAAACATTCAGGTAAGCTTTTCTCCTACGGTGAGGGCAAACGTGCAGAAAAGACATACAGCCACTCAGAGAAATGTTCATTAGGAAAGCCAGAAAAGCCATTTAAAACCCAGGAGACTAAGAAATTTTATTTTTTCTTTTAAGAAACAAAGCAACAGCATTTATAAAACATTGCCTCCTCTGCTCCTGCTTTTCAAAGCTTCTCCTATCCCATTGACTAGGGCAAAAGAGAAACACCTGCGTAAATTAGGGGCTTCGATAAGGTGCCTCAAGTTGAGTGAGATGATCCCAGGCCTTATAATGCCTTCCTATAATGCCGGAATAGATAAAGACATTTATTTTTTAGCCTTTTGGTTGCAATGGCTCTGACTTGCTGCTTGATAAGCTATGTATTTCTGAAGAGGACAGAAACCAATTGGGATGTTGCAGGAAATAAAGGATTCTTCATGTCCTGGTACGGATCAAAAGGAAATTACAGCAGCTAGGGAAAAGCTGGCCCTGGACCCCCGGGAGGAGCCTACAAGTCCTTGGGGAAACCAGTCTGTCAGTGCTGACCTTCCTGGCAAGGGAGATCTTTGTTTGGCTCCTGAAGCTCTCTGATCCCAGGACTTACAGACAATAATGCGGCACGTCAAGGATTTTCCTGTGGTGTTTGTCTGGGGCGGGGGAAAATTCACGTCTGGGAGCAGACGGAGAGCAAGGGATGACGCAGGAGAGGTGATTGCCCTTGCCTGGCCGACCAAGCTCTACCGGCCTGGGCCGCAGGGGCTGCACCGCGGCGGCGCGCTGGACAGCCCCGTGGCCACGTCCCTGCGGCAGACACAGTCCCTACAACAGTGTCCCAGCTCTCAGGTGACCGAGGTGCTGGTATTTTCCCTCCTGAAGCACTCAGAGGAATGGTAGGATTGTACCGCCGAGTGCTTTACGGATGCGCAGGATGAGAAGGGCCTTTTCTGTCACTCAGTGCTTTCCTCCCCCTGAGACGTGCTTGGCTCTATAATGACTGGGCTCACTTTATATGTGGAGTTACATCTACAGCAAACGAACAAAAGGCTAATAAATGATTAATAAATGCTTTGAAAAATGGGTAATTAAATGCAACAGCTTTTAAAAGTCCAATGGATAAGCACAAAGCATGTAAGCCCGAGCGATAATGCTTTCTCCTGATATAACTTATCTACAGCACACTGCTCCCATCAGCAGCAGTGCTTAGAAATACTATTAACTTATTGGGCAGAAGGAATAAAGAGCTTTTCAGTGCAAGAGGAGCACTTCTTCTCCTGGGGATAAGGGCACATTCCTCATTGTTTAGGCCATTTAAAATCCAGGGAAGCGGGAGGTGCGCGTGGTGGCCAATAGGGAGGTGTGAGTGACAAGAGACAGGGACAATCTCTGCAAGGGCCCTGGCTGCCAGCAGGGTCCTGAGCTCCCAGGCTAACTGGCCTCACTGCTCCACTGCATTTGCAGCCCCAGTTTAAAAATACCACCAAAAAGGGGCCCAAGGGTGATGCTGATTTCATTCTCCCTGGTGCCATGGAGGATTTCTGAAGTTACCGCTGAAGGTACCAAGCCAGACAGATCCCGATGCCAAATCAGAATCGCACTCCAGAAGGGCCCACGGTTTCCCCATCCAGGTGCCCAGCATCACCGTGGCATTACGGGGAGCTGCTGCATTGAATCATTGAACTTAAAACAGGCTCCAAAAAGAGCCAGGGATATCCTGCCTTGAAGGGGCAAACTTGCCTGTTTTCAGCACCTGCAAGTTTTCTGAGCAAAACATGTGAGTTGGTGACATTTTCTAGTAGAAAGGGAAATGGGAAAGAAAAAATAAAACCAGTAACGCACGTGGTAAATGAACCAGTCAAGTGCAGACAATGGAAAAGCTGAAAAATGGATATAGGGGCAAGCATTCTGCAGTGTTAGTTATTTGTCGACACAGTTCTTTATAACTCCCCGGATGGGAGATTCATGACCCTGGGAAGGAGTCTGGATCCTCCAGGGCTCGGCCCGAGGCAGCCCATGACTCACTTGCCTGCCAGTTTTGGCAATAAGCTGAGAAGCGAGACAGCAAAATGCCTCGTGAAAACAGCAAAGCGAGAGACAAATGAATTAATTGCTGAAAGAGTGAAAAAAAAATAAACTGTGCACATTGCGGGGGGATGATGGAGAGAGGGAGCTCATGCTGGAGAGGCCTCCGGCAGAGCTGGCGGCCCCTCCATTTATTCATAGGCAAAAGAAATCCAGGATGCCTTGGTCTTAAAAGGTGAGGTAGGCAGAAATGGAAGATTTGAGGCTTTACCAGCCATTCCACCAGCAACAAGACGGTTTTCCAGTGGTTGGAGGAGGAGGGTCTGCGGATCTGCGGATCTGCATTGCCATCTAACGGCGAGGAAGAGCCTAGAGCTGTCGGTAGGGTCCCGAAATGGGCTCTAGTGGCTAAGTCCCGGAGGAGAGGACGCCGCATGGCAAGGGACGCGCTCTGCTCCAGCGGCAAATCCTTCTCGCGGCACTGGGTTTTCCCAGCAAAGGCGATACGGGCAGCCCGGAGAAAGGATGGATAGAGAGTGGCTGGGGGTAGAGGCTGCCCATCCCTCCTCTCCCGGCGTCCTCGCAGAAGACGCCGAGGTCCTTGTACAACTTGTATTGCACTGTCACCGAAGGAGACGCTCGGAGGCTCCTTTCTTCTCCCAGGGGCTTGGTCACACAGCCCTTCCCAAGCTAGGGAAAGGCAGCGGCTGCGGGAATCCTCGGGATGTTGTTCCGAGGGGCTGCGGTGAATCTTTGGGCAGTTCTCTTCAGTTCATGGAGGGGTGGGAGGAAGGGGACGTCCCTGCCGTAAGGGCTGCGCGGGATGACGTGTTCCTTGGGGGTCCTTCCCGGGAGTGTCTCCGGGTCGTGTTGCTGACTTGGTTAGAAAATGCTCTTCCGGCTGCAGAAGGACGAAGGAAAATGAGTCTAGTTTGGCATCCAGCACTCCAGCCCCAAACCCCGGGCACAGAGGGGCTGCCTTTGCCCCTCTCAGGAAGGAGAGATTAGGAAGGGGCCGTGAGAGCGGCTTGAAACCCACGCTCAAGTTTCTGGGCGGCCACAGGCCCAAAACCTTCAGCTGCAGAATTCCTGGGGCACCGCAGAGAGGACGGGCCCTGCTCCAGGATGGAGCTAAACGCTCTGAGGTCGACCCCAAGTTGTGAGGAGCAACGTGGGCTGCCCTACACGACGCGTGGGGCCGGGGCAACGTGCGCTGCGGTGCTCGTTGCGCGGGGTTACCATTTCTTAGAGTTCCATTGCGATTCGACGTCGTTTTCTGCAGGCTTGGCTGTGCTTAATTGAGTGCCTCGGCCCGTCTCCAAAGAGCCGTTCCAGCGCAGGCCAACAGCAGCTTTTAATGCGGCTGCTTTGTCTTTCACTGGGCGAATCACAGCGCTCAGACAAAAACAAAAACAAAGCAAAACAAAACAAAGAAAGAAAAAAAAAGGGGGTGAAAGACAATCCGACAGGGGGCGCTGGCGCTGAGGCCCCACCCCCGCGGCGGGACGATCCCGCCCCGTCACTGCCCGCGCGCGGCCTTCTGGGAGTTGTAGTCCAAGCGCGGGCCGCCATCTTGGCGTCGCCAGAACACCGCCCCCCGGGGTGCTCCGCGGCCGCCATCTTGGGAGGCTGGGGGAGGCACCGGTCCCTGCGAGGCGGCGGCGGGCGAGGGAGGCAGAAAGAGGCAGAAAACCCTTCAGAACAGGATCAGATCCGCCCTCCCCGCCTTTCTTTTTTCCCTCTCACTTTTCATGTAGCCATCTGTATGGGAAGATGTTGTGGGTTTGGGCAGGTCTGACCTGCAGAGCAGGTCTCACTGAAGGGCCCTTTGCACCAGAAGGGCCTTGGAGCTTGAACTTGTGATCCACATTCTCTTGTATTATAGTTATTTCCTTAACACAAGTCTCAAATACGTATTTTCACAGCAAGGATTTTGTAGTCTCATTCTATACACTGAATACTTTCATAATACAAATTTAGCTACCTCTTGCATACAGGTTTGCCTTATGTTTGGATTTATTTTGGAATAATCCAAAAGGATCCTTTCTTTCATTGCTTTACGCTGTTTCATGAGAAGCTGGTCCTGTCTGCTTCGATTTCTTGGGCTGTTTAATTGCTCTGCAAACACTGAGGGGTGCTAATAAGCTTTCTTTCAAGCATGTGTTCATATGTCAACACTTTTGCTTCTGTCAGAAGCTTAAAAATGGAAACAGTTTTTTTTCTTTAAGAAAACAGGAGCCAAATAAGGAGATGATGGAGTGGGGAAGCTTCCTCTGGTGAGTCTGTTCCAGCTCATTCCTTACAAAGGCTGCATAGGAAAGATAAGAGAGGAGCCCAGCAGATCTGGGCTTTGCCCAGGGGGGTCTCCATTTAAAGCATTCTACAGCCACTTGAGTTTATTTGCCCTGGGACTTGGCTGGGCACAACTCCTTTCTCTGCCCAAGTCTTTAAAAAAAAAAAAAAATCTAAAACTTCAGTCTAATTCTTCCAGTTTGCGCGACAGGTACAGCCCATCCGGTAGCAAAAATGGAAGCGATCAAGAAAAAGATGCAGATGTTGAAGTTAGACAAGGAGAACGCGATTGATAGAGCAGAGCAGGCTGAAACGGATAAGAAGGCAGCCGAGGACAAATGCAAACAGGCAAGTAGAATTAAAAAAAAAAAAACCAAAAAAGTGATTGTATATATGATATGGAAACAAGTGTAACATAATACTATTGCAAATTTCTGATTCAGAAAGAATAACTTGAACTCAGGTTTTCTGTTAATCCTCTTTTGAAGTCTTTTGGCTTTTTATGATGTTACACCTGTACAACCAGGACCGAGTATTAACTGAGGCCTTGAAAAATTAGTGCTATCCGCTTACGTAATTGTATTAATTACCTTGTGCTTGTAATTGCATGGAAAAAAGGACCTTATGGATTAAAAAATCAAGACTGTCATACCTATAGATATGTTAATAATTACGGAAGCCTCAGCTACATCTGAAAAATTATTGAATCTCTTGAACTTAGGCCCAGCCCTGGTATGTGGAGTGCCAGTGTTAGAGCTACCAGCCTGACCTGAGGTTAGATACATTGCAATACTTCATGTTTGGAATAATCACAAATATCTGGATTTGAAAGATCTTATTTTAACTGACTTATCCTGATAAAATTTATATGTTTTTCTGTATTTTTAATTCTGGGTATCTATTTCATATTTGAGTATTTTATATATATACTATATACTATTTTGTGTGTATACTGTAGCGTTCATTACATCTTCCAGACTGCTCTTACGTACTCTTAACCCTCATTTCTCCACATACTGTTTTCTGTTCGATTTGAGATCCTGTATGGTATAAGTAAATGACCATCCATGTAGCTAAAACAGCAGGAAGAAAAGTTTCTAAACAGCTCAACTGATGCTGTTTTCCCGTTTTACCCCAAGATAAGCAAATCTTCTTGTCTCTACTACTTCATTACAATGAGCTTTTAGTGCCTGCACATGTCTCCAAGGGCAATACCCATGGCTTCAACAGCGTCAGGGTCTCCATCGGACACTGTCCCTAGCTCATCTTTCTCCACTCAGTGACATAACAGCCACAGCAGTTAGTTACACAGTGAAGTTAATGGTGATTAAATGCTTAACCTTCCACTGCATTTAGTTATCCATTGTGATTCCCTATGGACTGATAGAAGAAATGGCACATTCACAGCAATTTTCAAGACTATTTTTTTTTATTTAGGTGTTACCTACATTAGGGTAGCTTACAATAAGAAGTGAAAAAGAGAAAATCTTTGGTTTTATTCCTCTTTTTTGAATTGTCTCCAGCTTTTCAACTTTTTTAATGTAGGCACAGTACTCAAGTAGTGATTTTAATGTCACACACAGAGGACGCGTCGCCTTCTTCCTCCTGCTTACTGTCCGCCTATTAAAGCATCTAAGTAAGTGTGTTCAGTTCTGTCACACTGCGTGGTTACCCGGGGAAGTGGAGCAGCAGAGCGGCGTTCAAGAATAGCATGCTACTAAAAAGGTTGTTAAAGCTCTCTTAGAAGCTAGAATGAAGAAAGTAAATGCAGTAAAGCACAACCTATTTTAAGTGAACTGTTTTGATAGCCTGCACTTACATAAAGGCAAAACTAAAGGCTTAAATCATTTTCTATACAGCCCGAACTGTTTTGTGTTGCAAATGAAGCAACGGAGCAGATGGGCTTGCAGGCACACCCCTTATCAGCAGTTTGCCTCCTGATAATGCAAATTCTTCAGGGAGCATGAGACACTTTGTCATTAAACAGTCTCCCACCAGGATATAAATAGTACCTTTCTATAGCAGACAGTATGGATTTATATGGTATGGTGGCATGTGCCCCTCATGGTAGGATGAAGCAAACCTTGCTGGACCCCAATTAGAAACACTGAACAGTTGAGGTTGGAAGGGGCTTTGGAGGTCATGCAGCCCGGCCTCCTGCTCCCAGCAGCATCTGCAGCAGGCAGCTGCCTTTGCACGCTTACGTTTGGTTTGAATGGTCGGGAATGATGGAGAAAAGGTGATGAGGGAATGACCGCTGTTCTTGTTTTTCCTAACAATACAGGAATTGAATGGTTTCCTAGTAACTTAGCAGGTGCTAGGCTTAAAACAAGCAAAAAGGATATAATTTTAAAACCTTTTGGATTTCGTTGTAGAGTGAGCTGCTGCAGAGTGTTGTGGAGTCCAAAGAGAAATGAGATGAAAAAGGGGTTGTAACAAGTCATGTATTAAACCAGATTCTGTGTGCGCGGTGGCAGGGAGTATTATTCTAAGGATGAGATGTTTTTAATGAGCTTTCCCTGGCACATGCTACCAGCCATGCTCAGGCCACTTGCCCTCTTTGATCTCATCTTTTATCAGACCTTTTATCCCTTTTGTCGGTTAAATCAGATTAAAACCAATAGTAAAGCGAGGTTTTAGCCATGATCTTCTGTAAGCAGAGCAACCACCAGCAATTGCTCCCATTGTCTTTTTCTCTTGAAAGGTAGAGGATGAGCTGGTCGCCCTGCAGAAGAAGCTGAAAGGAACTGAAGATGAACTGGACAAGTACTCAGAGGCTCTCAAAGATGCCCAGGAAAAACTGGAGCAGGCTGAAAAGAAGGCTACCGACGTACGTGCGCATGGCTCGTGGCAACGGGGCTGTGTGAGGTGGAAATCACCGAGTCACTACCCTGCAGGGCTCTTGGCAGTGATTGGAAAATCCTTATTGGGTTTGAGGGCTGTGTCTGTGCCCAAGGGAGCTCGGGGCTGCACCTTGGGCAGGCAGCACGCGCTGCACCCGCTGCCTGCCCAGGGTGAGCACGGGGGTGAATGCCCGACACCGGGACCAGGACCGGCAAGGGGGGCCCTGCAGTGGGGACAGCATCTGGAGCAAGAAAAAGCTCTTCAGTGGAGACAGGAAGGGGTCCGGGGCAGGCACACGGAGACACCCTGGCACAGGGATGCCCTTGGCCAGCATCCTCTGGGCTTCAGGAAAAGGAAGAAGGGGGAGTGAAGGGAGGAGGGCGGAGGGTCCTGGGGTGCCCGGCTCCGCGGTGCTGATGCTATCAGCCCACATCCATCGGCCTGACGTCATGGGCCCCTTGAAAGGCGCGGAGCGCGCGCAGCTCCCGCAGCGGGAGCGCGACCTGTGCGAGAAAGTGAGACCCGCATGCCCTGCACCTTCCGCCATGCCCCTGCGCCCCGTCCCTCCCCGCCCTGGCTGTGCGCTCCCCGCCAGGAAACACTGTCCCCTGTGACACCTGGGCAAGGGCCTGCCCGCTGGAAGGTCACTTGTCTTCCTCGTGTTCGTGAGGACTCGGCACTAGTGAGGAGCCCTCACCAGGCTGCGCAACTGGTGTCATGTTTGAGTGAAGCGGCATCTTCCTGTTGTTCTACCGCATGTCAGCGGGTTACTTTTACCATATAAGGACTGCGGGCTGCTTTTGGGAGAGGTGGAGCCCGGTGGGCTCTGCTTCCTGTGGTCCCTTCTTCAGAACCTGGAATCTCCTCTAATTAAAACAGGACTTAAAACGGCCTGTCTAGTGCAAAAAGTTGCGGTGTGACTGCAAGAGATGCCCATTCCCAACATGATCAATAACCTTGTGTGTTAGTGCACAAAGTTAAATGCGCAGCCTTCAGATAGAAGACAAAATGCTGTGTGATTTATGGCTAGAGGAATCTTGGTCAGCTCCTGTTTGGGTCAGACACTGAAACCTTCTCGAGATGGTCCAGCTATGAGTGGAAACCATATCCTCCAACTTAGGGGGGCAGTGAGCAATCCAAATGCAGAGGCTGTCTGCGAAGTGTTGAGCACAAAGCACAAAACAGGTGCCCTTTCAGGATCCATAGCCCCAAAAGTGCATATTTAAAAATCTTGAGCACTTACGGATTCCAGTTTAGGTAGACCCACATGTTAGATACATGAGCAAACGAGCAGTTTAAATACGTTTTTTTTGTTTTGTTTTATTTTCCAAAATGCTAGGTGATTAAAGGAGCCATACCTTAATCAACACAGTATTTATGGAGAATAATTTTTCCAATTGTCTGTACGAAAGTTCTGCACCCAGAAAACCCTCCATTTTTGTCTAGTTCTCTGTAAACTGTAACAGTTTTTCCTGCTACCGCTCAGCTCATTCAATGATATGTAAACAGACCCCACTAATTAGGAATTAGGCAGAACATACTTCTTAAGTACCACAGAAAACAATGAAAAAAAGAAGATTTATTCCAACAACCTACCTAGTTTTGCCCTATTTATCTTACTAGATGCCTGACTGTGACATGCTGGAGCTGACCATACCCTCTGCCCAGCTAACTGTACAGATTACACAGCATTTACAGGCTAAGGAGCCAGTAATGGATAATGAAATGGCTTTAATTCCAGCAGTGCATTGTGATAGCATATTACTGCAAGCCGTAATAGAACCAAGAGCATAAAAAGCAATTGTGGATTTTTTTGGAATAAGCCATTATGGAAACAGTTCATTTTTAAACTTTACAAGGCTAGAGCTATCTGTAGAATTCAAAAGTGATTTAAAGATACTTCACCTTTTTGAATCAATATTTAATTTCTTGTGGTATGGCAGGAGTGATAAGTATCATTAAAACAGAAATGAGAAGCACATACTCTGTACCTTCAAATTCCTGAAATGCCTCAGTTTAAGCAAATAAGGAGCAGAGAGGAGAAAGGTTCAGGTTTCCTTGCGTATGGCAAGGAGACTTGCAATTTCCAGGAAACTGATGAATGTGAATTTTTGTTGGCAGGAATGGTGTCCTGTATAAACTCAGTTCCGATGATTATTATTTCTTGCAGGCCGAAGGGGAGGTGGCAGCTCTGAACAGACGTATCCAGCTCGTGGAAGAGGAGCTGGATCGTGCCCAGGAACGACTGGCTACAGCCCTGCAGAAACTGGAGGAGGCTGAAAAAGCAGCCGATGAGAGCGAGAGGTTTGCTTCCCTTCTCAGGGTGTGGGGACAGGGTTTTAAGAAATAAAGGTGAATATAAATTAAACAAATTTCCCTATATAATTCAGTGTTTACACGTGCAAATACGTACTGCGGGTCAGTGACTCAGAACTAGAGCTGCTTTGTTAACTAGTTTAAAACACACAATTCTGGTAGCCTTGCAGAGCATGATCGTTTGGATTGGTCCTAACGGGGTTGCTTTTTAGTTACCAGCAGTTCAGTCCACTTAGGGCCTTTGAGATAAAGTGATAAAAAGCTTCTGTGTTAAACATGCTGGCTTTGATTTCTGCAGAGGAATGAAGGTCATTGAGAACAGAGCAATGAAAGATGAAGAAAAAATGGAGATTCAGGAGATGCAGCTGAAGGAAGCTAAACATATCGCTGAAGAAGCCGACCGCAAGTACGAAGAGGTAAAACGAATCCCTCAGTAAGGAAATGATGATACATATATGAGGACTACGAACAACTTTGTTACTGTTCAGTTCAGTTCTTTTTTGTCTACTTTCTGCCATACGATAGTTTGACTTTGGATTTCTTCCAAAAAGTGCAATTCTAACAGTGACTACAGCAGTATCTCTAATGCGTACCGCTAAGGACACTGCAAAGTCTACCCGCTTTGGGGGGGAAAGCCCCTGTCTTTTATGTGCGGCGCTGTGTGTTTTATTCTAGTTTAGATGAGCAGAAGGGAAGCAGAAGCTCATAGTCCCTCATAGTGCTTTGAGGGAGACAGATACGCAGTTACCAGCTGGCTCGATGCCATTATTTTCTCTTTCCAGGTTGCCCGTAAACTGGTTATTTTGGAGGGTGAACTGGAAAGAGCTGAAGAGCGTGCGGAGGTGTCAGAAGTGTGAGTAGTTTCAAGTGTATGGGCTTAGTTTAGAGTAAAATAAAGGTCTACAGGGATGGTGGTAATTTGTACTTCTTTTTTTTTTTCTTGTAGTAAATGTAGTGACCTGGAAGAGGAATTAAAGAACGTCACTAACAACCTGAAGTCCCTGGAAGCCCAATCTGAAAAGGTTGGTTGTGACAGTAAATGAATCAGCTTGAGAAGTTTTGGCAAAGAGGAGGAACGTATGGGAATGGCGTTTGCAGGCAGCATAAATGGAAGAGTGGTTATTAATAATTGTTTTTTATAAGCGTTACTGCTGCTACAACTACCCTTAAAGAATCTGTGTGTTGTTTTCACAGTACTCGGAAAAAGAAGATAAATACGAAGAAGAAATCAAGCTTCTGTCTGACAGGCTTAAAGAAGTAAGATCATCCATCCCCGCACCGTACAGCATTTTGTTAACAGCATCCATTTATTCTATTTATTTTTAATTTTTTTAATTTTTAATTATTTTTCTTTTAGGCTGAAACACGTGCTGAATTTGCAGAGAGAACAGTTGCAAAACTGGAAAAGTCCATCGATGACCTAGAAGGTATGAAATTACTCTTGGGGTTCTGATCTTACAGGTCTTAAATTTTAATTCAGAAAGCCACGTTCCAGGAGTAGATATTACATTTTACTGGGAAAGCACAAAAATACTCATCAGGTCTCTAGTTAGACCAGTGTGAGACAACTGATGAGCACTGCCCATTGCTGCCCAGCCTGGTACTTCCTGATGAGGGAATTTTTTTGAAAGACGTTCCCTTTTGCAATGTTGCTACCAATAACCTGTCCCTAGCCAGCTCACCAATGTGCATACTCAAAGGGGCTTTTCCATTGAAAAAGAAATCATAATCGTATTTAACCTGATTACTGAAATACAAATATTGGAGTTGCTTTCAACTGATGTTTGACTGCACATCCGTTTTCTTCTTTTATTTCCCTCCCAATTACTTGGTTTGCTGCCTTCTGACTTTCCGTGTCCTCTGCTCTCCACCTCTTCTCCGGGCTGCTTTTCTGTGCCTCTTGCTGCAAATCGCCTGGGCACTGGCAGACGAGCTCTACGCTCAGAAGCTGAAGTACAAGGCGATCAGCGAGGAGCTGGACCATGCGCTCAACGACATGACCTCTTTGTAACGCGCCGCCGGGCCAGGACTCGCTGCACTTCTCAAGCTTTTCTTGCCTCCAATTCCTGTCGCCTCTGTGCAACTTGTAGCTGCAGTTCTGCACTTTTCTCTGTAGGAACCGCTTTCAATAAAAACGAGAAACGTCCGCCCTCAGGCTTTCTGCCTTTTCCTCCTGATTCACACAAAACCCGTGGCTCACGATGCCGTGGGGATGGGGGTGCTCAGCTCCACGTGCCGGGGATGGGCCCTGCAGCGACCGGGGTGCAGGAGGGGCCGGGAGCGACCGCCCGGCTGTGCCCTGGTTGGCACCAATGAGCTCGGTCAGCTCAGAGTAGTGAAACTCAGAGTAGTGGAAACTCCCCAAAATGAGACGATAAACCCCAGGACGGGTCTGTCACACCTCACACTGGGCACATCCAGAGACCTTTAAATAACTGTCCGGCCCCAATCTCTAGGGTGCAGTTACAGTTTTTGTAAAGGTAAGTCGGCAGGTTTTGTATTTAAAGAGAGAGGGCAGTAAAATGCTATTTTAAGTCTTTTTTCTTTCTAGAAAAACCGACTCGGGTGAAAGAAGCGAATCTGGAGCTGCATCAGACACTGGACCAAACGCTGGACGAACCGAACCGAACCGCACATGAAGCGCGGGGACGGGGCCGTGGCCAGCGCGGCCCCGGCCTCGCCCCGCGGTTTCATGACGTCCCTCCCGCGTTCCGCGGCCGTGGGGCCGCCCGGCGCTGCCCGGTCCCCTCGGCCCCGTTTCCCGTTCGAGCAGCTTCGTCCCATGCCCCTCCCTCCTCGCGCTGACGTCACCCCGCGGGCCGTGACGTCAGCAGCCCCGCCGCCGGAAGCGGCCCCGCGCCGCGCGGCCAATGAGGCACCCCTTCCCTTCCCGTCCTGCTCGGTGACGTGGCGTCAGGCTCGGCCAATGGGGCGTGCGGCCGGCGCTGACGGGCAGCGCGCGCAGCCCGTGAGGCGGCGCGGGGGGCGGGCTGGGGGGCGGCGCCGGGAACATGGCGAAGACCTACGACTACCTGTTCAAGCTGCTGCTCATCGGCGACTCGGGCGTGGGCAAGACGTGCGCGCTCTTCCGCTTCTCCGAGGACGCCTTCAACGCCACCTTCATCTCCACCATCGGTGCGCGCGGCCGCGCCGCCTCCGC
>VZSV01000174.1:1104071-1117578 GCA_013398735.1 Nothocercus julius | reverse complement strand
CGGCAGGAACCGAGGGCGACGCGGCCGCTTCTCCCTGCAGGAATCGACTTCAAAATCAGGACCATAGAGCTGGATGGCAAGAGGATTAAGCTGCAGATCTGGTAAGAGTCTCCCCTGGCGCGGCGGGAAGCAGCTCCCGTAGCGCTGTGGCAGCGGCGGCTGCTTCGCTTCCCTCCCTGGTTGTGCCCTGCGGTAGTTACGGTGTCTTGGGAACCGCAATTGGAGCTTTGGTGTTTCTAAAGACTAAGAAAAGCTAAACCTGCTAAACCTGCAGCCTGGGCGGCTCCCTGAGCCCGTGTTCTGGCCCCTTGCAGGGACACGGCGGGGCAGGAGCGGTTCCGGACCATCACCACGGCCTATTACCGCGGAGCAATGGTAGGAGCGAGCGCTGGGCCCCGCGAGGGGCTCCGCGGGCAGCGCGCGGCCCCCTGCTGGGACGGAAAGCCGTGAGGCCGAAGGCTCCCGGCTCCTCCTGCGGAGCCGCTGGCGCCGGCGTCGCGCTCGGACCATGCAGGGCCCTGCACCCGTCACTCTGCCCTAGCTGATCAGACACAAACTGGGCTTAAATGTTACGGGTAACCTGGAGCTTTTATTTTTGAATAGTCTTGAGTTTCTCTGTCATGGGAAAGTTGTTAAATTTTGCTTAAATCACTGCTAGCTGAAATAAGACACTTGTTTTTTAATCTTTAGGGCATTATGCTTGTCTACGACATCACCAATGAAAAATCTTTTGAAAATATTCGGAACTGGGTCAGGAATATTGAAGAGGTAATTTCTATTTGCTTACTGAATGTTGAAAATCCTATCCCCGTCCCAAAAGCGGGTGAAAGCCAAATTGCCGCGCTCTTCTGATTCATGTCCTGCATGGTGATCTGGGGAAGATGTAACAGAGGGAAACTGGTAACATCTTGGGTAATAGTAATTCATTGTGTTCAAGTGAGAGCGAGTTAGAGGGACTGTGGCCTCCCTAGTGATGGGAGGAACTAAGAGCTCTTTTCCTGGCACTGCAAGTGACCTAAAGAAGTGTCTCTGTGTGGAGCGGAATCGCAGGACGCGGCTGGGATGGGGTGATTTGGGGGAACTCATAAATCTATTGAAAATACTTCACGTCAGGAATTCTGTTTTCAGTACTTGATCTCGGCTTTGCCCTTCTGATAGCGTTTGTGTAACAAACAACAAGCTGAGGTGCTTTCTTGTGTCTCTTTGCGTGGCAGCATGCGTCCCCAGATGTTGAAAAAATGATTCTTGGAAATAAATGTGATGCGAATGACAAAAGGCAAGTGTCGAGGGAGCAAGGGGAGAAGGTGAGTGCTGCAGCCCGGCTTGGGCCTGTCCCTGTTAGGTAGCGCGTAGAACCGAAGTCTCCTCACAGCGCTCGGTCCCTTTGAAGCCCGCGAAGCCCCTTGCTGCCGGGTCCCTTTCAGAGCGAGTCGAGTCTCTGCTGCGGCCGCCTGAGGAGGACTCGAGCTCTCGTTTTGAAGTCCCAGCGGATGAGGTTGATCTGCTGCTTCCTAGAGCTCCCTGAAGCACCCTGGGTTTCCCTCCCGGGTTTCATCTTCATCCCTGTTACCTTAGTCACAGCAGTGAAATCTTCTACATGAAAGTTAAAATGGGTTTTGCTCCTTTTGATGTATGTGTGCACCGGCTGGAAAGGCTGTGAGCTCAAATTCTGCTACTCTGCTGATAGAAAACCCGTGTTTCCATCGGGGGGAAAAAAAGTTCAATGTTAGTAGTCAGTAGTTTTTAAACCTAAGAAAATAACATGCACTACCTGGGAAGTGCTGCTATTCTCTGATCTGTTACAAGTGCCACGGTCACAACTGAAGCTTTTCTTCTGTAAGACAGAAGAACAAAGGTCAGTGAGAACAGGTGCTGATAGGAATGAGATTCAGTGCCTGGTTTTGCAAATTGTTCTGCTCGAGTAAATCCCCAGTTCCGGGAGTCGCTCTAGGAGGGGCAGGTCCAGCAGAATTGGTTGTATTTCTAGCTGCTCCCGCGATCAGCCGTCTAACATGAACCTGTTTTTGTTCAGCTTGCTGCGAGTTTTGGAATTAAGTTTATGGAGACGAGTGCAAAAGCAAATATAAACATAGAGAACGTAAGTATGCAACCCTTCCCTTCTGTTTTTTTTTTACCTTAGTACATTTGTGCAAAGAAGCAACAAGAAAAGGTACCTGGGCTGACTGGATCCAAAACTCAAGCATTAGATATTTTAGATGGTTATTAAATACGTTTCTTTGCATCCTGTGAATGCATTTTCTAAGCAATATTATTCTGAACCATTTGAATTGGATGTGGTGCTTTGAGCGTAATGCAAGGCCATTTAGCCAACTGTTTTGTCTTTCTAAGTGACATTATCAAGTACATGCCAAAGGCAGCATTTGGCTACTACAGAAAACTTGGATGTATCCACATGGTGGGTTCTGTGTCCTGTTAGTTGTGTCCTGCCTCAAAAAGGCAGTAGTGGATTTAGAAAAGATACAGAAAAAAGACAGGGAAAGGAGCATTAAAACCTCAAGGGAAAAAAATGATCCAACATTCTTCAGGAGTTTGGTATGTGTAGAAGTGTGGGAAGAAGGCAGCTTATTACTAAACAAAAATAAAAATATGCTTTCTTAGTCTCATAACTTTTCACTGTTGTACTTATTCTAGGCATTTTTCACTCTTGCAAGAGATATCAAAGCAAAAATGGACAAGAAATTGGTGAGTAACTTTTACTGTCCAAGCTGTATTTAAATAGAAGGGAGGCAAAAAAAAAAAAAAAAAAAAAGCCCTACCAGGTACTGTGTTGTACTGAATCTGAAATATTTTGGGGGAGATGCTCTGAAGATCATAGAAATTTGTTTTTAGTCTTCTCAAACTAGTGTGACCCTGGGATATTAACAGTTGTCTCTACATTTAGAAATGAGCTGCAACAGTTGAGGTTCTCTAAATAAAATTATCTTTTGTTTGTTTTATTGAAAGTCAAGTGAGTGGTGGAGCAGAGCAGCTTAATGATATTTCTTGCTCTTGCAGTTTGAAAAACAGAATCATTTAATTTAAAAACATGGGAGGCCCACTTTGTACTGCACAGTAGTCTTCAAGCTCTTATGTTTAAATCTAGGTAGAGAACTAATGACCTTTTTTGACAATCATAAAAATCATTTCTCGGGATGTATTCATAAAAGCCATCATTCCTATAACAAACATACATCAATTTCAGTGTGTGAAATGAAGCTAACAAAAAATGAAAGACTTTGGTAGCAAAGAGTAAAAGCCAAACATGTTTTGTATTTTTATATATATATATATATACACATTTTGGCCGTCACTGAGCTTATAAAAGTAAAAAGAATAAGTCTACTCCATGTTAGTCAGACCCAAAAGTAGCAGATGCAGTGACCTCTGGTAGTGGCTGATGTAAGATTCACTTAAATGAACAAAGATTCCTCCTCATCTCTGTGACAGTTTTTGTATAATCCCAGGCTTGCTGCAGCAAAATGGTTACAGGAGAGATGCAAGAGCTTGCAGTGATGCTGAGAGCTGTTAAGTGTAAATAAGTAACTCGCAACTCTTTGAATCTTCAGGAAGGCAATAGCCCGCAAGGCAGCAACCAGGGAGTCAAAATCACACCAGACCAGCAAAAGAAAAGCAGCTTTTTCCGATGTGTTCTTCTGTGAGGGACACAGCCTTAATCTGAGCATCTGCTCAACTGAACTGGACTGTGCCTGTTCTGAGTGAGATTTCCTCTGTCTGTGGACTTTTCAACATACCTTGTCACTCTGTGACCATCTGAATAAGAAATCGTTTATTTTAGTAATTGTCTGACTCTTCAATTTTGGAGATGAAACAAGTTTATTTTTGTCAGATTGCCACTGGGCACATGTATTGTCTAGCAGAGGGAATACAGATCACATACGACCTGTAAGAGCGCCTTTGCTGACAGGCTTCGATCTTTTGTTCGTATCTGAAATGTATCCTGACTAGAAAAAACAATTAAGTTATGATCAAAATAAGAAACTGAAATGCCAATGTCAATAAAGTACTGGTACGTGTACATGCTACATGTGCATACCCACAGCAACGGATGCATAGAGAACAATCGCATCAGAACATCAAATACTCTGCACTTAAGCCAGCAGGACAGGCCTGTACCTTTCCTGAAGGTAGTAGGAGGCTTTCTACATCTATGTCCACTTTTTTGCTATTGCAGAGAAAATCCTTCATCTGTTACTTTCTCAGTTGCATTATTCTAGACACTCCACAAGTACAATTGGAGTAAAAAAGAGAAAAAAAAATACTCCTCAAAGGAACCTCTATTTTTTTAAAAAACCAAAGTGTGCTATAAATATTAAAGATCTGTATAATTGGGAATTACTTTCTTCGTATTAGAGATGACCATGCTTAATTAAGTAATCCACACATTTAGACAGGAGATACCTACAATCTACTCCCGTGCAAGTGGTCTGTTTTTAGAAAAGGAGGCCGTGGTTTGGATGTGGAGCTTTCCTCGAATTCATACTATTGGTGGACAGCTCTTCCTTCTCCACTTGAGAATGTCATGACGTAGTGACTAGTTACAACTTGTGAGAAGAAGATATATTGCACTGCTTCCAGTTGTGTGTTCCCATGCACACTTGCTCACATATGCAAATAAATGTTGCACATATGAACACTTTCTGAAAACAACCTTTTTTAAGCGGAGATTTGCCTTGCTGCCATCTGGTGATCATTTCGGATTTAAAGCAGCAACGAACCTCTTGGTGTGCATCACTGCGAATGATGTTTAGTCCTCAGTGAAAATACTCTGTGTATTTATTCTTCTAAACACAGTCTACTACATTCCAGTGTATAAAAGCCCAGTGAAGCTCCTAGGTAGCTGGTTGCTCTCAGTTCAGCGGCCTGACACTACTTAGACTGATGAAAGGAGACAGTAAGAGCAATCTACTTGGAAGCGTGCTGTCAAGTAATTGGAATAATGGTATATTTAATCCAAATGAACATATCAGCTGTGTCCTGCAACTCACTGGAATTGTTAACGTGCTTTGTTTACATTGACAACTGCACTTGAGGGTAAAATTAAAGCTCATTTTAAAGCTAAAGAATTTACTCACCAGTTTTGTTTTCTTCAAGTTTGTGGCCTCATATTAGCACCCTTAAGTACTACAGTAATTAAAGATCTATCAGATTCATAATTAATCTTTATAAACCCCCAGCATGCAATTGGGCTCAAGAGGAATATTGTCTGTTTTTCTAAAGTCAAATACAAAAAGAATATTGTGCAATTTACTGGTTTATAAAAATGCCACCACCTTTTTTTTTTAAAAAAAAAAGATTACAATGAGCTCTGATCATTTTTTAAAACATATAAAACTTTCCAGAATCTCATGATGGTTGGGTTTTGTTTTTGTTTTTTTTTCCTCAGTGAACATGACCCCCAGTGAATTACATGTAGATGTATTTGTAAGATAAAACAATCATGTTGCTGCCGAGGAGCCTTTTAGTCAGTATGTACTTAGAAGTGTAGTTAACACAGTTGTAAATTGGACAAGCAATAGTCCTTTGGGACAAGGATGCTTTTTGAAAGACTGCATATGCTTCAAGCAATTGTTGGGGTAGAGTGGGGTCTGAATGTTATTTCCCTTCATGAAATGAATATATTTGATTTGTTTCTGGCTTAGCGGTAAATCTGAATTGTCTCACACCCATCTCTTTTACCTGAATGCAGCCAGATGTTGCAGTCAGTCTGGTTCTTCCAAAGTGACTGGAAAATAAATGGTTAGTCTGAAGTTGGTATCACAGGCTGCCCACCATGATACTGGCTGTTTATTGGCAGCATCTAAATCCATAATTTGTCTAGAGAGGAGAGAGAAAGACTGTGTTAATTCACAGGTGGGAAGAATGTGAAGGATGGAATTACGCTTTTTCAGTTCCCATTTTCTAAATTTTAAGTTACTCTTTTGCATTAAAGGTTAGCTCTTTGTGAATACCTTTTTTTTTTTTAAGTTACGCTGGTTGTTGCACATCTTTGCCTAATTTATAGCATGATTTTCTACAAAACGAACTGAATGAACAACTACATTATCGTCCAATCTCAGGAAGTTTTATGCAGTCACTGTGACCTACTGTCATCACTGTACTTCTAGGTTCTGCAGATTCTACATAGAAATTAAATCAATGTAAGCAATGTGAAAGCTAAAATGCAAACATAAGACAGGAATGCTTGGCTGTGCGTCTCTAAATACTGACATCAGATCTCGGATAAGTAGAATATGTAGTTGGTGTTCTCTCACATAATGAAATTACGGTGTTTTTTCAAGTATGACTACTATGAAAACAATGATCAGAAGAGGTACTGTGTGGCTGAATAACAGTGATGTATTTACTTGTAAGCGTTTTTTTAACTGAGGAGGGAAACATCTGAAACAGAATACAAAATCTGTAAAACTGAGTAGCTTAAATAGATCGGAAAAACTAACAATGCATTTGCTACACATTCCCAGTGTCTAAATACCACTAAAATGTAAGTAATCAGTTAAAAAGTGATGCTTGGTTTGTACAGGAACAAACTTAATTTTTGAGTGAGTTCTCAAAATTCCCTTATTTTAATGAGCATCACAGAATTCTGTGGTTGACCTCCTTTTTTGAGGCTGCTTGCAGTGTTCCAGATAGTCTTCAAACTTCTTGGAGCAGACCTGTCAGGACCGGACCTGTCCGCAAAGGATGGAACTGCCATTTTCACACTTTGCCATTTTACCACTTCCGTTGTCTGGTTCCTGTGCTGATAGGCACGTCTAATATTTCCTGACATTAGAGCCTTATGCCAGCATCAGAGTTTCAGCCTCAGATTTATAAATCCTATGGATTATTGTAAGACTCCTTATTGCTGCTGAGAATTATTTGATCTCTCCTTTCATGTGGGATGCTAATCATCTTGCTGACAATTGCTAGGGGCTCTATTGTGGCAGTGGTGGCAGCTGTGTCCTTGGCTCATTCTCAAAAGCTACCGTCATTTCTTGTCCTCTCAGCCCTGAAGTGCTGGGGGGGAAATGGGCAAGTACCCGCTCACACAAGAGTTCCCATTTGTATTAGAAGTCCATAGGGGATGGAGAAGAATGATGAATGACTATCTTATGTCTTTGTTTATAGATGTAATAAAAATCTGTTCAATTGAACATGGATGGTAATGTGCAGTCTGATTATTTCAGGCTGCCTTATTCTTTGCCCCCTTTTGTTTACTCATTATTGGAGATTTTTGGTTTTCTGTAGTTAATACGGTTATTTAGTAGGCTGGTCTCCCTAGCCTCTCTGCAGGAGTTATCAGTTCTAAGGTGAGTGTAAACTGGGAGTTATCATGATTTGTTTCAAGAAAAAATCATGTATCCTAGAATTTTAAAAAGCAACTGTAAACTTTGTAAAGTCATTACTTTTTTGGCTGCCACCTTTTCCACATTACAGCTGCTTTCTTAAATGCTTCTCATTGGTTTTCGTGTTTGTATTAAAAGCAAAACTGTTGTTTATTACAGTATGTATGTTTTTACTCTGCTGTACAGGTCCCTGAGCACTGCATAAATAAACTTCTTATGAAAAGAAAAATTTAAAAGAAACTTTTTTTTTTAGTTTGTCAGTGCTGTTCATCATCCATAGATGATACATAGGTTCTTGTGTTAAAAATACATATTTTCCAAATGTAGTTTTAGTCTGTAGTGGGGGCGGGAGGTGTTTTAACTAATAAAGTATTTTATTACAAATTTTTTTGGAAGGTATAATTTGAGTTATATACAAGTTCCTCTACTATCTGGTAATACCTGAACTTTAAAAACTATTTACCATATCACTGTCAAGGTCGGATGTATTCTAGCTGGAGGAGAGGAGAGAAATAGACAATTCTGTGGAAACATACACATTTTGCTAAATTACAAGGAAATTCTTGACAAAGGGTATGATAAATCATTCCTTTTTAAGCAGTAAACAAGAGTCACAGTTTTCTGATTAGTTCACCTAAAATTGTCCTCTGGTGCTCTCATTTTCTTCTGTCATGGGTGGGAACCTCCAGTGAAACAAGTCTGTTGTAGGCTCAAGAAGCACTTCCATCTCTGCATTTCACTAGTTTCAGATTCGAATGTGAAATGTACTATTAAAACAAACCAAAAAGTAATGATCACTTAGGTATAACTCTATTTGAAGGGCTTTGCTAAAATTAACACTAGTATTAAAAGTTGAAAAGCTTATTTTGCAAACCATTTGCAAAGAATGTATATGCTAAATAAATGGGGAGTGCTTCATTGTGCAAGACAGCCACATTCAAGCACCATTAGCCAGCAAGGAGCTAATCTTATAGAGTTACCGATGCATGCCAAGTGGCAAGGTTAACTTTTTTTTTATTATTATTGTTATTATTACTAGGCCTCTTAATTGCATAAATTGTAGATATGTGCCTCAAAAAACAAAAGTTAGAGAAGCCCACACACTTTTTCAAGTATCTGTTTTTCCTGTCTTTGTGATGGGCACCATTACTGGAAAATGCCAGGGAATGGTGGTGATCCCAAGGTCTGGAGAGTAATTAAACACTTTGGACACTTCTGATAGAAATGAGCAGGAGCAGTTTAATGATATAAAATGACATTATTACCTGAGAAAATCAGGAGCTCGTATTATCATGTGCTGAAAGTCTTCCAGAGAGAGTTTGCCGTCGTTGTCCAGATCTGCTTCATCAATGACCTTGTTACAGGCGAGGCTGACTTCTTCTGGGGTCAGCTCATTTCGGGTCAACTTGTTCACTGTTTTCTCCAGATCTGATTTGCATATGTAATCATCGTTGTTAAAATCTGACAAAGAAAGCAAAATAAATTCAAAGTGACAGTATTTTATGCAGTTGTTTGCCAAAGCACAATGGGAAGCATTTAGTTAGTAGGCTAGAATGCATTTATTTAAATAGTGTTTTCAAATCAGAAATGAAAAGAGCTGCAGTTATCTGTATTGGCTTGTATAAACATTTGATAACAAAATAACAAGCCACGAGCCCTGGATTTTTATCTCACATAAGGGTAACAATTATAAATAGCTTAGTGGCTAAACTTGGCTTAATGGTCTAACCATTATTAAAACATCCTAGCAAATTAGTACCACTAAACAAAATGCAAGGAGTGGCATGAAGTTAAAAAGAAGGATATAGAGTGTTCAGTCTGGCGGAGTTCACTAGTTCAATATTTCTTTTTCACATCTAAAATCACAGTTGCTTTTTTTTTTTTTTTTTTGGTATATGTCATTAATATGTTGCTTGGCTTTGGCTGATCACTAAGGAAGTAACTGAAAATGGTATTGTCAAGAAAGAAGAAATTAATCTTTAAAATTGCCCTTGGGGAAAATTGCTAAAAGTGTGTGGGGTTTTATTTTTCAAAACAAAACCTAAAAATTTATGGGCAGCCAAATCCCTTGTGCTGCACTTTTCCAAGCAGTGCCTAACGTGGAAGAAATATTTCTTAAAGGTTTATCAGGTCTTGAAAAGTACAAATAATCTCAGGTTGTAAATTCTCTAGTAAATCCTAAGTGCTAACCAGTGTAACTTCAGAGACAAAAGAATATAGAAGCCCAGAAGTTTCTAGGACAACGGGCATTCAAAGGCAACAAATAGAAAGACTGTATTAAGAAGATCCCTGTCTAGAAATATTGATATTTTGGATTCCTACATGCAGCTGCAGGATTTCCCCAAACTTCGCATTTTATGCCTGTCTCACTTACCATAAATTTTAAAAGCATAATACGCTTTCAAGTCTCTAGGAGCCATTTCACTCATCACCGAAAACATGTCCAAAAAATCATCCAAAGTCATGTTGCCTTCTCCATCCTCTGAGAAAACCTCTGCTATCCGCTGGCGGAATGGATTGTCCTGGGAAACAGAACACGGGAGCAAAGGAAGGTCACCTTTACTAGTATTTATTTCTGTGCAGATAAGACACAATTGAAGCAAGATTATTTTTGTTATAACCCCCTCTTGGCAAATACTCCCTTTGCTGCTATTATTTTCCTGTCTAGTGTTGTCTTAGAAGACACAGCTGCAGCCCTCTTTAACCTTTGCACAATTTCAGTGATTTTTCCAAAGGAAATCACTAGAAGCTTCCAGAAAGTCTTTGACTTTAGTTGCCAAAATTTATTTGTATTTCAGCCTCCCAGCAATTAGTACTGGATGAATTATTTAAAAAAAAAAAAAAAAGGTATATTAAACTGAAATGTGTCACTTGATTCTACTTGTGTTCCTTGCACTGTACCTTCAGCTCTGGCATGCTGCCAATGAGTTCATAGGGAAGTGTCACATCTGGTTTATCTGTGTAGTCAAGTGGAACTAGCTGTGGGGCTAGATCTCGATATCTGTAAAACAGTCTGAAATAGAAAAAAAGGATCAATTTAGGAACCAAGTTATTTAGAGTGCTAAAAACCATGTGTTTGCCTTTTTTTTGTATCATTTTTCATACTTGGCATCCTTTACCAGATGGATGGTGTCAGTCACTAAATATCATTTAATACGTTCTCTAGCTGATAGTGGAAGAAACAGTCTTTTTTTTTTCCCTTCCAAGGTTTCAGATTTACTTCAACAGTGCAGACAATGATATAGAAGCATGTAGTGTATTTATGATATATTTATGATAATAAGGCACAAGATCTTCAGCCTGAAGGTCCACCTAATCAGTTTTCAAACGCATAAAAAGTTGTTGTAAGGCAGGAGGGATCTGGTTTCCAAGTCAACAATGAATATGACTAGAAATAATTGCCTTACATTGCCCCACCAAAGATTAAATGTCAGAAAAAAAAAAAATCTGGAGCTCTAAAGCCAGAGAGATTATTTTGCTCTGGAATCTGGGACCAACTCTAGGTTGTTTTATATCCACCCCAAGTATTTTTCTGCTTCTTTGCCCAGAACCATATTCAGGAGACAGAAAATATACACTAAATCATTTGGACATTTTTATTACTTTTTCATGCTATTTGCTTAAGTTCTTCAGCTGGACTAGGGATCCTGTTCACGGCTGTTGTCAACAAAACAATAGCACAGAATGTTAAAAGGGATCCTTATTAATAATAAATATCTTATTCATGATACAGTTATGGTTCTGGCCTCTATTTACTACATGGAAAGGCAGACAGCTTTATATTTCACTCATTACAGAATCATCTATATTTTATTCTGAACTGAATTCAAGTACAGATATCAAGATTCTAACCAGGGATGTGTTCCATATAAAATTGTCAGTTGTGCTCTGCCTTTCAGGGAAATCACCAAATAATGCGTGATGACCTCTTGAGAAATGCAGAAACTGAGCACTTATCTTTCTGTTAATTTGCCTGATGGTTAGCAAAGGAAATGCAACTTTGCTTTTGCGCATGTTGTTTATCTGTGAAAGCACCATTCACAAGAGGAGGAGAACAAGTTTTCAGTGAAGATTTTCAATCCCACATCAACAGGGTATGGGAACACATCTTTATCGCTTCCTTTGAACAGATTAAATGGATTGCTCTATGAGGCCCATGAAGACTTTAGGGGAAAATGCACCTTACAGTATCAGAGCAGAATGGGTTTTTTTGGTACTAACATACAAAAAAAAAAAAAAAAAAAATCTGAATAAAATTGATACAGACTTTACCATTTAAAAAAATAGACAAAGTATCCCAAACAATCGCAGTATACTTTGAAGCATATGTTATAAAACAAAGCGAGGGGAACATGAATGTTGCCGTCAAAGTGTATACTGAAACATAACTTGTCACATTTACTTCAGACGGAGAGACTGGTACCTTAACACAAAATTTAGAGCTGTCTCAGTTTGTGACAGATGATGTGGCATCTTTATATAAAAAAAAAGCAATGGCAGTGCTCAGATTGTCCAAAGGTATGTGGAGTGATTCTGTAAACTATCACGTTATTTTTCAATAAATTCAATTTTAAAATATTTTTTAAAAATCACCCAGTACGTAACAATTCCTGTACTTTGCCGACAAAATATCACACACAAGACTCACCTCAGAATTTCTTTCCTTGTAAAGAATGTGCAGTCCTGTGAATTAGAAAAGACACAATATATTATGACAGTTTTAAATGCATTGGCCCAAACTTTCCTAGTACAGTGACTTAAAAACTTATTATTATACACGGAGCCAAGCATTCATTTTTTTTCTGTCATATAATAACGATTATTTCATAAGCCTTCTTCCTCTTGAGGTAAGAATTAAAGTATGTTACTTAAACTTTTGATGTTACTTAATACTTATCCTTCACGATTTCTAAAAAGATTGTTTTAAAAACACTTGCCCTTATTCAACAGTCTGTCTAAATTTAGTTCGGCACAGTTGTATACCTGATATGCATCCAGTTGCTCTGGGGTGAAAATGGTTTGTTTGTTGCCCATTTCTGGCTGTGGGTGCTGACTCTTGTCCCGTCATTCTTTCCTCGAAGTTACCTTTATAGGAGGACTGGATATTCCAATATTAAAAGCTGCAACAGTGAGGTTCAGGTAGCAGAGGATCAAGTAACCAGCCTCCCCATTGCATGGGCTGCAAAGAGTCATAATAGATGCATTTCATCAAATCTTTAGTCTGTCTACTTAAGGCTCTTATCCAGCATCACTCACCTGTCTCCTCTGTGCACAACAGAGACTCATATTACAGTATTTCACCAAACAACTAATAGCTTCTTGTTTGCATCTTTGAAGAAGTAGGTAGCCTTCATACACAGTATTTTTTTTCACTCTTTCAAACATTTTGAATTATCTAAAAACTGTTTGGCAGCTCTTTCTTAAGAATTAACATTAAATGCTAGAAATAAGTAATAATGAAAGTAACTCCCTTGCCTTTTCTTTCCGGATTTTCTGGGTGATATTGTGCACTGCCACCAACAGCACATGGTACTTTGTACTGGAGATAGTATCTAAAAAGCCCAGTCACTCCATTCTGCATTATTTAGCAGTATACGTTATTACAAGCTAACGATTATTAGTGTGACATGCATACATATACACATGCATGGTTTTCAAACTAAAAGGCATGTGAGTATATGATTTGTCTATAAGAACTTGAATGCAATGTTAAAGGTTACATGAAATGCGGTATATGAAAACTGAAATGTGCCGTTGAAGGTTGCGTGAAATAAAAATTGTAAGGCTCGAGGGAAGGACTGGCTGCATGTCCACAGCACGGCGCAGGCTCAGTGTCCAGGGGGCCGATGTCGAGATTCTTGCCCATTCGTCCCCTTAAATCGGCAGCTCTAGTGACCGACGAAGCCGCGACGCCTGGTTTGGTGGCTGCATCTCTGAGGTGGAGACCACGGGTAGGCAGAACGGTTCCCCTGAGGGAAGAACCGCCGGCCTGGCTCACCGTCCGGCCTCGAAACAAGTAAAAATCCTTCAGAATCGGTGGGTTCGGCGTGTAAAAACGGCGGGCGGGCGGGCACTTCGTTCGGCACGGCGGCTCCTCACGCTCTTTCCCCTCACGGGCAGCGGCCGCGCGGCTCGCGGCGGCGCCGCCTTCCCGCGCGCGG
>VZSV01000174.1:1040814-1087746 GCA_013398735.1 Nothocercus julius | reverse complement strand
TTCCTTTCCTTTCCTTTCCTTTCCTTTCCTTTCCTTTCCTTTCCTTTCCTTTCCTTTCCTTTCCTTTCCTTTCCTTTCCTTTCCTTTCCTTTCCTAGACAATCATAGCCTTCCTTTAGCATGCCTCTCAAAGAATAGCCTTGCTTTATATACGTGTCTGTGTGTGCAGGTGGATGTATGTGTGTTTATGTGTGCATATAATGTATGAATGTAGATAATGTGCTCATAAACATAACGTATACAATGTATGATGTATGTAAATATATACTATATATAATAAATATTATTAAATTGTGTTCTGTATAAATATATATATGTATATATATATACACTGACTTAATTGTGTTTGCACAAAAACTGAAGGTTCAATAAAAGCTGAGTTATTGCCACTGACATTAACAATTCCAGGTCTTCATCCCTTCAGGTGCTTTATTTCCATCTCTCATCCCTTATTGAAGTAGCATCTTCTCCTCCTTTGCACATCACTGGTGGGCAACAGATTGCTGAAGGAACCACCGCAAACTGCAAAAAGCCATTTACCCACCCCAAAACCATTTTGGTCCTGCCACCTCCCAGGCCGGGAGCCCTGGAAAGGGTAAGGAAATATAATATATTTTTATCCAAGAAAAACAGACCTAGGAAGGGGGCAGCCAACGCATCTCCAGAGGGGTTTCTGCAGGTGCTTTGGCTTGGCCTTTTGCCTCCCCAGGCCCTGTCCCGGCTCTGGTCGTCCTTGTCCTATCGTTGTAGAAAAACGTGGCTGGTCAGGCCGTTTTTCCAGGGCCGGTTTGTGTCCTCCATGCCGGGCCCTCCTAATGCGCTTCATATGTCGGTACCATTCCCTGCACAGGCAGCTGTCCTTTCCAAATTCCTTGCATTTTCGATTATATATCCTTGTTTTTGATCTCTCTCTTTAAAAAAAGCCCTAACGCTTTCATTTGCAGCTCCAGAGCGCGGGCTCAGTGCATCTGCCAGGGCTGCTGGCACGGCCGGCGTCCTGCAGGAGCAATTACTTTCCAGTGAGTCTCTAAAATTGCTTATTTACGTTCTCTCATACGCCAAAAATACTTTGAAATAACGGCAGTTTTTTCCAGTTACACAATCACCAGAAATATCTCGAATCCATATGCTTCCATTGCGGTTCAATAGTCGATCTGAAAACAGTCAAAACTATTTCTGAGATATTTTTTGACAAAAAAAGGCCACATGTTCTGCCCCTGAAGAAAGACTTCGGCGGCACCGCTGCCTCTCCACGTGGCCAGGTCACCCCGGGCTACCAAGCAAATCCAATTCCCCTAGTGTAACACTGATCTAGGAAACAAAAAGATCTACAAAAACATTATTTTTACCTCTCCTGGAGAAAAAAATCAGGTCCAGTCCCCCTTCTGCTGCAGGGAGGGCCATAAATGCCACTGTCTCCACACCGTCTCCCAAACACTTGGTGACTTGAGCAACCCATTCGCTCAACCCTTGGTGCATTTTAAACTCCCTTTCCAGTCCCAATGGTTTGCAGGGATGTAATTCAGAGCAGTCCAGGGCCTTGCATGTTTTGCATACCTACTAGTTAGGCAAGTCCAATTCCTAAAGGAAAAAAAAAAAGATTATAGGGACATCGAGATGCAGCTGAGGAGCAACTGGCCAAAAAGAAAAAAAAAAATTACATCAGAATGAAACCAGAAGTGTTGCCTTGGTAATTTTAAGCGCATATTCACAAATGAAAGTCAGATTGTGCCCATTAACAACGGTCACATCGGCCTCACGCTGTTGGAAATGTACAAAGACCCAGGCTCTTAATTTGTTTCACTAGCATTTATAGATATGCACATATATATATACATATAAATATATATGTGTGCATATATACACATATATAGTCTTATTTTTTACATGTGTGTGTATATATATAAAAAAATATACATAAGACTTTAAACGATATTGTGAGTCAAAATAGCATGATAAACCTTAAAAGCCGAAATAAAAAAGAACCTGTGTTTTAACTTAGCGTCGCATATTTATACAGCCGGCACCGTTTAGTCCGGCATGTTTGAATGAGCGCAAGTCTGTGGTCGTAGTTGTGTATAAAAATATTGTAGCCTGCTCCTGCTTTAGGAACTAAACTTCGGTTCCCAATAGCTCCCTCTGTAATTCTCTTTCCAAATAAAAGGAAGAACTATTCCTGGCTCGTAACGGTGTATTTCTGTGGCTTCTTGAACTATAATGAAGGCAGTCTGGAATGTGAAAAATTACATGCTCCGTGCCAGTTCTTAACCCAGGGTAATTTAGGCTTTCAATATTTTGAAGTTTACATTTTGAGTCTGTTATTGTACAACTTTTTAATTAAAACGTTGCTGTAGTCTAGATCACTAATGCTTCTTGCTCCGAGCTCCATTAACATTCGGCTGAAAACCACTACTTTGGGAGCGTGATGATTTTGGTAGAGAGGGCCAAGTCCATCTGTTTGGAAAATTATTTGATTTCTATTTGGCCGTTCCTAATTGCAGCCGTTCGTTCAGAGGCATCTTTGATACTCACCGGAGTCCAGCCGCAGAAGCGCCGGGTCCCGTTCTGTAAACGCCATGGGCCAAGTCTTGATGCTGTGCAAGAAATAAACCACCGTGGTTATCCCAGAGGAATCGGGTCGCAATATCCTCCCTGCCCGTGCGCCGTGGACTCCTGTTATCCTATCGATGGTGCATTTTTCTATCTTATTCCATAGCGTTTCAAGCCACCAGCCCCTCTGACCTGTCTCCTCGGAGGAGCAATGTCACAGCGGCCACAAACGTCTCCCCATGGCGCCTCTCTGCCCTACTCCGCTCCCTCTCTTATTTTTAGCCGCAAATTTTGTTTTTCAGGTAAAAAAGTGGAGGGTTAGTATTTCCACATAGTCAGGGCAAAAAAAAAAAAAAGAAAAAAAGAAAGAAAGAAAAAAAAACAGTTTCACTTTCTTTGAAGCTTTTTATCTCCCTACAACTGGATTTGAATCTCTGACTTCATCACCACAACCCCAGAGCCATAACCACAAGGCCACATGGTCCCAGCGCTGTTTTTGGCGGTGGCAGCGACGCGAGTTATTTTAGAAGCTGCCAGCTATAAATTTCAGTTGTATTTGAAGGAGGGTAAGTTGGCTTGGAAAGGTCTCGGTGAGGTTGCCCTTCAGCGGCCCGTGGGCAATTACGGAGGCTGCTGGGGGCACTGGCTGCCCGGCAGCGCTGCCATAAACCACTGGGCACAAAAAAAAAGAGCAAACATGGCCCAGTAAACTGGGCCTCGTTGGTCTTGCTGACCCAAGATGGGCCCTGTGACGCAGAAAGTCCATCTGCACAAAGGCAGGTTCTTCACTGTGGCCAGCTCCAAATAGCATCAAAACAGGGCAGTTTTTATCCCACTCGAGCGCGCGCGATAAATGCAACCGGCCACCTTGATTTCAAGCAAATAAATAAATAAGTAAACAAGTGAAGCTTTGCCCTGACCCTTCAGTTTACAACGTGTTTTGGGACTCTTGGTTTCCTGATGGAAATTAAAGGTGTCCCTGCTACGTCACACACCTCCTTCAATTGCACGGGCAAACGCCATGAGCTGTGACTGCAAAAGTGCAAAATAAGGTCCGGTTACCCAGATTATGTGCTGAAATGGAACATCTTGCTTGCCATAATGCCAGGATTTGTCCCAAGGAGGGTGCCCTGACACAGCCAGATACTGCGTGTGATAAAGACCCCGAGCAAGCAAGGATGGCATGGGAGTTTAAAGCTAAGGCTGCAAAATGTGGCCTTCATCTCTTCCCCATCTAGAAACTGTTTATGTTTTTTTCTCATCTCGCAGCAGCAATTTGCAACCACAGAAGTGAAGTTAACCACATCTGTGTGAAATGCAGATAACTTTGGGAGCAAAACGATACCAATCAAAACAAGGGTCATCTGAGAGATGGTGGTAGTTACTCATTCACACTGTACTTCACACGTCCAGCTCAGCTCAGTATTGTCACTGCTGTAGCAAAACAGAGCTGCTTGAACAGCATCATCAATACTATTAAAACAGACGTGAATTAGATTCTGTTCCTCAAGGGTTGGCCACATTGTCCCAGAGAGCGATGGACTGTCCATCAGTGGCTCCTTCAAACACGCAGGGAACCTTATGGTTCCCCATCCCAAATGCCCAAGCTGTGGGTGATTAAAATCAAGTATGAATGAATAAATACACATTATTGTCCAGGTAAACAAGGAGAAGAGCAGGGCAGGAAAGTCAGGTTGCTCCGGGGAACCTCCTCCTCCTTGCGACCACCTTGTTCCTGCAATATCTAGGACAAATACTGAGATAAGAGAGGGAGGTCAACATTGCGGGCAGTTCTTGGTCATGCCCATGGCAATAACTTATCTGTAAGGTGATGATGAGCCAGGCAAAGATGAGATTATTGGGAATACTCCAAGGAAACTCGGAAATCATTTAGCTCTTGTGGTCTGGAGTTACCATCCATGACTCCAAGCTGTTATTACTGACGATCATGAGAAGTCACTTCAGGTTAAGGGTTCCTAGACTATTGCAAAAAAGTCATCTCAGAAGAAAACAGCATCCTTGGCATCGAAGGTCATATTTATTCTGATAGGAGAAAAGTAAAATACTTATTTTTAAAGTGTATATATATAAAATATATATATAATAAAACACTACTTTTACTAACCTGGTGTGTAAAACTCATGGGTAATGGAATTGATAAAGCACAACCTCTTCTGCTGTGTCTCAGGAAACTGAAGTCATTTGGGTCTGTTATAACTATTATTTAATTGTTGTGGCCTAGCAGAGACGTGTGCTCAAAGCTGGACACAAGCCCTTTTGGTGAAAAAAAATCCATTTTATCCCAGTTTCCAGGAAGGAAAGGTTGCTCCTGGAGCCTAAGAAAACTCTCACAAAAATCTCGAAGGAAGAAGAAAGAAGGAAAATAAATAAATAAAAATAAACAAGGAAAACATTTCACTAGACCCCATCTTTGGAAAAATGTAAAAATATTTTTCCATCTAGAGGAATAACTATAAATAATGACTGAACTATTAAAAGGCTGCACGCAGAAAAAGGAGGAAAAAAAAAAATCTATTTACATAGGAGCATTTTGTGCCATTTCGGTCTACTTTGTCACCGGCGGAGGAGCCGCGTACGTTAGCTGGAGGAAATCCAGCGCTTTCAAAGGTTTTCTGTCAGGGCTTGAAAAGGTGCCAGGGTTTTTTTAATGGAGCCGAGCAGTCTCAGGCCTGTTGTTCTCAGAGATTTTGCGAGCCAGGGCCGCATGTTAGCAGGAAACAGAGCCAAGCGGGCTTCCTGAGCGCTTGCGAGAGGAAACACTGTAATAAGCATGGAGGCTGTGGTTAAAAATAACTCCGGTATATAAAGGCTGCAAAGGATCCCCTCGCAGTCATACACGCCGCTGCCTCTTGGCCGGCGGCTTCGCGCGGCTTCCATGTCAATGAGCCGCGCTGCCGTCGCCGCCAAGCAGGTGGTTTTCAAGCAAAAAAGGGACCGAAAACGGGCTGCGAGGAAGCGCAGCCTGGTGCAAATGCCTGATTTTGCATGTTTTCAGCATGCAAAATTTCAGCAATTTCTAGGCGTTTTTGCCACCGGGCTGAGGCTGAAGCGTAGATACGGCCACAGGATTTCAGCGTTGAGCCTGAAATAAAAGTTGCATTGAAAAAAAAAAAAAAGTATACATAATTTTGCTGAGATATGAAACTCGAAACAAATAAGAATAAAAAAGGAACAGGGTGAATCATGCGGGCTCTTGAGCAACAGAAGAAAGGGCACCCTGAATTGCTACCACGGGGCCCAGTGTGGCTTGCACCACTTCTGCTACAAAAGCTTCAATCCCCGGGGCCCCCTCATCGACACCGGCGAACAGGAGGAGCAAAATGAGGCAAGTGCCGGCTGAAGGGATAGGCAACGATCAATCAAAGTTTTGCAGTCCTCATGCATCAATTTAGCAGCAGCAGCCCTGCTTCCCATGGCTGAATTTATTTTGCATCGAGTCGCAGCCGCCTCTTTTCGCTCGGAGGCAGTGATTTTGCTTGCAAACACAGGCTAAAACCATACTGGTTATTTGGCAAGTTAACGTGCTCTTTTCTCTACTGTAACCTGATACTAATCTGCTAACATCTATACTGGACTCCAGTCTGAACACTTCTTTGTGGCCCACATTACACTGTAATTGGCAAAACACATTCTTCCCAGGCCTGTATTTTTATTGCAAACATTTATTTGGCACTTTATGTGGCAAATGAAAAGAAAATTTCACAACTCATTCTACAAAGTTGCATTGTATTAGGCTATCCCTTGAAAAGCATTTTATTGCTCAAGACTAACTGTAACCGTTCAAGGGATTTCAACAACATTATTCTCTTAAACTATAGTTGCTGTATGTACTATAGCAGCAAAAGTCATTAATTTTGACCAGCATCAGTCAAAATTGTTTGACTGGCACTTAATTGTGCCCTAGAGTTTATTGCCAGCAAGAGGGGTGATAATCCTTGAAGTTACAGGAGCAGAACAAATTGCAGTAAATTTTCATGCATGAAAAAGTAAGTTGAATTTTCTGTTTCTGAATAGAAAGCATTTTCTACATGACACAAAGCACAACTCTTATACTCACACATATCCAGGAACTTAAATATATAAATATCCCAAAAGGTGAGCATTAATAGTTCAAGAAAACGGTCACAACAATGGACGTTAAGTATCTGGAAGAAAAAAAAAAATCTGTCCCAAAATATCCCACTGAAATTTCAACACTGAATCATAATGACATTGTAATCATGGAAAAAATATATAGCGTTTTCAATACTTCAGTGATCTAAGTCAGAAAAGAACTTCACTGTGCAGGAAGACAAATGAGATCAGCTGCTCTATACATACAGCCTCTCATGTAAAGATGCCGGTCTTCCTCTCGCTGGCTAATGCACCTCGGCTCTGATTCATACTTCCATGTATTCAAGAAGGGAAAGTAATCCCAGGCAGCCAGCAATACCAATTAACAGCGTCACAGTTAATGAAACGCTTGCTCCACTCTTTCCCATTACTCAACTGCAGGACATATGACTAATAAGTCATAAGGAATACAGGTGCCATACAAAGGAGGTATTCTCCCCAGGAGAACCCAGGCCCACGTGTTCGTCACATTAAATAAAGCTTCATCCTCCCCCGCCAAATACAAACCTTGTAGAGATGGTGAACAAAGTTCTATCTGTCAGACAAGACTGCAACCTGTGAGGATGCTCTGCATGTCAATGAGGGATGAAGGCAAAACCCTCCTCCCTTCTTACCCAGCATCTGCTGGCAGCTCATTTTCTGCGGGCTGTCCAGTCTCTGCTCTCCTTCCACCGTTTAAAACCTGTGAACTTCAAAGTGACACAACGAGCTGCTCAGAAAACCGTCTGCATCTGCTTCGCTGACTCAGACTGCAACAGATCTTACAAATTAGAAAGCAAGAAAAGTGCATCTGATTAGTTCTTTGAAGCAACCTCAAACAGATTTTTTTTTCCCGCATTAATTAAACCCCAAACATAGTTTGAGCTTCTAAAAAATTGGTTAACATTGCCTGGCTCCACGTTGGTAATTGTCTCAAGGGGACATAAGAGAGAAGACATCGTTTTACTTTTTCTCCTGTCATCTCCAGTAAGGGATGCAAGCTTTTTCCTGAAATGCAGATCGGCAAAGACCTAATTGAGACCTAACAACATATCACCTACCCCACTCTATCCAACAGTTGTAATGTAACAGTATCAAGTGGGATTTTTTTTTTATATGCTACACTCTCTTTAGATTAACCGAAGCTTTTAATATACAATTCAAGCATTATGTCTAACCACTCACAAACATTTACTGCTGCTTTGTCAGGCAACTTCTCCACCCCGAAGCAGCACGATGGACAACACAGTTCCCATAAACTGACCATCTCCATTCCCTCCCTTATGATGGTTCCCAAATGCATTTGGGAGTAGACATGAGTCAAGTCTGTAGAGGATTGTTTTATTGGGGTCCCATCTTTGGGGATGCTATTGCATATTTACTAATAGCAACAGCTATTTTTCTAAACAAAACTAGACAGGTTACGTCTGCCCTAGGCTCCTGTTATTCCACACACACCCTTATTTGTCCATCTCTTGATTGGGGATTGGCTTCTTCAGCAAAAGCAAATCTCAGTAAAAAAGGATTTGGCAACAATAGAAAAAAATACTATTCTTAATCAGTGCAGCTTCCTATAGTGAAGCAGCTTCTCATTCAATGCTATCATTCTGTAGGTCCGTAAGTTAAAACAAGAAAAGATCTGTCAAATGTGTTTTTAATTGACAGCTGAAAGGAACATCTGCAATACAACATATGTGCACTGAACATTCACATCAGTAAGTGCTGCCAGAAACAGAACTACATATCTAATCAAAGCAGATAATTAAAAAAAAATGGCATAAATCATTTGGGTTTCAAGACTCCCAGGAACAGATGAGTAAACAGGCCTCTCTGAGATTCTTCAAAGCCACTTTTAGTCTCGCAAATCAAAAATGATAAAAAAAATCTTTCGCAGTTAAATACTATCATTCTTCACACAACCAACTCAAGTTACAACACATACTGCTTTATCTTGATCAACTTCATAAATTATCTGATTTTTGCATGATTTATTGAACCCACAAACTTACTCTCAGGAAGAGTATGTCAGGAAGAGTATTTTCTGTGTATTTCTGATCAAGTTTTTTTTTTTTTTTAAGTAGGTTATTTATTGAAATGAAATCTAAGCTTATTTTTCCTCTGCACCTTTAGTCTGCCTAGCTAAAGTGTGTGGTTATTCAAGGTGGCAGCAGCTGACATTTGCAGTGAGTTAATAGGGCTTTCACTAAAAAGAATTAAGATTGCCATCGCAAAGAATGGAAATGATAGAGCTGTCAATAATCACGCTGAAAAAACGGAAGTGCTAAAAAATATTTCTGTTCTCTCTTTGGGAAAAAAGCCAGATGCTGCATTCAGATCAGACTATAATGATGTTGAAATACTTTCCATTCCAGTAACTAAGGAGGATGTTAAAACAACTGCTACTCGACTCAAACAATATTAAATTGCCAGGTCTGGGTAACTTACATGCAAGTGTTTTAAAAGACCCAACTAAGGAGATATCCAGATGGCTAATGTTTATTATCAATCAATTTCAGAGCAGCAGGGGAAGCCCCAGGTGACTTGAAGAATGCTAATATTATGTCAATATTTAAAAAGGCTACACAGAATGACCCAGATTCGCCTGTCAGTGCTTTATAATCACGGGCAAAATACTGGAAGGACTTGAAAGATGAACGGGGTCATAAATAAAGGCACTTGACGCAGTTAATGGCAATCAGCAGTGGCTCTAAGCAGGTTTTTAAATGAGACTGCAGTGTACCAAACATCTTGGGAAGGACTGGACTAGCTGCAGGATGATATTCCCAGGGAGAAGCAAGAAGGTTGCACGTGCACAGACACACATTGGTCCAAATTTGCTGACAGATCTCAAAATCCTAACCTTCATTTTAATCAAGCGAGCGTATGAGTGCTTGACACCCCTCCTTTTTCCTTTTTTAACCATCACTTACCATTCAACATGGTTAACAATGACCTGGAAGAAAACAAAACCTGCTAACTGATAAAGGGGTAGATGGCAAAGATCAAAGGAGCGTTACATAATCAGGAGGACGCCGCATTGTTATTTTTAATTGCTTCACGACCCAGTCAGAAACAGGCGACCTGCCTTGCAATACCGGCACGTTTAAGGCCATGCTTCCAAAAGAAAAGCTCTGCTTCTTGCCGTGGACCACACCAGGTTGCTGCCTAGACCAGCGGGCTGCTCAGAGCAGCAGAGTTGCTCTGCTAGACTATTGCCTATATGGGTCCTATATGGGCAACAAACTCCAGTTCTCGAGCTCTGTGCCAACGCTGGTCTCATTTAAGTGGGACCGGCCACAGCAAGTTGCTTGTGCTGTTATTTTGAAATGGGCAAGAGCAGTAAGAGGTGGAATTCCCATCTCATTGACACGGCTGTTATTACATTAATTCTAGGTACAATCAGGACTAAACTTTCTGAGAAAAAAACCCTGAAAAAGGAGCTGTTTTTGTTGCTATTGCTGTTTGATTTCAGCAATGACTCAGAGCGCTGTGGCCACCAGGTGACGTGGGCACGCTCAGCAGCACCTCCAGCTGCAGCCCTTTGCCAGGACCCATTGCAAAGATCCAGCTCTGATTCTTTTATTAGCATGTGCTGTCTCCATTACAATCCCACTCCCTAAAAGTTTCTTCTGCTGTAGAAACAGCAACAGAGATTGGCAGCAACACCTAGAAAAAAATCAACTTTGCCATACAAAAATGACAGAGCTTGTGTTCACTGTGGCTGGAAGGGAAGACAGATCACACAACGTTCAGTGCTCAGCAGGTTTGCAACTACTCAATAATGTCTTGTTCTTCATGTACCTATGCCAGCACCCTTGCTGCCCATCTACACTGCTGTGAACCAGTCCAAGCGCTGGGTTTCAGACATTTAAGATAAAAATGGCATGGTGCCAAAAGCTAGAAAATATCAGTGTGATGACCACGGACCATGGGGAAGATTGTGGCACAGTCGTACTCAGTTTGCACAGAACTATCACAACACCAATACATTCTCACGTTCAGCACACCAGGTTTAACAGACTTCAGAGTTTTTAGCTTGAAAAGAAAAAGAAACCAAAGACAGCGCATTTATTATTTCATACACTTGGCTTTCATCCTCACTCCCCTTTAAACATTTCCAAAAAACACGCGCACAACGTAGCTTAGGGGACACAGTGAATGCAAACAAATGTCCTGCCAGTGCCTACTGGAGGACAGCATCTGCCTAGGGATTCTCAGCAAAATTTACACTTGCAGTTGTATATCCTAGAAACAAAATATTTTGTTATAGCTGTTGCTGAAACCACAAGAACATAAACTGACACAGACATTCAGGGTGTGTTATCAAGGGAACATTCACATTCATTCTGGATTCATCAGAGTATATTTTCTTGGCTGACTCACTGCTCCATATATACGTATTGTACACTTACTAACATTTTATTAAAGGAAAAGAGTTTACATTGAAAGATTACACAAGTGTGACATTACAGAGCTATGAGTCATACATCTTTGTGTACTGCGTTACCATGCATTCAGTGTATTGATTCTGCTCCAGTCACAGAAGTTTGGCTGCTTCTCCTGGCCATCCTGTGAACTTTTAGAATAAAAAGTATAGAAAGTTATACGAGGGATATTCATAATTTTAAAACATGTGCAGCTATTGAAAAGATCTTCTGCTCACCCTAGCAACTACGCTTGCCTGCAGCAGCCGCATCCAGCAGCAGTGCTGGGATGGGCTCTTGGGTACCTGCTCAAAAGGCTCCTGAGAACCAGCGTCTGTCAAAGCCCATCACTCCTTCCCCTCGTGGGGCACCCGAGGCACAGAAGTGAGAGTCGCTCTCCTACGCTCTTCTGATCCTCGAACTCGCTTAGAAATCCTTTCAGAAGTGGCTGCAAAGGAAGTATGGAGGAGGTAAGGGAAAGCACAGCTCTTTCTCTGAACAAGCTCTCAAAGAATCAGGCGGATCTGTGACAGAGCATCACTTTTTTCTCCTTTAAGAATTGCCACTTTGCTCTTTGGTTCTTGGGGGACTGCCAGGCAGCTGTGTCGCTCAGAAACACGCGTTCAGGGCACACTATCTCAAAACACTGCAGAACAGCACCGTCAATCTGGGCATCTAAGCCAGAGGCAAAAGCGAGGGAGGAGAACAGTTGGCTCTACTGAAAATTCAGCACAGGACCATAATTTGGCTTAAGCCAAAGGAGCTCATAGAAGCTACTTGCATTAATTTTTTTTCATAATGTCACAGGGAAACGTTGATTTTGGCAAACTCTGTGCAGCAAATGGAAACTCTGCTAGTGACCTGGACTTCCATTCAATGCCAGTGTCCAGCATTTTCCCCCCAGAGGGATGGCTCAGGAGGGACATCAAACAACCGTCCACCAGTGCTACCACAGGACCAGAGGGCAACTGCAAGAGGAGGCTTCCAACCTAGGGACTACCTATGTGTTTATTGGTGTGCAAAGTGCATCTGCCCCGCTTTCTGCAGCCATCACGCCTCCCTCTTTCAGCTGGGACCATCCTACTCTCTCCTCGGTCTGATTAAACACAATTTTTCCACCTAAAGTCCTCTGCGAAGCAAGGGGAGCATTCCCAAAGGCAGCGATTCCTGAGCAGCCCTTCACATACCTGAGGGACCCTCAAGGTCCTCAGGTCCCCTTATCTCATGGAGGTTCCTCACACTTCTGAGGGCTTTGGACAAGGGACGCCTCAGTGTCCCCTCATGTCATGGAGGCCCCTCAGTGCCCTGGGGTGGGTGTGTGTATGGCAGGGACCCCCTCAGTGTCCCCTCAAGTCATGGAGGTCCCAGCATGTTGGGGCAGCCAACGGTTCCCTTCAGCTCCTAGAGGGACATCTCTGTGTACCCTAAAGTCATGGAGATCGCAGTGTCCTATGGGGAGGGGGAAGGGTGACAGAGAGGGGGACGCCTCAAGGTCCCCTCATGTCATGGAGGCTCCACGGAGGTCCCATGGAGGTAGCAGAGACCTCTCAAAGTCCCCTCCACTCCCAGAGGGACCCTCAGACTCCCTAATGTCCCGGAGGAGTGGGACCCTCGGCGCTGAGGCGACGTGAAGCGAGGAGATCGCGGCGGCCCGGCCCGGCTTGGTTCGGTTCGGTTTGGCCCGGCCCGGCCCCGCTCCGCTCCGCCCCGCTCGGGCTGGGGGCCGCCGGCGCCGCGTCCTTTTATACCGGGGCTAAATTTAGGCTGCGCCCGAGCCGCTGCCTCCCGCCCGCCCCCGTCCGGGACGCGTTTCCTCCGCTCCCTGCAATTGGCTTGAGGGCGCCCGCACCCGCGTTATAAGCGGCGGGGCCGCTCGCCGCGCCGCGCCGTCCGCCCGTCCCGCCCGGCCGCACCATGGCGCTCAGCGACACCATCCTGCCCTCCTTCGCCACCTTCGCCAGCCCCTGCCGCGAGAAAGCGCTGCACGAAGTGAGTCCGGGCTCCCCGCACCGACACCCACCCCCGCGGGCCGCGCTGAGGCCGGCGCCGCTCAGCGCACTGGTGGGCGGCTCGGCACCCCCCCCCGCGCACACGCCCGTTCCCGCACGGCCTCTCCCCAGGCGGCTCTAACCCTCTCCACTTTTCTCTCTTCCCCAGAGGTGGAAGTGCGAGCAGGAGGCCAAAGTGCCCGCCGGCGCCTGGGGCGACCTGTCGCCCCGCAAAGAGGATGAAGACCTCAACACTGTGCTGGATTTTATCCTTTCCATGGGCAACGATGGCTACGGGCAAGGCGCTGCCGGTGGGGACTATCCCGCCGCTCCCGGTGGGGACAACGGCGGCGGCTTCTACCCGGGCAACCCGTCGTCGGGATGCTACGGTGCCGTGGAACAGGGCAGCCCCCTGCCCTACGGCAGCGCCGGCATGGTGCCGGAGATGCTGAGGTCCGAGATGGAGCCCGGCTTCTGCCCGGCCGGCGGCGTCCACGGGCGCTTCTTTGTGACCCCCGGCTTCGGCGCCCCGCAGTTCGTGGAGAACATCAAGCCCGAGCCCGAGGTGGACAGTTACGGGCCGGTGCTGGGGCTGGTGCCCCAAGCGTGCCCCAAGATCAAGCAGGAGGGCAGTGCCACCTGCATGCTGGCCTACGAGCAGCCGCGCGCGGCCAGCTCGCCGCAGATCCCCGGCGCCGAGACGCCGCCGCTGAGCCCCGACGACCTGGTGGCCGGCGACTGCCACGCGCCCATGATGTGCCCCTCGTCTGTGCCCTTCCCGCCGAGCTACCACCCGCCCGCCGCCTTCCACCACGCGCAGCCCCACCTGCAGTACCAGAGCGGCTCCCAGTTCGCCTTGTTCGAGGAGGGCCTGCCCTTGCAAGCGTCGGCGCCCCGCGGCGTCCTCACGCCTCCCTCGTCCCCTCTGGAGCTGCTGGACTCCAAGCCCAAGAGAGGCCGGCGCTCGTGGCCTCGCAAGAGGACGGCCACCCACACGTGCACCTACGCGGGCTGCGGCAAGACCTACACCAAGAGCTCGCACCTGAAGGCCCATCTGCGCACGCACACAGGTGAGCGCGGGCAGGGGCCGCCCGCGGCCGGCGCTTTAACCCTCCGCGGTCGCTACGCGAGGGCGGCAGAGCCCTGTGCGCTGCCGCAGGTGCCGAGCGCTGCAGGGTCCTCCTGTGCGTAGAGGCGGGTGGTGGCTTTTCCTATGGGCCAGGAGCTGCTCGCCTGCTTCGGGACGCGGGCTGGGGATAGTGAGGGAATGGCTGCCGCGGGCCCCGCTGGCCCTCTTGAGGACGAGGGCCAGGAGCTCCGATGGGGAGGGCGCGCGGCGGCCGCCGCTCGCCTGCCTGGGAGCGCCGCGCTGATCCCCGTCCCGCTCTGCTTCCCCCCCGCCAGGTGAGAAGCCCTATCACTGCAACTGGGAAGGCTGCGGCTGGAAGTTCGCCCGCTCCGACGAGCTCACGCGGCACTACCGCAAGCACACCGGCCACCGGCCCTTCCAGTGCCACCTCTGCGACCGGGCCTTCTCCAGGTCGGACCACCTGGCCTTGCACATGAAGCGGCACATGTAGCCCGCGGGCTCGTCCCCGCCCGCCGCGGACTCCACATTTCAGTGCTCAGGTGCAGAACCGCCCCGAAGCCCTGTAGCTGGTACTACGTAGGGAGGCACCGACGCTCTCGCCGGGGATGCGGAGGAGGATTCGACACAAGGAGGCTTAGCCAGTCACCTCCTGAAGACTATCGGACTGTATCCGTGTACCTGCCCAGCCCGTTTGGGGGGAAACGGGGGGTTATTTATACAGCTTCAGTGAAGGGGAAACTCCGTAGGACTCCATACAGATTGTACAGAAGAAGCTGTAAATACTGATGTGTTTTCTAATTATTATTTTTTATTCCCCCCCCTCCCCAATTTTGATTGCCTGGTCTTAAGCTTTACGAGACAATGTTTGTATGGAAACTGCCTGAAGTTGACTCTAGAGGAGATTAAATGAATGTTACTGTAGCTAGAGGTGTTGTGTTAGATCTCGGTTGAAGGCATGGCTAAGAGAACACTCCTATGGTTAGACTGTTTGTGTCACAGGTGCAATAATATTCTTGTTTGCCATGATCTACACTAGAAGTACAGGGCTTGATGTCTTGTAAGAAAATAACCTATTTTACTGTCTAATTTTTTTTATATATTGTAAATAGTTTTATACAATGATAAATATTGTATATGTAAATAGAAGACAAATGGGTATTTTGCCTATTTCTGTTTTTATAAAAACGTAATTTTTCAATGTTTGAAAGCATTTCATCTTTTTAATAAAACAAGTTTTTAATTGCTGTGATTTTTATTCTCCTTTGAGATCTCCGTTACTTTTTCCCCTGGTGGCTGGACCAGCCACCACCTGGTTATGTTTTAAATTATCAACGATTGCAAGAAGACACTTATAAATCTGAGCTATGGCTTTTTCTAAAACAGGTAACAAAGTACGTAATTCATTCTCAGTGGTAAACAAGCTACAATAGAGTGTTTTATCAAAGAATCGCATAGGAGAGTAGATCACAGTCAAAATATACTTCCTAAAAATGGTTAAGTAAGCAACACTGTAATTTCAGTCTCATTTCTAGTTTATGCTAGACTATTTTAATTGCATCCTTAATGTTTTCCAGATGCAGTTATAGTTTTGCCAGCAGTGTGTGGGTTTTTACTATAAATTTAAACACTGCATTTTTGTAATTACAGAGGCTTATTTTAAGGCATCCTTGTACATAAATTATCCTTTCTCTCAAGAGCTCAGTGCAAAATTCCAATAGAACAGTGGTGGAATTTAAGCATAAATTCACAACGCAGGTTAAGATACCTTCATAACTTATTCCTGAAACATAAATTCACTCAAGAATTTTGAATCACACCTAGATTTCGGGAGCTAATAAAGGTATTTATTATTTTGGAGGAAAATAAGTTAGCCGGTTTCTGAAAACTCATTTGAAACAAAGTGGATATTGCAACGGCAGCAAATAACTGCAGCAAGCCAAAAGGAGCCCTCCAAAGTTTTTCCACAGCTCTAAGTGAAATCCTAAGCCCAAGCAGTTTATCTTTGCAATTAGTCTGAAACTATAATGAGCATCCTCTGCTTTTAGAGCCCAGTTTAGCAGCAAGGCGTGCTAGTTCTAAAGCAAACCCAGTGCAAGCTAAGTATGCACATTGAGCTTGGTATCAAAGTGTTTTTCTCCAACATCTGGATGCTTAGAACTCAATAATTAGAGCTTTAAACAGGATTGTGACATTTTTCTGCCTCTACGAGTTTGAGCTCACGAGAATGAAATCAACATTCAAACTAACGACAAATATAGCTATTCTTCTGTGAAAGCAAAGTCTGCAGTTGTTCATGTGTAACAGATGTATTTTGGGCTTCTAATCATTGACATGGAAGAATGAGTTCCACATTTCACTTTTATAGTGCTTTCAAAGTGAAATATAAGGGAGACTTAGCATTTCTTCATTAAAAACAAAACATTAGTTAGAAAAAAAAAATATATGTTGCACAATATAATTCCAGAAAGTGAGGATGACTTAAAGATGTTCTAAAATTAGCACAGTCGTTGTTGCAACAGTTCTAGGTATTTCCTTCTCTTTCCCCATTGCCGAAGATTTTCGTATTTCAGCAAGCCCTTTGGTGCCTGAAGAACACGATTTTCAAGCGAAGCCTCACGGCTGCCTTTGAACCGGCTTTTTTTCCTCCCGTCCTTCCTGACGCTTCAGAAGCGCTTTTGGTCATGGCCAGGTTTGGGTGCTGCAGCGAGGCCCCGTTCCCTCCCCCGTGCCGCGGTTACGGGAGACGCAGCGGTGTGAAACCTCCCCGCGGCGGGTGCTGCCGCCGCCGGGCGCGCGTCCCAGCGCTCCGGGAAGGAAGGGGCGCTTGGAGCGCCCGGCTGCCCTTGTCCTGCCTTGGCCTCTAGCAGGGCACGGGCTTGGGGGGCCATCGGCGCGGCCGCTTGCAGGGCTGCCCAAGTCAGCGGGGTGAAGCGCAGCAGCGTGTGAGCTCTGCACCCGCCAGCCCAGAGGACGGTCACTGCGGCCACCAAGGCTGCAAGAACTGGACGCTCTCCGCTCCCGCCAACGGGAGAGCTGCAGCGTCCACAGCCGGCACTCGCCGATGCAGGAAGAGCTGCAGCCGAGGCGCTGATACCTGCCCGGCCAAAGCCCCGAGCGAACAGCGTTCGCGTCGCAACGAGCGGCGTAGACATCCCTGCCTTGTGCTGCTCACGAGGGCAGAAGGAGCAGGTTGCAGCTGCCATGCGTTCACTGCAGCTCCCCTGAAAACAGCACCACGCCAGCCTTTGCTGTTCGTGTGTGCATACCTACAGACGCATGCACGCATACATCAAATAAGGCCTCTGAAAGCTGGGTGGATGCAGAGAGTAGAGGGGCATGAAACACTACCGAGAAAAAACCCGTGCCCATTTTTATTGTAATTGCTGGAGGTGCAGCACCTACAGTAACTCGTGTGTGGTCTCTGCAGGAAGCTGCAGGTCCTTGAATCTCTAGATAACGGTGCAGAAGGAGAGATCTGCCGCGCTCATTCTTCTCGCAATCTATTACAACTAATTGTCAGCTTTCTCTCTCTCTCTTTTTTTCTTCTTTTAATTGCCTTAAATCAGGACATCCCAAGCTGTGTCCATGTGATCCCCCTAGTCTACTGGGTCTTGCCGTCTTCTAGCAAAAGGGCAGCAGGGTTGAAGCCTTTGAGTGATTTTGCTCTAATTTACATGAAAATCCCCAATATCTCTTCACCTAAGTGCGCCTGGGAGAGCTGCCTGCTAGAGCCCCCTTGGCCGGCTGTGGGAGCCCTGGCTTTGTTTGCAGCGTACCCCAAAAAGAAAAAAAGAAATCTTAGTCAAACCCAATCGGAGGAAGCGTCGAGTCCGTTGTAAACAAGATTTTCACACGTATTCTTACGAGATACCGCAGTGATGGGCTCACTGCACTTGAAGATCGATCGCCAGATTAGATAGAGCAGCTCAGAGCAGAAGCAGCGAAATCCAGCCCGGGCTCCCGGCAAAGGCTGCAGCAAACACTGCTGAGCTCGAGCCCCTTCCCACATGGGCTCCTTCCCCGCTTGGCCGAGGCGAGCGGTGTTTCTGCACCAAAACCAGCTTTTCTCTCCCCAAAAAGAGCAGCGGGCTGAAGGACTCCTCCGACTTGCGGCTGAGGGAGGTGGGAATTGCAAGGGGCAGCTTGCAGCAACTCCCGTTTGGGCCACAGCGTTCCGGGAGCGGGGCCAGGGCCGGCACACGCGACCCCTCGTGGACCCCCCCGCGCTTGCGAGGGGCCTGGCACCGTTTGCTCCCGGCACAGGGAGCATCCTCAGGGAGAGCCAAAAAAAGTTTGTCCCTTCTTCAAATTACAGGATCGTGCGGCAATGTGGTTTTCTGCGGTTGAAGCTTTGCGGTTTCCCGAGCTATTTTGTGCACCTACGACTAACAGTGGCTGTTAGGCTCTTCTTAAATTCAATTTTCTAAGCCAGAATACCAAGCGCTAGCAATTTCCTTGCTATATTTAAGTAAAACAACTACAAGAAAGGCACAGAGCCATCGTCACGGTGCCTAGTGCCTGCAGAGACCAGCAAAAGACAAACTCAACCCAAAGCCCTGGAATTTAAGGGGGAGAAAAACCAAATCACCTGCCCCAAGAGCCCGTGAATTCCCCAGGTGTCCTGGGGCCCCTGGCGCCGGCCGGGCTGAGAGCCGCCTCTGCCGCCGCTCCGAGGAGACAGGGATTTATCCCAAACTCCTTAGGCGGAAAAGATGTCTGATTTCATCTTTTGAGGTCTAAGTTTTCAGCCACATTTTTTTGATCTCATAATATTTTATGTAGACACCAAAACAAAGAGTCGCAGGCAGTGCTTTACAGAAGGGAGATGTTTAAACTTGGCAAAAAAGGACGTTTCTATGCACAAGGAGAGCTGGAGCAACAACACCCTATTTTCTCTGCAAAGATATTTAGCACTTGTTACCTGCTTCAAATATAATTTCCTTTGGTAAAACAAAGTATTTTCCATCCTTTGTAGTAAGCATAAATCCAGCAACACAGAAACTGCTCGTGGACATACCTGCTGTAGGGTTATAATCAAGTTTATTATAATTATAGATATGGCAGCTCTTTACAGCAGCTTGACTTTGATTTTTTGGCGTTTCAGAGAGTTCAGCACATTCCTGGAGGTCTGAACTATGATGAAGTCACCAGGAAGCATCTGGGACATCACCCCGGACATTCCCTACGACGCTCAGTGCATTAGCAGGGAAGCCACCGAGCCTGGGGCTGAACGCAAAGCAGAACACACATACGAACTAAAAGAAATCCCCAAAACACCGACGACCTCTTCCACTACAGCCCACACGCGATGACAGCCCGAGTGGTTTTGACGTCACCATTTGATATCGCACGGCAAAGGGCGTTATGGGAACGTGCCAGCAGCGGAGCTCTGGCGCTGGCAAGAGACGCTGGATCAGCAGCAACTTTTAATTGCCGTCATTAAATTAAGGAGTGCTCCCACACCCTGTTCCAGAAGAACAACCCTTAGAACCGGACAAGAGGGAGGACACGCTCGGAGCGGAGCACGGCAGGGAGCAGAAGTGGCAGTTTTCTCCTTTGGAGAACAAGATGCGAAGCTGGAGTCGGCAGCCGGAGGCACGGGGGGTCCGTGGGAATTTGGCAGGGATCGATGCCAGCGCCGGGTCCGGCTCTGACAAAACCCCGGCCTGCCCAAAGTCAGCGCAACAGAAACATTGCCAGCGGGACGCCGCGGGACGGCCCTGCCCCGGCACGCCGTCGCGCCGCGCCACCGGGTGCAAAAGCCGGGTAAATAAAACACGCAGATGGGAGAATGAGTCACGGCGAGCAAAGCAGGAGGACACGCTGGAGAGGGTGTTTTTCCACTCCGGTTGTCCTTGGGGATCTCTCCGACGCGTCGCCGGGCACGTTGCCCCAGCGCCGCGGCATGTGCTGCTTTGCACCGGGCGCGAACGCGGACGGGAGAAGGGTGCGGAAAAGGGCTCGGCCCAAGGAAAGGAAAAAACTCACTGGAGAGCCCGTTGCGGCACTTATCCCAAGCGAGAGCCACAAATCTGACACCTGAGCATGTGAAATAGGGGACAACCAGGTGAAAGAACGATTGCCAAAGCCTCAGAGCTCCAAAAAAGTAACTTTTCATTTATTATATTAAACAATAACATTTCTCTTATTATATTAAACAATAAACACATGAGATGGGGTAAAATTAAAATACCTTTCTTTTGATTTGTTATGATATTTGAAAGATAAATATAACTACAATAACGTACATATTTGGAGATATTAGTCAAATTCAGGTCAATGTTGCAATTTCCACTTTAGGTTTCCACTGTTTTTAGGTCAGACTAAAGGAAGGCATATTAAAAGGGACACTAAGAAACGCACTGTACCATCGTAAGAGCAGAAGGAACCGCGCTCACTGTGGGTTTTCAAGTTAAAATCAAAAGGGAAGGCAGAAGTTGGAAAAACGAATATCCCACTTTATAAACAAATTAGCCTTTATTTTATAAAACTTTCAAGTAAAAAGAGCCAGTATATCAACTGATAAAACAAATGTGTCATGGAATAATAGTTAACATATTTACTCTAAAAATAAATTCTCTATGATTCCACCATACCCAAGCAAAGCTCCTTTCTACGGAGAGGTGCGTTGGTTGTGAAGCCTACAGCGGGACGGGCTGACACGCAACAGCCGACCCGACTACGGCATCGGCAAAGGGATTTGATCTACGTGGTTAGTAGCCCAGAGCAAACCAGTTTAGCCCAATTCACGCTCTGCGTTGGGATTCAGCAGAAATGCATTTCCTGAGAGGGAGGAAGAAAACACAGAAGGCAGAAATCCAGCCCTGGCCCAGGGAAGGTGATAATGTTTGGACCAAAACTCCTTGGGCCGCGGGTCCTAGCGCACAAATACCCTCCTCAATGGAGAAACGTGGGAGAAGACAAAGGAACCCCAAAGGATTATAAAGGGGATCCAGGAAAGTGCGTTATCTTTTAGCAAAAAAATCACAAAGCAATTTCTACAAAATTTCTGACGACAGATTTCACAGACAGGATTTAAAATCAAAAAAAAGCTACTCGCTAACACACAGCACGTTCCACGGAATGAAACACAGCAAGGGCCCTCCTAGGCCAGGGGCTTCCTAAGGAAGGGTTTGCCAATACAAAAATGTTTCATGCAGCAGTATAGGAAAAGTACCACCTTTATGAGCAATTGCTTTTATGGCAGAAGGACCAGTATGCGTTAAGACAAGAGCATTTTGAGTTTAACTTCAGGAAACCACTGGAGGCAAACGTGAGCATGAGGGCACTGTAACGGAATACGCAAGCAACGTGATAGTTGTGTCCTATACCCAGTTTGCATGTACACGTTTAGTGCGAAAAATTGCCTGTTTTTCCTGTTTGAAGTGCTGTGCCTTGGCGTGCTGTTCATGGTTTTCCATGAGTCATTCCAGTGGTGACAGCATCCTGCATTTTAACACACGTGTCACTATAAAAGTCCACCAAACTCTTCTGGGATTGCTCAGCAAACCACAGGGTCTAGCAATGGATCCGAGTGGGAAGCAGAGCACCTCTCTCCTGTCCTCAGGGACAGGAACGTGATGGATAAACATTCTTCCCAAAGAAAAACTTGGCTGGGAATGGAAGAAAAACAGAGCTGAGATGCAGATGATAATTCTATGCAACCTATGGAAGTGGAATGAGGAAGGAAAAACATGTTTTCCACCTCAATGTGCACCTGTTTCGTGTCGGATGAGGGAATAGTGCTTTTAAAATATTGTTTATAAAGGACAAGAGGGGGAAAGAAAAAAAAAACAGAACACGAGCAAACATAAGGAGAAAAATCATAAATCATTGCCTCTGCCTGAGCAAAGGTAATATCACGCGGCCAACACATGCAAGAAATAGAGATGACTTCAAAAAGACACTTTCAACACAATGTGAATTCACACCCAGTGCAGATGATACCTACTTTCTACCAGGATTCACTCTTACCCTTGGCACAACTAGTTAACACAGTTTTTCATGTCTATTAAAGTATTCTTGGAAAAAAAATATTAACAGCAATTTCTGCTTTTTTTTTTTCTTTCACCAGAACTTTGAAATTATAAGAGCCATGATCTAACTTCCATTTCTGTATAGATTCCATTTCTGTATCCACCTCTGTATAGAGAATACATACAGACAAATTTTAATATATAGAATACAAATATGAATATCCTACATATTCGTTGTATATACACATTTTATGTACAGCAGAAGTAACTATATACTAGACATAGTATGTGGACATATATAGTATATACACACTATTATTACATTATACAATATGATATATATATATATATATATACACACACACAAATAATATGAAACTTATAATATACACTGCATATGCATTGTGTATACTCACATTTCATATATCTTGCATTGTACAGATTTATCTGCCCAAATAGCAACAGACCTGTTTGTGCTTTAAATTTCACTGTTCTGGAGGAAGAATAAGATCAACATCTTAAAATAAAGTCTCATCTTAGAAGAGCAAGAATAGGTATTATACGAAACACAAAGTTATATAAGGGAAGAATGGTATTAAACCTTTTTTTTTTTTTTTTCCTGGAAAATATGATGGGGAGAAATCACAGCTATACTAAAATTTTGAATGCAAAGTGTCCTGGTAAACCTAGGATTACTAACGCTAATACACTGTGCACAGACAACATGTTTTGCACTTGTTAATTTGCTGGACTTTCTTCTGTTCCTGTCCAAGCAAATATAGAGAACACGTCCGCAAGGAAAGAGGAAAGTGCATAATTAGTTCTAATGCTATGTGGAATGCTAAATTAATTCACATTTCTGGCTCCCTGCTGAACACACCAACTCCTTGCCTCAGAAACTACACTATTTTGGAAAACTGACAAGCAGTAAGTCTTGGCATGGTACAGGAAAGATGAATTCAGATATTTAAATTATCCACCTGTCCCACTGGAGTGGTATCACCCAAACAGTAGCCCAAAAGTGGCTTTCCTTTATAAAATGCTATTGTGTATGAACAGTTATATTATAGCAGAGGAGAAACCACAAAGAAAAAGGGAATTTGTTGACATTTTTGAACTCAGGGTTGATAATTTTGTCTAAGAGATCTTAGAGTTTTGTCAAACCCATTGCATGTAAATGGATGGATGCGTGTATCCGCGTGTGCACAAACACACAGACACATACGCACTGATATATCTGCTCACAAAAGCTGGAGACAACAAATGTTATTTTTTTAGCTGCATTTCAGAATAGAAAACTGCTAATTGGATTAAAACAATTTAACCTGATCCTTGGCTCTGTGTAAGGAAAGTCTCCAGAGTAAGGCAATTGGAATAGGAAGGAAACTATTTTCACTGAATAAACAGGCACTATCACTGTATCATGAGAAATAAAAATAAGGAAGCAAGGGCATAAGAAATGCAAATGCAATAAAGATGATGAAAGAATACCACATTTTCAAAAAAAAAAAAAAAAAACCTCAGAAATTTTTACAAGAGCAGGGCTGCACCAGTAAAAACACAGTGTTAAGTACCCAGTTGGTATTCCTACAGGACCAAGGGTAGGAAAGCAGATAGACATTAAAGACAGTTGGAAAATTTTATGCTAGGTGTCTACTCTATTTAGATGTAGAAGTCCAAGGCAAAGACAACTGAAGTGTTAGAATTCCTGCAAGTACCAAGAAAGGCATTTTTACTAAGCAATTCAGTAGATAATTCAAAAACTTAACATAAGGACTTACTTTAGATATGACACACAAAACATTCCGGATCATCTTTACCAAGGGAATATGTAGAGTTCTACAGGTGTATTTAAAATCTGTTCCTATTTGGACCTAACACTGTAACCTGCCTTTTAAAGCCAATCCAGTCTACCAGTATAGCTTATGTATGAACATGTATTTGGCAAATAAAATCTGTTTCAAATTGGCCGTATTTCAGCTAACTATTTTTGATCTGTATCCCCATAATATAAGACCAGTGGAATTAAAGAAACAGAGGTAGAGACAGTCTCATATAGTCAGTTGGATAATACAAATATGATCTATTTTCTGGGTCTTGAAGTAAAAGCGGGTAAAATAAAATGCAGGGAAAAGCACAGCTCAAAATTGCTCAGTTTTCAATTGTTTGATCTTACATTAAAGAACTCAAACTTTTTTCACAGTTCTGTCACCATATTTGCTTATGAGATAAAGTATGATTTTACCTAATGATTTAATTGCCAAAGTCATCACTTGTCCAGTTTACTACAACCGGATTAACTCCCTCTTTTACAACATCACATATAATTATTAAAACTCAATGCAAATAAATGTTGATATAAGAACTACTCCTTATTTGTAGAGGCTTCAAAGCATTTTTATGGAACCCGGTGTTTGTATTCATCGTCAGATTCTTCCACAAGAGCTTCAACTCTTACTAAAAAGGGAACACTTAATAATGAATTTATGCTGAAGACTTTGACATAGATGGATTTGTACTCATTAGCCTACTATGAATAATTCAATTAATGTAATAAGTGAAAGCTAATTCTATAAATATTGCCTTTTTATGACATTTTCTTTTTAATTGCATACTGTAGGCTCAAAAAACAATGGAATTTTGGTAATAAAAAGCCAGATTCATAAGCTGCAGTTTCCTATATGCAACACTGTCTTCAAAATAAAGAAACTTGGCTTCCAGTATCTTAAGATCATATGTTAAACTTCTCACAAGCAGTAAATTTTACCTATAACATATAATACATTTTATACAGTGTTTCCTGTATATTATGCACTTGAAAAACCACACAGAGGCCAGCTTGATATAACCAGCCAGTCTTGCTTAGAGTTGAAGGTGACTAGAATTATTTTCACAACATAAACTGAGAATTTAGTATTTTTATAAAAGCCATGTTTAAAGGTTTCACTTGGACAGGTTAGAGGCAAAGAACCTCTATTTAAGAGCTCGGCATATCAGCCTTACTGAGTGCAATAGCCAACTCAAGGTCTTCTTGTTCTTGTCTCCGCAATCGAGCTAGTCTTTCTTGCTCTGTTTTTTCACTCTCACGCTTTGCCCATGCCAGCTGCTGCTCTTCATTTCCAAACTAAAAAATGAAAATGGAAAACGGGTTAATAAACACATTTATGGAAAAATAAAGGGGGGGGGGAGGGGAAGCCAGAAAAGTTATATGAAAAATACAAGAAACTAACGCATTAAATACATGAATCAGGTACACCAAGCTACATCAGGCTGGAACTGAATACAAATTTGCTTGTGATGTTCTCCACTTCATCCTTCCATTTATTTCCTTAAATCTGTCTTCCTCCCATCAAAGGACTAACTCTGCTGCACGTCCCTGCCTCGGTGTCTCAGCAGTCTACGAAAATGGATGGAGGACTGAGGCCAAACAAGAACCCCACAAAGAGCCAAAAAGTTTGCTGGTGGTTTGGGAGCACAGCAATCTACATCCGCTCTTCAGAATGCTGAATTTGTTGGCTTTTAGCTGGTAAAAAGCTATTTACTCTTGTGCAACTACACTGCAAAGAGTTTTACTGTAATATTTCCTCTTAATGACGAGGGGTTTTACTAATGGATCTGGAGACTGTCAATTTGTGGGATATTTCATCCCCTAGTCAGAAGTAATTAAAAAAAAAGTCTTTCTGTAACTGTCTATAAAATACACGCAGAGCCTTTCCAGTAAGAAACAATGTAAGATAATCCAATTTACTTCAGAAAAAACACTAAGGAGACGTAACACATTTTAATATTCAGCTTATAAGCCTGCTCAAGCTTTCCAAAATGCATTTAAGTACACAGCAGCAATCAAATTCACAAAATTGTTCCAAAATTATCTTCCAGTATTTAGTACTGAAGAATGAAAAAGCTTGCTTCCTTGAGGTTTTTGCATATAAAAGTATTTTAGAAATAATACTAATTTAAATCTAAAATAAAGTCTGGTACCATCTGATTTTAGCATTTTGTCAAGAGGATGATGTTAACAGGAGACAGGAGTGTTTGCAGAGCAAATGTTTGTATTATATCCCACTTCTAAAATTGCTTTGTACAACCTTATTATTTGAATGCCGAGGAAAAGGTTTTTCCTTTATTTTTTTTAAGGAAAAAAATATATGGAATATATAGTTTTTAATTTCAGTTGAATGCCTACTGCAAATATTGGTCTCTAGTTGACAATGTAGTAACTTTGAACACAGCAAAGGATGCCACTGCACTAGCTGACATGGCCATACCTTCCTAGACCGGCTTGCAATATTGTAGTGAATATTAAATGCAACTTTAAACAGTAACCTTAGTGCTGGCTGTGTATGAATTGTATAAAGACCCCCATTCCTGCCTTCTCTACTCTGCAGTGTATCTATAATTCATATTTTCAAATAAATACATCTATTTGTACTTCTTTAAACCCAAGGCCAACTCTCATTCACTGTAGTTAAATTATGCTTTATCTGTACTTTTCCAGATGCTCACAATTGCTCTGTTAATATTTTAAAAAGCAAGGGTTATGATGCAAAAAAGAGGATTACTTTTAAAATTAATTTTCTCCAAACAATACCTCTGCTGTCATTGCCATAAAAATCTAGATGAGGACCTCTGCATTCAGTGCTGTTGAAATACAATGAAGGTACCACACATTGAAAGAAATTTTACTTTTAAAATGAAGAAATCCTATTGTCGTTACTCCTTTAAATAATTTCAGTGAACAGCTGACAGGCAAAACTTAAAAGCTCACTAAGGTTTTCAATATATGATTTTTTCAAGACCCAGTGAAGGCAGACTCAAGTGTAGGACTTCTCCACTTATTCCAAGAATTCAAAAAGAAGATCCTGTAGCTGTGATGGAGAATAACAGTTACTATTTTCAGAAATATAATAAGTTTTAGGTAATCCCTTTGGGGACTCTTTTTTTTTTAATGTGGAAAAAACATATACTTATATGGCTTACGACTTAGGGTAAATCTTCCAAAGCTTAGGGGAGTCCAACTTATGATTTGTTTTTGATATACAAGTTATATTCTTTTGTGGTTAAAGGGCTGAGAAGAAGAAAGAAAAAAAGAAAAAGAGAAGTGATTCATAGGAAACCAAATCTGGATGTGCCTTCTTACAAAGGCTTAGTATAAAGCAAAATTTTCAGGAGCGTAACTCTGGCCTTTAAATAGTAAAATACAGAACAATTCATTGTGGCCCCTGATTCTTGTGCAGATTACCTATAAAAAGGTTAAGCAACTGAAATACAAGCAATTTAAAAGAATAACTTTTTTTGGCATACTTCTAGATTCAAGCAAGTTAAGCAAACAACAGGTAAAGACAATAGAATATTGCCAGGAGAAGACATAATATTCTTTTGGATTAACAGTTAACTAGCGCACTTAAAACTTCACACAGGAGAATTAATCACCACCAAGTATGGTAAGGTAATTGTGCTACAGGCAATCAAAAAAATAAATACTGGAAAGAACAGGGAAACAAAGTCTCGTTCTTTTCAATCAACTTCAGTTAACCCCTTCCCCCCACCTCCTCCCACCTTGGAACAGTATAAAGCAATTTGCAAAACCAATTTTAAAAATGTTATTGGATTTAGTGCCACCTAGTAGCAATTAAACAAACTATAAGTGGCTATTACCCAGATCTCATTTTCCCTGCTTTTTTCTTATCTTTTCAAATTCATCTGATCTCCTGAAACTTGATGGCAGGAAAAAATAAACACTAGGGCACCCACTGAGACAGGGGAAGGAGATGATGGATAATCATTTAATACAATCACTCAGTTTAAGTCACACTCTTAAGAAATGCAGTCTGTAAATGGAATAACAATAGTTGGGTAACAGCCATACCACTCCATTATTTTGCTTTCATTCAAAGAAGAAATTAGGTGTTGTTCAAGAAATTTCAGATAAAGCAGGCTTTGCGTCTTACTTTTATTAAGAATGTCACCATTTTGTATACATTCACAGAATTTAACTGTGCACTAAATTCAACAGGCTAGTACTAACTGTGGTAAAGCATACATAATATCTTGAACTTTATCATAGATAAATTAAAGAACTGAGGCCAGCTACGAGTATGCGCAGATGACCTCAACTAACAATATCAAATAGGGAAATCATACACATTTACTATTAATTTATAATCAGGGGGGAAACATTAAGAAATAAGCAACCTGAAAGATTCAGCTTTTAGAACTCCAATTGCTGAACACTGAATTGTGCCCATCAGACTTCAAAGTAATAGAGTAAATTGGCAATTTTACTGCATGGCAATGTGACAGAACAAAAACACATGAAAGCCGGAAGAAGCCTGAGGCTATGGATGGAACAGATTTCTACCTATTTATGAAAGTAATAAGAATCACACTACTGCTACTACTACTACATTTACAACGATTTCCAGTTCAATCATGGACCTGCCAACACTAAAAACAAAGCCAAACTTTTGGAAATTCTGATATGTTTTCATGAAAGGGCACTTGGCTTTGCTTTCCAACCTTCTGATACCATCTTTTGGAGTGAAATATGGGTATTTCTATATTGGTTCCACAAAACAGCTTTTATGCTTTGTCTAACAAGGGAATAAGGGAATTGGAACAAAATTCAACAGCTAAATTTCCAATCTGTCTTAGGTATGTATCCTTATGATCACATTCCATTGTACACAGACAACATTGTGACAGGATTGTCAGAACTTTTTTTTTTTTTTTTCTCTCTTTTTCTTCTCCACAAACAATTACAGATATTTTATGGAATCTTTTTCCATTAAGGATTTACTTTTCAGGATATGGTGAAATTGCTATATAAATGTCTTCTTTTCAACAATCATTTTTGAAGAAACTTTACATCATTGGCTCCCCAAAATCAGTTACAAAATAGCCTCCATGCAACAAAAACATACACAGATTCTGCTACAAAGAATTTGTGAGTAAAGGCACACTGCACTAAAATAATTTAAAAGCAAGTAAACCCTTTAAAATTTTGTATGAAACTCAAAACTTCTTTTTTTTTTATTGAAAGAATGCCTTTTTTATTACAGAAATATTAATACAAAAACAACAAGGACAGTATGAAGGTACTAAAGAGACAGAAGCCAGTGAACAGTAGGTTTGCAGTTAAAACAAAAACCCAATAGATTGCTGCAAGCAGAGCAGAAAGTGGTTTGCTCAGAGACAATGAACTTAACTTACAGAGCTGAAGTCTGCAAACCCCAAGGAAGAGTCTTTAGAAGTTTTACTTGAAGAGGAGGGAGCAAATGGATCTTTTCCACTAAATGGGTCCCCAAACCCCTTTTTACTTTGAAACAGGTCACTGCTGTCAGCCCCAAATGGCTGGAATGGATCATGGGGCTTGGGAAAATCTGAAGACCCAAGGTGGCTTACAGGAGTACTTTTACCTGGAAAGTTTAGGAGAAAAACAAAAGGAGAAAAACAGAAGTTACTTACCATGGACAATGTAAACCCCTTAAACAGGAAACTGTGCTGATGCATTTTAGCATCATCCATCCTTCTCGGGCTAGGTTAAAGTTCAACCTAATATGATAGCATTCATCACTCAATGCAAACCATCTCAAACAGATATATTCCCTACAAGAATTTATTATGTTATACACATTACAATATTTATACCATCAAGATTTTGTATAATAAACCTCAATATAATGACATCTGGTTCCAAGAATTTGACAGGTATGATTTTACTCCATATTCCTGCATTAGAGACAATTCAGTTTGGGATTGTATGAAATTCAAAATACTTAGAAACATATATCGCTAAGATAAGTAGTTATTCACATTAAATAGAATTGAATAGCAAATTGTTTGTGTGTATAGTAGGCACATATTCTATTTTTGTCTGGGACTTGTTAGTCCTTCTGCCACAACACTACATATATACCATGGAAAAGAGGTTTATGAAGAAGTCACTTCGTTTTGGGAACTTATTGTGCAATCCAGCTTTTGCAGGTGACTTTATTCTTACCCTTCACAGGTACAACTCCACAATGGAGCTGAAAATGCAAATACTGCAGAGCGTGTATTTCATATGCCCAAGACATAGCCTGATATCTTTTAAGAAGGCATTTTCTGACAGTGGTAGATGCTCATGAGCATTACAAGCTGCAAAGATTAAACAGCATTTGCACAAATCTGCAGAAATACTCATTTGTCCAATGAGGAAAAGCTCAAAGTTTACACTCTAAGTAATCTAACGAGCAGCCTGCCGGCACTTACCGCTCAAACTCGGGCTTGCCCCTCCTAACCCAGAGGCCAGCGAGACGTCTGTCCGTGCCGCGTGCCGCTTCCCAGACACACGGCCCTGCGCTAGCAGCGGGCTCAGGCCAGGGCCAGCAGCACTTGCCTGCAGAGCGCCGTGGCTAGCACGGCCCTCGGCTCGAGGCGGGCACCCATTTACCAGGTAGATGAAGGAGTCGTGCAGCCTCTCATCTCATCAGCACTAATATCAGCCCTTGAGCATGACTCCATTGAGAAGGCATGTCTGAGATTCAGTGCTTGCCAAACAAATCAGTTACAAATGAAAGCAACAGCTTGTCATTTCTCACTTTTTCAGTATATGATGTCTCAACTTCCAGATCCTTATATAAACCTACAGTTTAGGCAGATGTGAACTACTAGTACCTATAAAAATGGGACAAGAGCAAGAGATACAGGTTTCTCGTTCAACCTTAGGTAGGACTTCTCGATCACTGACAAAAAATGTAGGATTTTATATGCAGACATTCATCCTGCTGAGCTGCATAGGGCAGAATACTGTATGCTAGACAGGGGAAGTTGTTCTTGCCCTTAAACTCAGGCCTCGGATGGAATATGGTGAGCACTTTTAGGCCCTGTGTTTCAGGACAGGGGTGAAGCAGGTTAAGCAAGGAGAACAAGCAAGAGGTGCAGAAACACAACACACATGAAGGAGGAAATACACTTAGGCTCATTTACTCTTGAGAATACTGATGGGAGACATCACCACAGTCTTGCAGGCAAATCTTCCATACCCACGAGGAAGACCACCAATGTGCCCACAGGTAATGGGCTTGGACTTTACCAAAATGGCTTTTAAAACTCAAGAATATTCAAAACTGCCTAGGGAATTCATTGGATTGCACTACGATTTCCAAGAACAGGTTAGACAAATCATTTCAATAAATCATACGGGTTGAGCCACCTCAAGACTGGAAGACAGATCTCTTACTGTTCGCTTCAGGATTATTTTCCATGGTACAGCACATGTGCCCCATCCTGACCAAGCAATGTCATATGGATGCACAGATGCCCATACTAGAAATTGCATGGGGGGTTTCTAAAGACAGGCAGGTCAGACCATGGATTTGTCCTTCATAGAAGGAAGTGACAAAAATACACAGGAAACAGCAGCATTTGCACCCTCCACAAGGACTGACCCTCCTTCACGCTCAGGCAGTTTCGAACTGCCTTTGCTATCACCAAAGAGGCCACACTCTGCTCTCTAAAATCAGACTGCTGCATTTACCTCCCTCGCATCACCGTGGCCTGCAGATCTTGCCATCAGTCACACCTATGCAATAGTAACGAACTATGCAAACCTGGTGAATAACTCAGCAATTCTTACGTGATTCTCCAGATAAAAGAGCAAACAACAGTGACTAATCACTTTCTCCGACAACCTCTTCCCACGATGAAATGCAGTTTTCAGTAACTTTAAATTGAGTCACAAATAAAGTACTTGCATTTCTAATTTAAGGTCAAGGCAGAGTAAGAGCCCTCTATATTTTTTCCTTCTACTGCCAGATACTAGCAAGCAAATTCTCTCTCCTATTTTTCACCCTGCATTGTCCGAAAGCAAATCTGAGAGGAAAAATTGTTCCGTTTTATGCTGCCCTTTTCTCAGGTTAAAATTTCAGTTGCTGAAACCACCATGTGGAATTGGTGACTGTTAATAAGAACGCAGGTTTTGAAACGTATTTGCTCAGCAAAACTGTTTTTTTCTAGGTGGCCCGTTTAATGTTTTCGCACGAAGCCCCTAGCGGTTTCGGAGCACACAGAGTGAGCACCGGGGTTTCTTCTGCTTCATCTTCAGAACAGATCACAAAAGATGTGCTTTAGCACGCAAACACTCAAATCAAAGTGGCATTCAGAACATGAAATGGAAGATTTTCGCATTAATTTGGTTATTTTGACGAAACGCTGAAAGAGGGCAACCTTTACAACAGCACGGGTTATTTTTTGCAAAGTAATTTGAAGGGCAGCACTCAAAAGAGCTAAGTCAATCCTAGAAATGACAGAGGGAGTCCCAGCAAGTCCTTTTTACAACCCTCTGTACGCTAGTTACAGCTTGTCTCATCCCGCCACACTGCAAACATGGTTTTGAAACCCGGCAGAAGCGTGTATAGATTTGTTAGATATTCAAATTTACGAATTCATTGGCCACAAATTAGTAGTAACACTAGAATTCTTTTTCTTACAGTATGTCCTTGCTAACTTACACCAACTGTGCATTCTCCAAACTAAGTGTACGTTGAACGCTTTTCTATTTCCACGTATTCAAGGATGTGGGTACAGTATTTTTATAGTGAAAGGCGAAAATCCCCATACCACATTAAAAAAGTCACCAACAAAACTGAACGATAATACCAGTAACATCATAATGTTGCAAAAATATGCTAACAGTAGTGACTAAGATCAAATTAATCTTTTATTCATTGGAGATTAAAAGTGTTATGTTTTATAATGATGCAGCTCATCATTTTTCAGGCACAGTAGTAAGAAAGTGCAGGTCAACAGTTGTAACCCTTACTGATTTCATTTTATCTGCTAATAGTTTCAGGGAAAAAAAATTCAGAAATAAGCAAAACAGGTCCTATTCCGAAACCACAGCAGTTTCAGCAGTTACCCAAGTGGTGCACCCAAACCACACCGAGGACTCACTTCAGCAAAAAGAGATGATGAACAAAATGGTTTACCACAGCAAATGCTGTTAACTTATAGTGAACTCCACCCATATGAAGGCTTTATCTAATTTCATACCCCACAGCAAACTTTAGGGTTCAAATCAAGAGCTCTTTCTGACAGGCTGCAATTAGAGAAATTGTCTTATTAAGTTGTAATATATTGACAATGAAAAAAATGAAGTGAAACACCTACAGTTTTTACTAGATTCCACATTTCAAGGATGATCCTAACTTTCTGCTCAGAAGAATATCTTTCTATATTATGAGAAGCAGCATGTTTTCACATATTTAAAGACTATACCATAATGATGCATGCTCATAAACAGGGTAGAGTTAAGACAACACAATTTTAAACTTTCACTGAACAAGCAGTTCTTTCAAAGCAATTTCCTAAAGTGAAAAAATAACCCCCAAAACTTACAAGGTCAGTCTCTTATTGCTCATGATAAGTAGTGATAGCATGAGTGAATTCCATGCCTGGGATTATATCTGAAGATTTAAGACTAGGATTCCTACCTCTCCCATCTCGTATCTGCTAGAGGAAGTGTTAACTCTAGAAAATTTGGGGGACTGTGCAGTACGTGAGATGCCTCCCAGCAAATCTCTGTCTTGGCACTTTACCAGATTTATGCATCACTCCTAACCTCCTAAGCATGTTTTTTACTATGATGTTAAATTACCCAGCTTTTCCACAGATGCAGAATAAGACTGTGAACTTTAAGAGCTCATAGAAAAAAAAATATTACCAGTTTTCAAAGTGTGCTTGAAAGCTAGTTAAACTAAAAACAATCTTCTGCACTCAAAAGGCATGTCCTCAATTTTTCCTACTCAGAAAGAACTAATATCTGCTTTTGCGTAACATTTGCACTCTCATCTTTAGCTAGCTGTTGTGCCTGAAAACTTCAGCTTGAGAGAAGGGCTCTGCAAACTTCTGAAAACAGGAGGTTGGACTAGAGATCGTTGCCTTCAGATCAACAACCTGTTCTGAAACAGTTTCTCAACAGCTTGTTTCATCAATTAGTACTGAAATATTTTCGGTGTGAGATGAGCACAAACAACAGCATCAAAGCGTGAATGGAATTTTTAGTTTGTGGCTGGGGCAGGTGCTCCACCTATGAGTCATTTATCCTACACAACAAGGGATGCCTGTACTCTAATGCAACTGCCAGGTCTTTTAGAAGTCATGAGCAAAAAAAAAAAACCCAAAAAGCAACAAAAACAGAATGTTTCCCTGCAAATGAGGAGAAAATCAAGGTAAGCAGGCAGTATGCTGCCTGTGTACAGCCTTGGGCACCGGAGCAACTCAAAGGAAGCTAATGCAGTCACGTAGAAGTAAACACTTCTGTGAAGAAAAGAGACATAAAGATAACAGTCTATTCTACATTCTCCTTGAGACCACCAAAAGGTGAATCCATATGACTTGAATATGCACAGACAAAAAGAGACACCAAACTGCAAGGTAATTAATTTTCCTTTCTGTAGTTAAACTGACTGCTTCATATAATCCTTTCAGTCATAGCTCCTGAATAAATGTACCTCCCATGGCTGCTTTCTTCTTAAAATTATCTCACTAAACACATGGGGTAAACTTCTATGCAAATAGATATCCTGGGGACATTTTACATGGTGCAAGTCAAAAAGAATGGGCTTGTACACTTCAGGGATTCATAAAGCATGATTTTCATTTGAGAAATATCACACAACATAAAGCATTCAGGCTTGGTTTTGCAAGCTTTTTAACCAAGACACTGAACAAACTGTGAAGTCTCCATTTCCGCTTAATTAAGATATTGAGGACACAGCATGGGCACACTAACACCACTAAGAACACTTATATGTGAAACTGTAGAAGCAGTGAAGACTCAAGCCTTCTCCTGCTCTGACAAGTGTCAAAGTGAGCTCACAGGGCTCCTCCACTCATTGATAGATGAAAAAGTAAATCAAAATGGTCAAAACAGGCAAAGCATACAATGGCTTAGATTTAGAGAAGTGACACGTATGAAAAGAACTATATGAGTGACAAAGGAGGAGGAAGCTTCAAAAATAAAGGAAGAGACGGCAGAGCAAGGCTGCACAAACATAATTTTGTGTGAGCCACTTGCCCTGCCCTTCTGACTCATGCCAGCACAGCAGTGGTGGCTCACAGGTGCAGGCACCTGCTTTGGCACAGCAGGACCAAGAGGCACCTAAAATGGTGCAGGGGTTCCTAAGACATCCCATGGGTTGGCTCTCAGAAGCTTCTAGCTAGAGTATCACTGCTACTATCACGCAGATTAAATGCTGTGCAAGCCTTTCTGCTGGCACGGATGTCTGCTAGGGCTCTGCATAAACTAGGCATGTCTGAATGATTAAAATCAGATGGCCTAATTTAAGGCTGCCATCTGAAGACTTTTTGCAATATTGTGGCACTTCAAAAATACTACCAATCACAATTAAAATGTGAGAACGGAATCGAAGCCCTTAACCCAAAGGGAGGTGTTAACCACTAACTTCTGAAATGCCAATTAATAAATTGAATTTGCAAAATACATCAGAGCTATAAATAATAAATGGATCAAAACATAAAGGCAAAGGTTTTTGTTAATCTCCCTGCATCAATTGTTTGAATTAGCTACCAATTTGGAATAACAACTTTCCAATATCACCACAGCAGCTAAGTAAATCTAGTAACTCCTTTTTACAAGCGATGAAGTATTCCAAATAATATGGTATTTTTCTGTTATTCATTAAAGTATTAGCATTTGAAATGGTAACAGAGATGTGGAAAAGTACATTGTCATGAGAAAAGTCCATTATTAATGCAACTCCCCTCACCTCTATCATTCCTTAATATACAATATATTTAATATAAATTACAAAATTTACACAGATTTAAAAAAATATAGTGATAAAAAAAGTCTTTATTATGCAATCATTGCAAGAAGAAAGCACACTAAATTTGAAAAGCACATTTTCTTCTTGCATTTTAGGACTTCTATATTCTTTCAAGGTTAAAAAGGTCAAAACCACTATAAGCAAGCAATAAAAATTTAGAAGAGGTTGAAGGTTACACACTGGTTAGTGGTGAAGGTTCTTCCACTAATATCACTGGTTAGCAGCCCTGTTATAACCGCAATGTGGAATGCATGGTGCTGCACTTAAAGGAAGTGGGTAAGGGTGGGGCAAATGCAGTAGGTCCCACGATCAAAGCACTAGAGCATTGAATTTTACTTATAACCCAATCACTGACACCCACACAGCAGCTTCCTGCACTTTAAAAAAAAAAAAAAAAAAAAAAAAAAAGAAAAAAAAGAAAAAAAAAATCTGTTTCTCTCTTTTTGCAATCAACAACTTTTACCTAGAAACTTGTTAGCGGTGAACTCTGACTGATTTCAATCTGCAGCTCATGGCAGAAAACATGATTGTTAATCTGTGAGAACCTACAAAGACCATTTTAACTGACAGGTTTCAGTGTATCAGTTCTTTCTATCTTTTTGTATTCTTAATTACACAAAAGTTCCAAAAAACTCCCCAAACTTGTACAAAAAAAAGTGACCAGAAGTTCAGGAGTGCTAAACACTACAGAGAATGCTTTGAGACAGAAAATAAAGTGTTTTTACAAATCTACAAAACCTGAGCTGAATTTAGGACACTTTTAGAAAATAATACATACTAAGATGTAAATCCCTTTCACAGGGTACAATTACCTTGGTATGTCAAGAAAAGCGACTATTACTTTTGTTAATATAAGCAATAACTAACATTTTCTTGTTTTCCACTTAACAAGCCACACAGAAGACAAATACATAACTCGCTATGCAAAGCACAGGCCTGCTTATATCTTTTTTTTTTGTGTATGTGTGCTTTTGAGCATTATTAAAAATACAGTATTGATAAATATAGGAAACCTTTCACTTCCCTCAGAAGAAACCTTCAAGTTCTTCAGTACCACCTGCTGAATACCAAATAACTTCATAGTCCCAGGGGAGCTGAACTAAACCTTGGGCATTAGGAACTTCATAGGCTACGAATATATTCCTGAAGAGGGAAAAAAAACAAACGTGCAGAGTAGCTAAAGAACAACCAAGATATGTTGAGGCTTGTTGAAGCTGCAACTCCCTTTTCCCAACATTTTCTGTTGCTGCTCACTGATTTTTTAAAATTTCCTTCGATTTTCCTTAAAGATTCTGCACTTAATCTTTAAATCACTATGTTGAAAAGGCATAGTAGAACACTTCATCAGAAACACAAATGTATATGTTTCTTGAACCAGGTAAGAACTAGTTTAAAACTGAGCAACATGTGAAGCCTTTGGTTCAAAAAGAAGAGAAAAAAAAAAAAAAAAGAAGAAAAAAGAGGAACGTGATTTATAGAGTACAGAAGAAACATAAGCCTGAGATTCAGCCTAAAATACAACTTCAAGGAAATAATCTCATAGTTGTCATCCCACTCGAGACTATACTTTTAGAGAAGGGAAAGATATGGATCTCAAGGGTTTCTAATCCATGCCACACGATGAGTGTTTGCCTATCCTCACCAGATAGTAATAACCACAGACAGCTGTGAAGAGAAGTTCCTCCTGATAGAGTCATCAGATCATAGCTGCTGCCAAAATTTCAAAACAACAAACACTAACTTTAAAAAAAAATTTTTTTTTTTTTTTTTTTTTTTTAAGAAGCAACAAGCAAGTCAGGAATTATAAAGTTCCACTAAGCACTACATGAAAATGATCTTCAGAACCTTTTTATGGGAGCAGCCAACCTGATCTAGACATCCCACTTAGTTTTGCGGGTTCACCTGAAGGTCTTTTGATCCAATCTTCACCAAATGGCAACCAAAGGCCATGTCTAAAGAGCTTCAGGAAGAAGCGAGACGGGATGCACAGCTCATTTAGGGGGACAAAACAGACATAGGGGCAAGAAGGGACCTGGGGCACATGTTGTCCATGTCCTGATCAGCCAGGACACCCTGTAGTGCCCTGATGGATACAGGACACTTGCATGTCCCCACAGCTCTTAATGAGCGTTGACTCCTGAACCAGGAAAGGTCCCCTGATAGATTTTGCTAGTGTCCCCTAACAACAGCTGGGAGGATCAGATTTTAATTTATCTCTGTAAAAATATTAACTAATGCTTTCTATTTGTTTGCAGGATTGTTGATGGCAAATAAAGCTTTTTTTTTTTTTTAAGCTAGATTTCTATTGTAACTAAGAAAACTCAAGAAAGCCACAGTAGGACTTCTCAATATTAAAATGCTCCATCCTCCCAACAAACAAATTCCCCAAACAATTACACTAAAAGGCATATTAACTGGGGATAGAAAGGCAAACTACAGATTTTTCTGGTAATAGCTGGCATTTATTCGTTTTTCAGCAAGATGGTTATCTCATACTTGTTTTTTTAATTAAACAGACCACTGAGAAAAGTAAGAAACAACGGAAGTTTCTTTTCTGTTGTTTGTTTTTTGAGCAGTGCTCCCATTTCGAAGCACGCTTGTATCTCTTGCTAGCATCGCCGTGTATTACCATGTAATTTCTCATGCTTCAAGTAACCACTGAAGATTGCTTTAGTGTGGAAGGAAGGGAGGAGTGTGGCTGCATAAGCACATGAGGCTCATTTGCTTTTAAAAAAACCTGCTTTGTTTCCTCCTTAGTCTATTTTATCATAACAACATTTGCTTTTGGTAGAGCAGCGGAGCCTTAAGAATATGGACTCTCTCACTAAGATGGAGAAGTACACATTTAAACAAAATTTTGAAAAGTCTAATAAAAAACTGAGTGCACACATTCAAATTTTAAACAAACTACTAAAGCCAAATGTTGCCTAAAATTCTTCAATATGTACAAAAGAGGGAAAAGAAAGGAGATATAAATCCAAAACCCCTATGTAGCCAGTCTATCTTGTGGCACGTATCCCCATTTTTGCTGCTAGTATTGCACTGTATTTGCTAGAAATTATCATGTTTTGAGCAAGAAATAGAAAGAAACCACATGAAAGTAGTAATACAGGTATATTTAGTATTTGTTTGACTCATCCAACCTGACAGATCCTCTTTAAGCACTGAATTATTTTTTGCAGACTTTACCTAAAAAGATGGTTACTTCAATACTCCCTGACTTCTAAATGGCAAATAAGATTACCTTCTACTGTTGCATTTCTGCTTCTAGTCATTTGTGTCCGATTAGTTGATATTACTTGTCAAGTTACATGATATATCTGCTTTAAATTACTATAGGCTGTCTAGTATCTCAATAATGGAAAATACTTACAAAAGGTGTGCATGGAACTGACTGCTTTGAAAACTTTCCTGCAATCCTAGACCATTTTCTCATTTCCTGGTCAGTTTTCATCAATACTCACCTACAAAGAACCTCATCAATAAATTTCAAGGTTTGAAAACTTATTGAGATCCTCAGGAAATGCCTGCAATAGAAAGCACTTTTCATGTTGCCCAAGGAGCTCTAGCATAACTGGTTTGCAAAACAAGCAAGATTAACAATATCTGTTATAAACAGGATGGGTGCAGGGTGCATGTTTTTCTCCAAAACGCAAGAACAGCAAGATAGACGATCCACATTTATAGACAGAGAAGCTTTGATAACGAATCTGTTTCTTTGTATTATGCTTGCTAACATTGTCAGGGGATAGCAGAAAATTCTAGATGTTGACCCACACATCTCCTGGGCAAAATTATGTGCCTATTTGTAGAATCCATCTCTTTTTTGTTTGTTTCTTTCTTTTGAGAGCTAGCTAAACGTTCACCACTAACGTTAAACGAACTATACCACAGTTGTTAAAAGTAAACTTGAAAGCAACATCTCTAAAGTAGCTTCAGTTCTTGAAACAGTTTCACTGGTATTTGACTGAATGCTTTGAGAATCAACTCTTGAGAGGGCAGAAAAAAACCCTGAAGCCAAACCCCTATTAAAAACATCTTATTTTCAATTCAGGAGACTGATACATCTTTAAGAATCTCTAAACACATTGGATGTAAAGCAGAAACAAACTATGTATTCTTTCTGAATATGTTTTATATTTAATTAACACAGCAATGCATCCATGCAAGAACTAGCTAGCACTCCCATGACAGATCAGGACAGGTCTATCTAGCCCTGTAGTCTGTTCACATTGGTGTCTAGTAGCAGATGCCTACAGAAAAACATCAAAACAAGGTAAGGATGTGGCAACCCTTCACATTACCTTTCAGACCTTCAGCAACTTACACTCCAGGGACTTTCTGAACCAGAAAGAGTACTCTGGCTTTTGATAGTCCTGATGTCTTTTTCTTCTAAAATTTTTTTTTAAGCCCATTTGAATTTTTGTTAGTTGTCATATTTTCTGGCAAAAAAACACTAAGCTTAGCACACAGTGTAAAATAAAAGTACCCTTTTTTGCTTACTTTGAAGCTGCCATTTACTAATTTCACTTGATGCCTACATGGAAGGGACAGAATAATCGATCCTCATTTCTCCCTGTCGTAAGCGATTTTAATAGATCTATCACATCTGTCCTTAATTTTTTTTTCCTCCAGGCTGAAGAGTCCCAGTCTGTTTTACTGGCAATTTATGTTACTTACTGATAATCTCAGACTTTCCTCCACTGTTGAAATATAAAATGATGGAAGAATGACAGCTTGTCCTCACTTCTGAGAACATACAGTAAATTTGGGGAAAGTGGCTATAAAAAACAAAAACCTCCTTACCACTGGGTGGCTTGGGCCGTGGAGGGACATTTTTCTTCGGTGGTAATGCTGGTGTGTCTGATTTACTTTTGAAAGGGTCATCTGAGAATCCCACTCCTCCAAAAGAGGAGGTGAAGGGATCTGATGCTACTGACTACAAGAGAAAAAAAGAAAAGAAATAAGCACACTGCAGAATATTTGTGGTTTCATGAAAGCTACAAGGCAGCTCAAGCAAAAGTATTAACACAAAAAAAAAAAAAGGGACTATGATTTACAAAACTGTCAGTGATGTGACAGGCTAATATCCACCAATAGAAGTACCAGAATCTCAGTAATATTCAGAAGTATTTATGCTCTTAAATTGTGTAAGTACTTCTAGAGCTTCTATTCCTAGACAAAAGTTGATGAGAAAAACAAAAGTAAAATCCTGTTTTTCATTTGGCAATGAACGGTCATACTACAATCTAGTCTTCATTCTATGATAATCAGAACTGTGAAACAAAAGCAGCAATTAGGAAAACATCACAGACTACACAACGGACAGAGTTTTCTTCCCAAACTCTTCCTAAATCACACATGCCTATATGTCTTCTTTTTCTAAAAGTCAATGGAAAATTCGAAACATGTCTTTTAACACACTTTTCTACATTCAGCTGACTCCTAATGCTTAAAAAAGGCAAAAAAAAGAATATGCCATGCAGAGTAATTTATTATCCTGAAATAAAAGAATAATGCAAAGCTCAAGCTTTAAGTCAGGCTTTTGCTAAAACTTCTAATTGAAGCAAAACCACCAATATTGGTAAAAACTATTGCCATCTAGTGGAGAGGAAAAAATAAACAACAGTAAGAAAAATGAGAAAATAGTGCAGGAAGACTGACTAACTAAAGTGGTACTATAATCTATCTTCCAGTTAACATTTTCCTGTGGTTCCATGTACTCAGGGAAAGGTTTAAGAATAAGTCAGGATACCATAAAAGATATAATATCAAGAAGCAGACTTTATAACTTAGAGGAAGGCTGCATACTGAAATATCTCACACAACCACTTTTGCTTATGACCAACAAAAACTAGAAGTTATTTGCTTTGCTCCTCTGATATTTGAAAATGTGTATGGAAAGCTAATTCTCCCCCTCCTGAATCTATTGATTTTGTTAAGAATAAAACTTAAAGATCTGCTGGACTTGAGATAAATAGAAAGTGAAAAAATAGTCATATAACACCCTTAAAAAAAAGTTTTAGTATTTCTGAATAGTTGTTTTTCTTGTAACTTTTACCTTTGACATCTGACTGAAGTCTGCAAATCCCTCACTGCTACTGAAAGCACCACTTCCAAATGGGTCTAGTGTTCCAAATGGATCTGAAACAGACGTGGAAAAAACATTTAAAATAAAACAGAAGAATTATGAAAAAGCATCTATTGCCAATAAAGTGTAACACATGGTAGATGACTGAAAAAATCTGTATTTTCCCTTAGCATGTCAATTTAAGAGAGAACTCTGCAAAAACAATAGTTTTTCCACCATTTGCTTGGGAAAAAATAGTGGAGTATATGGGGTTTACTCTTTATAATCCCTAAGATCACAGTGAGGATATTTTCCTACCAGTTTACAATAGTTGTTCTTTATTCCGAATTTCAGTAATTGATTCTTCTTTCATAAAGAGATACCCACTCAATTCCTCTTCAGCATAAAATTTATTTCTCTTACCTGGGCCTTTTGAAGAAATACTGGAAGATGTAAAAGGATCACTGCTTTCAAAAGGGTCAGACTAAAAAAATAAGGAGAGAGCTCTAGTTATTCTTCTGCTGCATTATGCACTTGTCTTCTTATGGCTATCAAAATCCCTTGCTTCGGGACAAATCGGAAAGACCAATAATCTCTAATTTTGGAGGTGGGGGGGAGGAAAGGGACAGCAGAGAGAGGGGAAAAATCCACCTAACTTCATCTTTCATAGTGAATATACACCAGTAGAATGGAACAGGAAAGTACCGATGATCACCTTAGTAATATATATGTAATTTCAAGAATAATATTAAATTCATTTCATCAGTTAGGAAAAAAGTTACTTAGTGACATATTTCAAATAATGAAAGTGCAAACAGTAGAAATTCTGTTATGTGCATATTTTTAAATTACTGACCTTTGAGGGTAAAACAGAGGGTTTTGTGAATGGATCTGAGGTAAACGGGTCACTCTTTCCCTGTTTTTTGAAGAAATCCTCAGGGACAGAAGTATGAAATGGATCACTTTCCTTAAATGGATCACCTCCAAATGGATCTAGAAGGAATATTAAAAGGTAAATAATACTTTATCAGTAAATCAGGTAAATAATATTTAATAAGCAACAGAAAACATGTATAAGGAACCTTTCTACATCTGACTTCATTCTCACTGAAGTATTTTCTCTTGAATAAATAAATAATCATGATAAACTACTAAATACCTCTTTAAAGTAGCTTGCAAAAAGTATATGCTTATATTAAGTAAATGACAAGGCTATGAACTTCGCCTAATAAAGTTAGGTCTGTATCACTGAACATACTGATTCTGAATGCACACCCTGTCATATCATTGAATTCTCTTAAGCAAATCAAAAATCTGAAGCCAAGGAAACCTTGAAATGGATCTTTGTGTTTGGCTACAAACTGTGGATCTCAGCTATCCTGTCATCAGAAGGGCTATTACCTGCTGGAGCAGGTGGCTGTTCTGCAAAAGGATCATGCTGGAAGGGGTCACCTATGCACAACAGAAAAAAAAAAAAAAAAAAAAAAAAAAAAAAAAAAAAAAAGTTTGTTTTACCCACTATTTTAGCAAGATGATAAAAGTTTGTGAAAGTATCATTTACTGAACAACTGGTCTTCAAGGTCTTGGTCACTTACTGCCTTTGAAAGGGTCTGCTCCTTTAAATGGATCAGATTTGAAAGGATCTTCTGATTGAAATGGATCTGTATGGAGTTCCTGTGTGTTATTGGTAAACATCAAGGCTTTATTCTTAAATGGATCATCCTGAAAAACAAAGAAGAGAAACCCTACAACAACTTGCCACGATTAAAATGCTCAATTACCCATTCAGTAGAAATTCTACATTATCTAGTTCCAGTTTAGCGATCTTAAAAATGTCTTCCTAAAAAAACTTTCTGAATAAGTGGCTTCTAAGCAGAAGTTAAATACATAGCAGAAAGAAACACCTGAAGAGTTTGTAGAGACCACAGTGAAAATTAAGCCTTCCTTACACTAACACGTTTGGTTCTCAAATACGAGAGTATGGGGAAAAGGGAAATAAAACCACTATCAAAAGAAATCTCTTCCTATTGTTTTTAAGAGATCAGCTTCAGGTGAGAAAAATCTTTGAAAGAAAGGGATCTAAAACCTCCTTCTAGAGACTACAAGCACAAGAAATTGCTACTGAGAAGTCATAACCAAGATTGTTTCTTGTCAACTCATCCGTGCGCGCTCAGCTCCAAGCAGTGATTTCACACTACAAAGCCCTATGTGGCAATAACACTGCGTGGCAGGAAGAGTGGCACCCTCGGTCACAGCACTTTCCCAACACTTTGATGATACAGAGTGTGTTAGTGGAGACCAAGCTACAGCTTTGCCAAATTTCAAAACAAGCTGGGCTGCATAAGTAGCAAACTAAAGCCATGGAACTTTATCACATTCATTTGGCTGCATTTCTGTCTTTCACCTATTTTGAGTCTCTTCTGCTCCAATCAGTTCTTGCCATTGTAGCAAGCTGTGCTTACAGCACCTCTGCAACAGAGCTCCAGTTAAAATTAAAGCCTTTGAACTCTAATGTAAAAAATGTTTAATACCAATCGTCTTACTGATACTGCCTCCAGGTTGAGGAAGACAAAGGAATTTCTGTCCTCCCTTTGCAGGGCATACAAGAACTTTCATTAGTGTTTCTCAAAACAGAGAAAGAAAAAAAAAAAAAAAAAAAGAGGAAGGAGGAATTAAGAAACAGGAAAGGGACACAAAGCTTTAAAGTTTACTATAAACATACAGTGGAGATTTCTTCCAGTAAGTGATACTTAGGTTTTATACGGAAGAGAAACATCCTGGAAATTTCCACTGGAAATTAAACATAACACTAGCCATGCACCTACAAAAACTAAGCACTCAAGTGAGTTTTAAGACCATATCTCAGTAACAGTGTTACTGTTCTTAGTTCACACGCTTTCAACTAACACTACCTCTCTTTCTTTTGCCTACATAATTACAGTTTGCTTACATATCTGTGTTGCTAAAAGTTACCCAGGCAAATCCTTTGTAGCACAAACCCTAACCAAAAACCTAAAAATCACTTTTTAACAACCATTAAAATCTTTTCCTGGCCTGGCCCCAGAGGCTGTTATACTGCAGGGATCATGGTACTTGCTAATGTCCACTAAACAAGCATCTTAGTAATTTCTGATTAGTTACAAACCCAAATATTGCAAAATACACCAAATAGCAGTGTAAAAATTTTACCATAGCTCCGTAATTGCTTCTTTCCGGCTGTGCCAGGCCTTCATTTATGTCTGCTAAATTTGTCAGGCTACCACCATGAATCCCATTGAGGGCTTCATTGTATTGTTCTATACTCTTATTGACTTCTTGCTGACTCTCTTGAAGTTGTGAAAGTTTACTTCTTGCCTAAGCAGAGAAAAACGTTTCGTATGTTACTCTTTCAATAACAGTCGTTCTCACAAATCAGAAGCATGCAGCTGTTACTGAATTGGTTACTTCATATATTCAATATATAGAAAACCTTTTCATCTGAGGTTAATTACAGTTGCAAGACTGTTATATTTTTCCAGAGCTAGATTTTTCGTGACTCAAACTGGCAATTAATTTAGCGAGCACCTGTCAAACAGGCTAATTTTAGTACCAATATTTTTCTCTCCTGCAAAGTCATCTTTTTAGGTGACGTTCACTGTCTTCAGCTTTTTAGAGGACCCAAAAAAGCGTATAAACTACAACGAATACCTGATTTATTTCTTCCTGTGTTGATTTTAAAGATTTAATTATTGTTTCAAGCTGCACTTTTCCAGCCTGGATGCTCTGCTCTAGCTGAGTCTCTTCTTGCTGGAGGCGATTCAGCTCTGCTTTTGCTCTGTTAAGATCATCTTCTTGTGATTTTAAATCTGATTCCTGAGACTGAATCTGCATTTTTAGTGAAGAAATCTGAAAAAAAAAAAAAAAAAAAATTATAAGACGATGCCAAAACCAGAGTGAAATTTGAAATAAAATCATTTCTAATATTATATGAAATTATCATAAATAATAAAGCTGTAAAGCAAGCTTTCAACAGCTAAGGAAGATAAAAAGAACTTCATCTGAAGAACTGTGTGTTTCTTATTATGTCAAAGAATAATACCCTTCTTATTATGTAACACAGAATCCTTGGTAAAAGCAGGTAAAATAAAAACAATAAAGTATTAATATTCTAAATAACAGAAATACCACACTGATGATAAAGGTAATTAAAAAGAGCTTCTTTAGTGATTACCTTGCAGCTTTCAGAATTTGGCTCCTTTTCCAGCCAAACATTCGCTAGTATTATAATGCTGATTTTAACTCTGATAAAGAGTTAAATTTACATAATTACATAAGACGCTACTTATCCACTCTCTCACATGACCTTTTTACACTGAATTTCTACCTGAAGATAAAATGTTAGTATGAAGGAACATCTGGAACCTTCTGGTTCAACAGCCCCCTTTCAGTCTATGACCATTATGAAAGGTATTTAGATTAGCAAAATCCTTTCTGGGACCTCTGGAAATTGCTAGTCAAGGTAAAAATGAACAAACCAAACCACTTTGTTTATGAAACAAACAGAACTTTCTTCAGCAAAAAAATGTATTACTTTTGAGCATCTCCAGAATTAACGTACACTCACCACCTGTGTTTCTTCCTGGCACTTCTGCCTTACGTCATTCAGCATATCTTTCAGTTTGGCTTTCTGCTGGTCCATTTCATCCAGGCGGTCCTGGGCATCTTGTTTCTGAGCCTCCAGCTCCTGCAAGTTACTTGTCTCCCTATCTAAATCGTTCTGCAGTTCCTGAGGAAAATTCCATGGTTTGCATTAGATTTAGCTGTTGCCCTTACAAGTCACAGAGGAACAGGCTGAAAACTCCAAAAGACTCGCTGTGTCATACAGATTATTTCATGCATACAATTTTTTTT
>VZSV01000174.1:1028975-1040419 GCA_013398735.1 Nothocercus julius | reverse complement strand
ATATAATATACACTCTCAATTAATGTGGAAACACAACACAGCCAAAAATGCTAGCCCATCGAGTTGTTTCAGGGAGTAAAAGTGTGTATCATTTATTTTGAAAAATATTATCTGTTCCACAAGCAACCTTCTGAAATGACCTGGTGGGCACCCCTTCTGAAATGACCTGGTGGGCACCAGGGCAGCTTTACAAAATTAGGTACTAGTCATAGGGTAGCAATGGGAAATTTCTCATCAACTTCAACTAGTTAAAGCCTATGAATCTAACCAATTAAAAGACAACATAGCACCAATAAGTTATAATGAAACACAAGAAACAGGCACAGCAACACTACATACTGAAGTGGTTCTTCTACCCTTCACGTTCCCTGTTAATAGTCCACAACATTTACCTCTGGAGCTGTGCAATTTCTTGACTAATATCATCAAGTTCCTTCACTCCTGTAAATTCTCCTGATCCAACAGAACTTGAGCTATCCTGTTAAAGAATGAAATAGTCTATTAAAATGCCAAGTGGCAACAGAAGATCTTCCTTTGAAAAGGCTGAGGACAAAGGTGGGACATGACCCACATTTTATGCTTTTGAATAATTCTAGGGGAGACATCAAAATATCACCCAACAATCAGTGCACATACCACATGATTCTCCCTGTGTGATGTGAGAATTTTCCCTTTTCTCACTTAACCAGTGAAATAGCTGAAGCATACAGCAGATAAAACACATGCACAAAGCGAAACAGTAAACTTCAGGGAACAATAGAACAAAAATTCAAAACCAAAAACCCCAACTCTGTTAAAGTCAATAGCAAAACTTCCGGGGAACTCAACTTAAATAAAAACGTCATTTCAGTCATCCTGAGCCCTGCTCCAAATTTAAAAAGGCCAATTTCTGCAGTTATGCCTGGTTCCTTCAGAGCTGCAGTTTAAGTCATTCTCACAGTGATTCAGATGTAGGACAGGGACGATATAAAGATTCTCCTCCTTTGCCTTTCAGGCAAAGAAATTGTCATTAAAGTCACTTTGAGATTATCATGACCACCACAGGAAGTTTGGCTTTATCCAAAAAAAAAAAAAAAAAAGGCAACCCAATGAAGTAAGTTAAAATGTGCTACTGAAATAGTCAGGACAACACAGCTCGCTGTTCCACATATAAAAGTAGAGTATACAGACAAAACTGCATTCTTTAGGACATCACAATTACTCACACGACGCATTTCTGTTAGTGCTGAAATTTCTGTTCCTACAGGGGTCAAGTAACCTGAGAGAGTCTATAGAAAAATGATATAGGAAAAAGCTTAAGAGGACCTGAGCAACAGCAACAACAAAAATCTATGTAAAGGTTCAAAAGCTTTGTGGTTAGGGAAAGTAAAAAATAAATAAATAAATAAATTTAAAAATACTTAATTTACAGAAAGGATAGGTATATTGACAAAGTAGAAGTATACACTGGGATAATTTTAGAAATTCATTGACAGAAACTATTGAGGAAAGGAACAAAGCAGGACTCAAGAAAAGGATTAGACAGGCCTTTAAACAATACAGGGTATTAAGAGTGTATTCCTATCTACTGTACTGTGTTGTTAAAAATGTGTATTCTGAAATGTTGGGGGAAAAAAAAAAAACTTTGTAGGAGGAGATAGGAAAAGAAGGTGACAATGGTTTAGCATAATATTATGAAAGACAAATATGAAAACTAGTACTCAAAGGTTTGAAAGTATATAAACTTGGCATACTTGAACTCAGTGACTTGCCTGTATTGGAGTGTTCCTCTCTGTGGGAGGGATCATATCTGGAGACAACACTTGTGGAGGATCAATCCCTTTACTGACCTTCTGTTGAATGAGATACATTGCTAGTGCAAACTGATCTTTGCTTAGCTTTCCCATCTGTCTTGTATCTGCCAAAGCCCTGGCAAAAGGAGATTTACACTTACAAACAATCAAAGCTTATTACGACTGAATATTTACCACAGTCTGAAATATAAATACACATCATTTTGTTTTGGCCTAACAGTTTGTGATAGAGTTCTATAACAGCACAATATTTTATAAGACATATTGAGCTGAATAAAGCAGCATTACTCTCTGAAAAAGTATTTAGAGCATTAGAACTGCAAGAAAACAATCATCGTTCTGAGACTGACCTCCATTCCTCTCCCAGAAAAGCAAGGTGAGAATCTACTCCTCCCTGCACTAAAAGAGGAGGAGTTCTTCCACATAGTCAGCAAATCTAATAATAGTTCAAAAGGACAAGCAAAAAGACTTCTTGTTTTGTACTAATAGTTTTGAAATCCTGGCTGGATAATCTGATTTCCTATATTGGACGGCTGCAAAAATACAGCTACTACTTAATTCTTACCATATATGTGCTAGGAGGCTCTGGGACAGACCTGAGTGCATAAATATATCCTTCACTTCTTGGCCACTCACAAAGCCATCCATGTCCATGTCTGTTTTTAAGAAAATATCATCGTATCGCACTTTGTCAGACAGCGGTACTACCCAGTTCACAGATGGCTGTAAAACAAAGTTTTATACTTCAGTCAAAAGAACATAAACAATCTTTATCAACACACTGCCTAAAACACTCTTCCGAGCTGAATATGCTGAACATCTTGTACAAGACAATCAATGAATCAATCAGTTGAGGTACTTCCCATTTTCCCATTAATGGTTAAGACTTTTAGACTGTAAGTAGCAAAAATTCCAAAAAAGGGTTTCTACCTTACAGTCCTTAAGACTGAAATTCACCTTCTAAATTTCAATTCTTTCAAACCTTTCAATCCCCACTCCCTCCATCCAAATCCCCCAACAGACATTTTTTAAAAGCGCTTAGATGAGGAAGACAGCAAAAATCTTTTTTTTTTTTTTTTTTTTTTTTTTCCCCTGCAGTTTACTGGTATATTAAAAACAATCATCAGCAAACAAGATCTGTACCTGTGCTTGTTTGATGCTGTGCTTGGGAGACAAACTCCCTGTACTATTCAGACTGTTCACACTACCATGAGAGGGGGTAGAACGTAGGCTATCTTTTGGTGGAGGACTTGCAGGGAGAACAGGAACTGCACCAGGAAATACAGGTGCCTTCTTTCTTTTGGAAGGTGGTATGAGAGAAGGGGGTAATATGGAAGGAACTGGCTCTTTCTCCAGAGCTCTATAAACCAAATGCATTGCCTGCAAAAGCAAAGAGGTCAGCTATAACATGTTAACGAATGAAACAAAAAGCAACAAGATTGTCCAACATCAGTCATTCGCATGTTCATAAAGCAAAGATGGTAAGATTGGAGATGTAAGCCGGAGGAGAGGGTGCTCTTCAAAGTAATTTCAGAGTGTTTAAACTTCATGTCACAAGCAAGATTTAGTAGATGGTTTTGAAAAAGATTGATTTATAGCTGCATGTGAATGACCTAGGTTAGAACAGCAGGCTAGCAGATAAGGTTGCAAAGCTCTTGAAACACAGTTTTTAGTCACTTGTTCTAGAACATATTCTGTGAATTGAGAATTTAAAGGAACTTACCACAGCAAATTCATCTTTGTCCAGGTGACCATCTTTGTCAATATCACTGAGATCCCAGACCTAGAGCAGTTAATGAAAAATACAATGATTTAGAGAACAATTTACACTTCATATCACTGATCATCATCACCGTAAGTATGTTAGCAATCCCCAAAGGCTCAAAAGAGATTTTTGTGACCATCGTATTAGTTATGTTAGACCTAGCTATACATTCTCTGATGAGACAGACTAGATTAGAGTTTTCCCACAACATAAACCAAGTATTTTGTGGAAACATTGGTTTTAAACAGATTCTGGATGCAGGTTCCTCATCTCTCCATATGGCAACTGAGTACTCATTAAGATGACTAAAAACATTCAAAAGTGTCTTTTGGAGTTCTGCAGAAGGGAATTTAAGCATCTATCACCTTTAGCTGAATCATTTTCAAGTACATTCAATAGAACTTGCGAGAGACTTAGAGGGATGCAAAAGCTAGGGTACTCTAATATTTAGCCTCCATTAGTATTGTTTTATCATTAATATGAGTGGGAGAAAATAAAACCTAGTGAACAGAACGCCAGAGTGAGGCTCAAACTTAAATTCTACTCCTGGTTAAACACTGAACCTCTATGTAAACTTAAGCTAGTTGAGTTACTTCTTTTGCCCATTTCCTTGCTCCTCTGTCTTCTGTGCAAGCTGCTCTGAAACAGCAACAAGCTTCCTGCATTTCTACCATGACAGTAACAAGATAAAATAGGAAGTCTTTCAAGACCAAATGTTTCATAATATTCCGGTACAAAATTAAAATATCACACTTAGATTTTGCAAATAATATAAAGAAATCCCTCCCAAAGAGATGAAATGTCTACCATAAGGCAGATACAGCTCTTACATAGAATATATTAATTTTAAAGCATATCACCATTCAGAACATTAAGGAAGACATTATCAATCTGAGGCAGAAAAATAATTTAAAGGTGTTTGCTCTCCTTAAGAATATGCAATGGATTCACCAAACTTATATCTTAGAGGTGACCATAACAAGATATAAAAAACAAAACAGAAACTCCCCAAAATAGACTTGAAAATTTGACAGCTACACTGAACTAGGATCCTTTAAATTCTTCTCTTCTACAAACTGTGGACAGATTTTATGGCATGTCTAATAATTTCTTTTTGGGAAATGACAAAACAGTTTACTATAATGCTATAAAAGATACAATGTCTTAAGGGAGGTATTTCTTTCCTTTAAACAGATGAAAACAAAATTTCCAGCTCTTAAAATGAAGAGAAAGATAATGAGACTAATATACTCTAGAACCCCAATTACCATTATTATTGTTATTTCTAAGTGGATGACTTCAGAGCCTACTTAATGTTCTTACTTTATGGCATGCACTTCATGTAAAATCTCAGCCAAAACCTGATCTACGTTGATAAGCTACACTTAAATATTTAATATTGCAACTAAGAGCAGTTTAAATAGGGAACAGACAAATCCAAACAGCATACTTACCCTTCCTAGGATATCAAGAGGTAGCTTTGAATTCATCAGTACTGGTTTTACTTTGTCTCCTGAAAGTAAACCATTTACTGGCAAAAGGCTTTCAAAAATACCATCAAACTTTGCTTTTTCTTCCACCTAGTTGGTAAGAAATAGCCTGAATAAGTAAAAAAGTGTGCCTGCGTGAGTGTCGAAAATGAGATCTTGCAAGAAAGTAAATCTTCTGAATTTCCAAGCTTTCTTGCAAGTACCATTATGTGGTAATTAAACAAAAAACATGGAACTAGATTTAGGACCTGAGTTTCAAGGCTGAAATTATTACAGCTAAGAGAATGTACTATGCCATATCTATGTTTCTCCAGCATTCCAAAACCGCATTTCGAAAAAGCATTTCGATTAAAACACTGGTAACCAAATTTTAACCAATTCTGACAAACTCTGTAGAACTAAAACTAAACTTTATTCTTTCTAGACACTTTGTTTCCCACCTTATATGGAAACACACAAACGAAAAATAATTATGTGGGGCTTTTTTATTAAATTTCTACCTTTTGGAAAATGTTTGCATTAGAGAATTACCTAAATACAAATATTCCAATGTATATATCAAAAGTTACTCTATTCCAATGATATATACCGCGTGCACCACTGAATACTAATTAGAAAGTATTATGAACTCAAGGTGTAAATTAATACTTTGGGATGGATTTGGTGAAATGCTTCACTGTTCTCAGTTAGGTTCCTTTATACAAACATGAAAGTGCCTACTATTAAGACTCTGGAAGAAATCCAGGCAGAAGATTAAAATTCATTGTATCTAAAAAACATTACACTGGGGGTTGCCAGAGGCTTATTTAACACTTATTTAAGTATAAAACTACAGCTCAATACTCTCTATTGTGCGCAAATCTGCTATTGGAAAGGAAGGACTTTTGAAATGAGAAATACAGTTGATACAAAACTCTCTCAATGGGAAAATTACAGACAAGGATAATATTTACTTTTCAAGAATGGATGGAATGTGTTATCTTATACACTTACCCTAACAGCCCAATGAGTCTCTGTTGCAGGGGGTGTCATCAGTAAGGGACTGCTAGTGTCATGCTAAAATTAAAGACAAAATTTAATAATATGTATCCAAATTAAAACAAAAAAACCGGTCATATTAATTTGCACTGTTACAGTAGTCAGACTGTACAGTGTGTATTAGTTACCTAACCACCCAACTAAAGAGACGAGCTAAGCTGCTAGGAGCAGCTTCTGTTGGCGAAGCTGTAGTCCTGCCCTTTATTACATTCTTGCTGATCCAGTCTCAAAATAATTACTTTCCCCTTGCAGAGAAATTAGTTCTTAGCACAGTTACACTCGAACCAGTCTGGGAAGGGGCTGAAACATATTGCTAGGAAAAACAGGACCATAGCAGCCTTAAGTGCAGTTGCTTGAGGAGAGGTTCGAAAGCAGCCTCAAGTCTCAGAGCCAGGACATTTATGAGGTAACGGCTACTGAAGCCCTAGTTCTCAAATAATAAATACTTATATTTAGGTACATGCTACTTACAAATTTAGGAGGTGGCACAGTCAAGTTCAGACTGCTCAGGTTAACATCATGGCCATTCTGTGCACATGCTACAAGGCGCAATGCGACATAGAAACCCTACAAACAATACAGTGTATTCTGTTAGAATAAGCAACCATTCTAAATCATTTAAAAAACAAACCAACAAAGAAATTTTCCTATTTGTTTAAATCTCAATGACTACTGATATATGTATATCACACACCCCAAACACTCAAAAACTGGACGAGGGACAGAAAATGATAACCAACAAACTTCTCCAGTAGCCTCACTGAATAATGTTAATTAAATTTTATTAGATTACTAGATATATTTACTTGACGAAAACAAAACAAACACTCTTATCCTGTATGCAAAATGGATATACAATATGGATAAGAAGGTATTCTTAAATCAAGACTAATCTGTTGAAGGTAAGTAACAAGCCTACACGCACATTTTATTTACCTGTTTGTCCAAGTACCCTTTACCTTCCGGGTCTGCCAAATCCCATATCTGTACAGAGATACAAAATAAAACTATTGAAATTTTAGAATAACTAAACTCACAACAATTTATATTTTATGACTTGAACTGCTCATTGCAGTCTTCAAGCTATGAAATATGATTTTAAAACTAATATTTAATACTTATTCACATAATTATACAATTTCAGTACCCAATCATCTGTGACTTTCCACTCAAACCTAAGACTAAGCCCCTGGTTACCCTCGTGCAAGTATACATACAACTACTACTAAACATTATAAAATTCCTTCAACCTACTTTTCCAAGGATAATATCAGAGAGACCAGATTTTTTAAGAAACAGTGCAGCTTCACTTGCTCCAACTCTCCCTGTGTATGCTGGATCTACCTGAAAGAGAGAAATTCACACTGAACTGGAGCATGTCTGCCACAAAAGCACATATGGGAAGTGAAATGTGTCTTGCCTATAGGTCAAAGAGATATGCAAGCAGGTGACTACCACCCTGCAGGGAGAATTTACAGAAGTTGGAAGAAAGGAAAGAGGAGATCTTGGGGAAGTGGAAGTTACACTTTATTTTTTTAATCCTTTTAGAAACCTACCTGTTTGTAATAAGTTTCATATAATGGATTCCCAGTAGAAAGCTAAAAAAGAAGAGAGATTATGAGCAAGCCAAGAATGAATGGCAGTAATTTAAGGAATGCCAAAGCAGCACATACTATGGAACAAACTATTTAGGTCAAACTTTGTTAAACTCCATCAAAAATATAAAATTATGTATTATTGTGCTTGGTTCCAAACTAAATGGTTGAAAGCTAAGCATGTAAAATATAAATTCCTCCAAAATTCTGGTCAATGGACTACCACCTCTTAAAAGTTCTTGCTCATCAGCATTAAAAATTCTATCTGCACTTCTAATTAGCAACACTATATGGTAATAAGTTTTTGCAGACCATCTCTGAATTACTTACCAAGCACTATCACATCCCAATTTAGAGACTAGTGATATTAAAGGTAAAGTTTTCATCATAACACTGACTTGACTACATCCTACTTTGTATATATACATTTAAGGAATATTTTCAGCAGTTACATACATGCACACAGAGCTCCCGGGTATCAAAATCTGCCTGCATTTGTGCGTGTTTTCACAACTAGCATCTCAGGTTACAACAGATTATTAAAAAACAAACAAACAAAAAAACAGAATGAATTAATTAGCAGATATCACAAGTCTCTGGCAATGTTATTTGAATTTCAGCTTAGTTTCACCCTTACATAAAAGTAGCACGATCGAAGGCAGGCACTGCCCTTTGGGCACTCTAATCCATCAGAGTCCCCTTCCTTCTTCCTGACATTCTGAGCAAATGGAAACCAAGATACCAAAAGAGTCAAAAGTCCCCAAATCCATCTCCTCAGTTGCCTCCTGTGACTGTAACACAAAATCCAGCTATGCGAAGGTCATATCTTCAATCTGTTCTCCAGCTTCAACACCAACAGCAAAAACAAAATAATCCAAACACTGTCTCACATAAATCAACCTCTTACAAAAAGGCCTCAAGAACACAAGCAACAGAACTACCCCAGAAAGAGGAACTGGGTTGGGGATCTGACGAGAGAAAATGAAGACTGATACAGAGCAGGAAACTTTATTTTACGTGTTTCTGGGAAGTTTTCAATCAACACGCCATAATTCAAGAAGCTATTCAAAATAATTATCCCCTGATACTCAAAGGAAGTGAACACGGAGCCCTTCAAAGATCAATTATTCTGCTTGGCTAAAAAGATCATGCGTAGTCAGCCTGGATATGTTGTACTTTTACCCACCAAAAAAATAAGCCACTGAATTCTCCAAAATCAGTAAACTCACCACTTTTCTAGAAGTTGGAGAGAATTTTGGAAGAAGGAAGCCGTGACCATGTCTTAAACCTCACTCATGGTCTCACTCGCTTGTAGGAGATCCTCACAGATAAGCACTATGTTCCTGTCCAAAGTAGGAACCACGTAATTCAAAAAAAAAAGAAAAAAAAAAAAAGAGAGAGGAGGAAGAAGGACACAGGCTAGCCAATTCTGAATAAAATCTACCCTGAAAGAACATATTTTAGCCAGCTATCACCCAATCATATACCTCTCATTTCTCTGAATGCTCAGAGAAGGTAGCCAAAGACCAACTGTAAGCTCCTCTCATTAATTTGGCCAGTATCCTAGAGCCTGCACAGGCTGGACTCATACCAAGATACAGAGCAAACCACTCTAGCAGCAGTGATGAATGAGCTCATGCGATCATCGCTCTTCTCTTCCTCATCTGATATTGCTAGCCACGACATAGAGCTGACTTACCTGACAAAGGTGGCAAAAATCCAGGGCGCCGCACTTAAAAGCTTCCTCTACAGCAACCCGAGCGTGCCTGGAGAGCAACGTCTCCAGCACTGCGCTCTACCCTGCAGAGCCGAGCAAAGTTTAAGCCTCTCTGACCAATTTACCTACCTGACTGCATCTCTGCAATGAAGCAGACCAGACAGCACGGGCTCAAGTGATAAAAACAACAAAGCTGCCCACCTACCCTTCACTGCGTGCAACTACATCACTACCAGTTTTGTCACATCCAAACATGGATGTGAACAAATATTGCAAAAGAACCACCAAGGTGTCCCATGAGATGACTGCCAGAGGAAGGTCACTGCTGTCCCACAAAGATTCACCTGACCTTCATGCTCCTTGCTGAATCCTCCTGAGCTGTCTTAGGAGAGCAACAAAACCAGCGACGCTGTCCAAATATCTCTAGCTCATATCTCATATCCTCCACAGGGTGTAGGTTGAACACGCCTGGCACAATGGAAAGACTACTACACTGGAAAGATAAGGTGATCAAATATGCAAGAAAACAAAGTTACCAACGGTAAATCAACACGGTTATTTAACACCAAGGACTGATTTTACATGCTCGTTCTTGAACTCTGTTTATACCTGGCAAGCTTAAACAGAGAGAGCTGAAATCTATTAAATATTTTGCATACTGTGACTTGGACAACTCAATTCCTACATATAAAACCAAAACTTTATGGAACAGGAAGAACATAAAAATACATTTATTGAGAACAAATACGATTATTTTAATTACCTTCACATACTTGAATTAAGTATATTTTTCATAGGTGTTAATACATTGATATGAATATTCCTGAATATATATTTTTATATATTCTGAATGAACATCCTTCAACATTATAGTACATCTAACCTTTCTTATTCCCTTTAATACCTTTTTTTAACCAAGAAATCCTTGGTAAAAAAAAGCCTCTTTTATAACAAGCATAAGACTTTGTAGTAAACATGAACTTGAGGCTATCAAAAAAGGAAGTTTGTCCATTTCCAATGAAATTCTGCTTACAGCCCTGACTAGAATTAGGTCACTCCTAACAATTCAATAGAGGAAGAAAATATTTCTCTTGAAAACTACAGCACTTCCAATGAACTAGTTGGAAAAAAAATGTCAAAATAGTAGATATATCGAGATGAAAAGGCCTTTTTCTTCCCCTCAAGATATGTACTGTGTTATATAAGAGAAAACAGGACCGATGCCACAGTTTCTCAAATATCAGTTTAAATTTGCATAACACAGAAGTGTTATTTCTAGCTCCCAAAGTCTGAGACCTTTCACGCGGGATTCACTTTTACCGGTCTCGTGCAAGACCGCACACAGACTTTCGCAGAAGTTCCTCAACAATAAAGTCCTTCAAGTCCAAAGTTTATTTTACATATCTACTTTGCACCGCAGTACTTAGCTGGGAAATGTTTGATAGCGGCCTGTGGATGTTTTGAGATGTTTCTAATATCTGTTTAGATAAATGAATGTGTCCAACTTTTTTTTTTTTTTTAATTGCTCCTGAACAGGTAAAAGGCAGCGCTTTGGTAAGAGACGGCAAATTGTGTATTACCCAGGCATGATATAATTCCAAAGAAAGTAACTTTGTTCAGAGTGTTATGAATGGGAAAAAAATATATATATATATATATTGCTAAAAGGAAAGGAACACAAGGACTTGGTTTAATTAACCATTGTTCTGAGCTCCTGGACAGCCTAGCAACAGCAGGGGGGACCGGTTTAGCTTCCAGGCACTAGTTTATGTTTCTTACAGGAAATCGGTAAATCGGACACCTCCGCAGCGTTACGGAAGGGAGCCATCAGCACGCCCGACTCTTGGGTTTCATTTACTGGGGAGGGAAATTAGTGAAAACGCTGGAAACGCCAGGAGAGCTCGAGCTGAGCTCTGCGGGCGTCGAAGGGGAGCTGGAAAGGCGGCGGCGCCCTAGAAGGGCGCGACCAGGTGCCGGTCGCGGCGCCCCCCGGACCCTCCTTTCCCCCCGGCCGAGCCCTTCCAGCCCCGCGCCCCGCCGCCCCCG
>VZSV01000174.1:1009045-1028213 GCA_013398735.1 Nothocercus julius | reverse complement strand
ATTTCTGAAGGGAAAAACTGAATGCATTTACATGTCTAAGTGCAGACTCTTGATAGACCCCTGTCGCTCAGGGCACCCCAAGAGCCAGAAAGTTCCCTCGGCCGATAAGCAGCAGCAGGAAGCCGGGAGCAGCTGTTGGGGTTTTGCAGAAGATACAGGACCGCAGTAATTCTTGAAACTGTGAGAAGGGCACTAGTCTAGTCACTGCAGAAGCTTTGCCAAGCTCATTGCTTCCTTAATTTGAGGTATGTTGCAAAACGCGCTTCACACATCTGACATGCTGATTCATTTAAAACATTTTTTTTTTTATATTTCCTCAAGAAAAATGAGAACAGATTTTATATTTAATAAGAAAACTATGTAAGACAGTTCAAAAAGCCTAGTGCATTATTATAGGTGCTCTTAATATACTTCAACAATGTTAAGATACTTTTAATAAAAATTAGCCTTTACTACAGAGAATTTAACAATCACTACCTTATGGTATTTTTATTAAATGAAATCGCTTAAAAATACTTTTTTCTATATCCTATTTTAACACAGTTTTATCAGTGTAGATTTCAACCAGATGTTAACAAAATATCAAAATCTTTATAATATAGAGATCAAAGTGAAAAACTGCATGTGAACTTCTTTCAAATAATGATTAAAGGTCTTCTTTCTTCATAGCTTTCCTCACTGATCTGTCTCTTCTATGTTCTTTTTCTCTCTCTGTCTTAATTTTTTCCTGGAAGTATTTTTCTTCTGTGGCCCTGTCTCTCTGCTGCTCTTCCTCACTCTGCTTTATGCTCATTTCCTTTTCAGGACCCTAACATTAAGATTATATTAGTGCAGCTCCAATATAAAAAATATTGCTAGAAGTGGATGGTGAGTTTTTAAAATTCGGTAATAAAGAACCAAAATGGACACATCCATTTCACACATTACCTTTGTTTCGCCCCAAGTTTCATCTCCGAAGTCTTCTGCGTATTCTTCATCATCAGTTATCAGAAAGTTGTCAAAAATGGTTCCAGCTCTCACCTTTGAGAAAGAGGGAGTAAAAATAAAAACCAAAACAAGAAAGCATAGACATTTTAACAGTTTTAATCTCATATTTCATGTATTTGTATCATATTAATATACATTAATCACGTCAAGAACCCTTCAGTTACACATATGCAGAGAAATACCTCACTTTTGAGAGAACTATTTGCAAAAAAAAAATCTAAAGAAGTTAAGGCACTGTATCACTCTAAGTAAAGTCAGAAGTCTGATCGCTGAATATTAAGGAAGCTTGAGGTACTGGAGGAAAAGATCCAAGGCCCATCCAGAGGACAATTTTCTCCTCATCATTTTTGCAGCCATCAACTCCCTGAGACCCAGTTAAGCACTTCAAGTGCATTTAAATAACAGCAAATGAAAAAACACAGTTCACCAGCTAAGATTCCAAAACAACAGATATTACCTATATGCAAAGGGTAAACAGGCTGTTGGCTACTCAATGAAGAGTTCTTATTTGCTGCTGCTTGCAAAAAGGCAACTGACCTGCCAGATATCCAGTCCAATGATGCTAATATTTTCATAGCTGTAGATACTGAAGTCTGGCGAATAATTTGGATTGTCAATCTGTGGATGGGGCCAAACTCCTCTATAATTTGGGTTATCAATCTGCCTTGGTTTCCATTCACCCTACAATAAACCATGTGTTCTGAATATAATCAGGCAAAAAACAGTTACTTTGAAAGCCACCCATAATTAGAATTATTTATACTCTGTATAGAGGATTCTTGACCATAGGACGATGCCATTCTCCATTCACAGAATCATCCCAATTTTCAGGTTTTTGAGCACTGGTGTCCATAATGTATTCAGGTTCATCCCAGTCCTAAAAAAGGGAAGATTAAGAAAGCAAGAGCACAGTTAAGCTATTCTTGAACTGTGGCATTGAATGTGAATTTAGCAACAATGAAATAACCCAGTAATAAAGAATAAGAGCAGATGCAAGAGAGCAAGTTACCGCAGGTTTGATGTCGTCTGGATCATCAATTTGGACTCGATCGTCCCAATCAGTGGGTTTCTTCACACTTGGATCATTTATTTTCCTTGGTTGCAAAAAATCTAAATCATCTTCTAGATTGCCCGATGCAACCATTTCATTATCAATTTTTACTTTGTAAGTCTGATCTGGCTTTATAATCAAAGTATATAAATGTGTATAGCCATCCACCTGGGTTTTAAAGAAAGGAAGTAAAATGTTCAAGGTTCTTAAAATACATAATTCTGAGGCAAGGCTGTTCATAAGAGCTATAATACCGGTCTATAGTGGATTTACATTTACCTTGCATCTTATTAGTTTTTTGATTGGATGCGGTTTATTCTTGTAATTTAAAATAACATGGACTTTCTTTGTCTCAGATCCACAAATATCTGGCCCTACAAAGAGATTACATGCTTTGTATCCTCAACTTCTTTCTACAAAAAGACATTGCTTACTTTCTTCTAATATTACTGGACAAATTTTCATTTTGAGATACATGTTTATAAACTTCTCAAATGGAAAACTATGTATGTAGTATGCAGAATGCAACCATAAAACAATGGCTGTATTTTAATAATGCAGAAGTAACTGAACTCACCAAACATGATGTAATATTGTGAGTCTGCACTGAGGTTCTTCTGATCCAAGTTTGAGGAAAAAATTTTAACGTAACCCCCACCACAATCTATCTTCTGCTCATGTTTCACAGTGTACTGAATGACCAGAGTCTTCCCTTTGTTACTAAATGGTTTAAACCTTGAGGAGATAGCATAAAACTTCGAATTTTCACTAGTCTGCAGACCTGTAAGGATATTAGTTGCAAAGGAAGACTTACACTTTCTCCATTTACAAGAGAAACCCTTCCACTGTGAAACAGGCCAAAAACACAAGTTTCTCCCATAGCTCCCACAGACCTTTATCTCGCACTGGATCTCCATAAAACTTCCCAGCTGTGAGTTTAAACTTCCCTAGGTCTGGCTTGTGTTCCGAATTCATCCATCTCTTGTGCCAGTTGGCTGTCCCACAAAACCGTTGTCAGCAACCACAAAGAAACACAAGAGTTTGGTCAGCACTCGCCCACAGGCGGGAGAAACCGTCACGCCTTAACTCCCAGCACCGGCCGGAGCCCCACCACCCACTTCCTCACACCCCCAACCTCCGTCCAGAAACTGCTCCTGGAAATACACCGCGGCCCGGACGGGCCTGAGCGCGGCCCCGAGGAGCAGGAGAAGTTGCAGCACTTCAAAGGGCCGGACGCTCTCAGGACCCCTTCGCGGTGCGGCCGCCATCGCCTCAGACATCGGCCGCCTCGCGCCTTCGCAGCCCCACCCTGCCCACGGCGGGCGCTGATTGGCCCACGCTCGCACACAGCGAAGCGGGACCCGATTGGCTGAGCGCCCAGGAGGGGAGGAGCAAACCGCCACGTGCCCGCGCTTCCGGGAGCACGCTGGGATTTGTAGTCGGCGCGATGAGGCGCCGCTTTACGGCTGGCCGGCTGCGCCCAAGCGCTGGCCGGCACGCAGCGGGCGGGTTGGGCGGAGCCAATGAGCGGGCGGGATGTTGGGGAGTGGCGGTCTCTGGGATACGGCGCTGCGGCCGCTCCCGGGGCCTAAGGGGAGCCGCGTGGCCCGGGCCGCCATGGCCGCGCTCGCTCGGGCGCGGAGGGCGGGCGGAGTAGCGGGAGCGCCCTCGCCTCACGCCCTCCTCTCACAAGGGCCCGGCGATGCTCTCCGTGCTAGAACCACCGCCGTCGGGCGTGGCGGCCTCCTGCGCTCCTTCAGCGACCTGTCTGCGGATGACTCGGAGCTGGAGGCAGCTGGGAAGGCGCCGCTGCGCCGGTTCCTCAAGTTGGGCGGCGAGGGCGCCCCGGGAGGCAGATGGGAGCAGCCGCCGGGAAGCGCCGGGCACCGCGCGCAGCCTGTCCTGGGTAGCGTCTTCCACGCGCGGTCGAGCTCGGCGCTGAAGAAGGTGGCACAGCTGGAAAGCAGGATCATGAACCGGAAAAAGCAACTGGACTCGCGAAACAGCGGCTGGGGCCAGAACCCGTCAGATGAGCCCGTCTCCTCTGCTTCCAGTCGCGAGCACAGTGCAAGAGGCAACAAGTATCGGAAGAATTACGCCCGTGAAAACGGGGCCTTCGGTGATGCCCGTCCTAAGGAAGCTGAAAACAGCCGAAACTCCCCCAGTGATGTTGCAGTTAAACAGCAGCTTGGTCTGGATAGTGATGCAGAGGAAATGAAAGAGCTGATGAAGAGCTCTTGGCAGTTTCCCAGTAGAAATCAGAATCGGAGGGTTCCTGGAAGTGATTCTAAGCAGGTGGGAAAGGTAAATGGACTTGGAGTGTATATTTTTATTTACACTTTTATGAAATAGTCTTAAACTAGTAAGTAATTTTTCGTTTAGATAGTGCCAGAAACTAATTTTTAAATCTCCATTTGTTGTTAGTGGGTTGGCTTCAGCTTACATTTTTAATGTGTTAGGGTTTGCCCTTTGTAATTTGTCTTTGCTTTTAGTGATCTACATACACAAAATAACACATGAATTTCTTTTTCATGCTCTTTGAAAGACTGAGACTACAGTTTCATCAAGAAAGCCTCTTGCATCTCAGAAAGAAATTTCACTGTCAAAGACATCTGAAGCACCTTCCTTTCACAGGAAAGACTCGGAGAAAAGCATTTTTCTTGGAGATAATTCATTAACACCTTCACCAGCCAACAGAAACTTGTCAGTATTAAATAATGTGAGATCTCAATCACTGTCTGCTTCCATGAAGGATGATGTTGTAAGGAGTATTCTGCCCAGAACAGGCGACGTCGAGCACAGCCAGGTATCATTTGGAAGCAATGGAGGTGAAATAAAGTCATTAGACGAGTTATTTTCAGAAGCAGCAGAGGCAGAAGATTCAGCTAGCGGAAGTTCAAATGGTAACTCTTCTTAATTCTTTAAATATCTTAAACACTCTCAGTGAAAGGATTCTCTTGAAGTTGGTTAATAGGTCCAGCTACAGGCAAAGCTGGAGACTTTGAGAGAGCTGTTGCCAAGATTAAAGAGAGGTTGACTCTTGCTTTTTAGTATAATGTGCTAGCTTGAAGCTGGGAATGTAGTACCCAGTACCCAATCTTTTTGTTTGTTTGTTTTGTTCTCTTTGTACGGTGTATGGTAATTTCTGTGCTGTGATGTCTAGGTGACAACTTGTCATTCAATTGCAGACTTCAGAGTGAATATACTGAGCCTTGATGACTTGGCATCAGATATCCCCAAAGAGACACCAGAACTGAAGTGGAAAGTAAGTAGAAATTCCCTTGTAGCTCATATTTCCATTCTGCTTTTGCTTGGTGCGCAGTGGATATTCTAGAATAACTACTCCTATTGTATTCCTAAAACACACTAAAGCAGCATTTTTATTTCCTAATAAAGCAGTAGCTATACTACAGCACAGATCAAGAATAATGGAGGCATATTCAAGTTTATAGTTGATTCTCCTAATGCTTCTTTCCATTTTTCATGAAGTTCTTTCATTTTACAGGGATCAGGCTTTCAAAATATCCAGAAGTCTAACAGGGATCCCCCAAAAGCTGCTTTCCTCGTGAAAAATGATCAAACCTCCATTAAAATGACAAGTGCAGTAGCTGGTATGACTGATACATCTGAAGGGGATATTGAAAAAAATGTGACTGAAACTGAAATCTCTGAGCATTTAAGTGAAGTTTCTGCAGACTTCCCTAGAAACAGACAAAATGATGTTGATGATGACAGAACTATTAATTCAGAATATTCTGAAGACTTTGAAAAGTCCCCGTCTGCAACAGACAGTGAATTTGTATCAAAGATCTCAGAGGAACACTCGGACAGCTGCACACGTTCTGGAAAAGACCCCTCTTCAGCATTGTCACCTTTGTTTACCAGAGAGAGGCGAGACCAGGCACCCAGAGTCACCGTCAAGGAAACTGCAGTTCAGACACTTGATTCTCCATTTACCTATTACTGGCCAAAGAGTAAGTCCATGTTATATCAAGGTGATCTTGCACTGTAGAGGTGTTCTTGCATTGTAGCTAGTTTTTGGAGAGTGCTATGGGACTTCTGAGGGATAACTCCTGTCCTATCCCCCTTTCTTTTAAAAAGGAACAGTCACTTCTCGCTGCACTCAAGACAAAAGCAATTAAGGTGTGCTGGAAAAGAATGGCCTAGAACCCTTATTTTCACTGTTTAGAATTGGAAGAGATACTTTCTAAAAGGGTGTGTATTATGATCTTGAAGAGTTTTTAGAAAAAAAAAAAAAAATGCTGTGGCCTCCACATTTTCTTATTTTGACATCATCTAGCTGCTAGGTCCCTGTTTGGGGCTCTACTGCTTTTCTACAGAAATCCCCTGAAAGGCTCCTGGTCATCTGAGCTTTAGCTACAGCCCTCTTCACATCCAAACGTAGTAATTCTAATTTTATTCTCTATACAGCAAACAATTCTGCAGTGCTTGGCCCACCTCTAGGAAACAGCTACGTCGATCCAGTACCTATTGCCAGTCACGTCATCAGCATGGATACAGTAGAAGGTACTGAAAAATCCATTTCTTAATATTGTTTTATTAAATGCATGAAAGTTTAACTCATGCTCAGATTGTTTAAAACTTAGGGCCTGGCTTCTATTTTATCACTTAAGTGCACCCTCTGCCTTCCTTGCAGCCCTGACGGCGTACAGTCCATCAGTTCTTGTTTTAAATGATATGTTAAAACAGCACTTGCTGCTGACTCAGCAGTTCATAGAGAACATCCACCAGCTTCACAGCTCCCTCGTGGCTTCCTTGGAGAGGGAGCAGTTCCACTATCACACCCTGCAAGAGGCTAAAGAGGTATTTATGCTAGACTTGAATGTAGCCTAGCATGAACATCTATTTCTTTCCAAACACTTTAAGAGTTGTAGCAACCATTTTTAGTGAATTAATATTATTAAATATTAAATTGCATATTAAATCAATGTATTAAATTACTTCAGAGAAGATGCTATATTGTTTGTGCTCAAGACTGAGCTGGATTCACTGTATGCCCAAATTTGCTTTTTCTGATGTGGCATCTAGCAGTCTACAACTGAGCAAGGATCTTCCTAATGCTGTAACGCTGGTATAACAGTATCATTTTCTGTTGTTAGTATGTAAAAGTGCAGGTGTCTCCATATAAAGATGTATTATTTACCAAATAGGGCAAATTACTTATGTAGTATTAAATACTGCAGAAAGTTCATCTACATTACTTACTAAATACTACAGAGTATTTATCTACACAATAGATTTCCATTAACAAACTTTGCTTTCTTGCAGTACATCAAGAATCACAAATCCCCACCTTTAACACTTGAGCAAGCACTCCGAGAACTTGAGAAAGGGCAAGAGCCAAAACTGCTTTGACTCTTACTTTGTGAATGTTAACTGGAATTTACATTTACAAATCTTAAGGTGGAACAAGAAACCCTTTCAAACTGTACAGATAAAAACATGTAAAATATGTACTGTAAGCATTTGTACTAATTGCTCTGTATTTTTCTATACATAATTTATTTTCTTACCTGTGAATTTAAACTAATGTGCGCCATACAGAGATAGCCAAGAGGCTTCAGACAACTTAAGTCAGTGTTCAGCAATAAACAGGCCAAGAAAACATTTCCCTAAAGGAGTTGGGTAGGTCATCATGGTTTACATGTTTATCATGGTAAAAATGGAAACTTGCACTATGCTGATGAAGGTGATCACAGTAAATGAGGCACTAAAGTCAGGACAGTATTTTTCTGAACACCGTTTAAATATAGTTTAGCTCTGTTCAACTACTACACAACCCACCCTAAACACAAAATTAAGACAAATTCACTAGGAGAGACTTTACATCCAAAGTAATGGAATCCCTTTACTCTGAAAGATGAGCCACCCTCTTATTTTTATTAAAAAATGTTTATTGGAAGGCAAAACAATAAAATTCACGAGGTGATAACATACAGGTGGTGTATGCTGATTCACAGACAGTTACAGTTCCACAACTACAGTAGATCTAGAACAAACTGATATTTCACCATATTAACTGAATGGTTTTAAGAGGGTCTCTGCTATACAAACAAATGACTCTGGAAGAGGTTACCACCAAGCAGACCTCTGGCATGGAAGTGCAGGGTAGGGACCTAACATCTTTAGCTGGTGGTCTCGAAACACTTACAAAAAGGTTTTTCTCGTTTAGTTTAGAGGAAGTTTCCAAGAACGTTTCATTGTTAGAAACTTGCAGAATAGAGAAAAACGATTCTCTTCTATTGAACTAATTAGCGTTTAATAAAGGGTATATACAAAAATATAAAAAGCTTAAAGAATGTCTTCCATTACAAAGCATTGAACATCCCTTAGAGCACTTGAACATGTAGAAGAGTTAACCCTCCAGTTCTGAACAGAGTTGTGACTGCAGCAGCTGGTGTGTAGGGGTGGTGACTTGTATGGTAGCTTCTAACACACTCACACAGTGCTCAGAGGTCACCTGTGCTGGAACTAGATGCTTCATTCCCCATTTAGACATTAGGATACACTGCTCAGCATCAGTCTGACTTGATCCCAAGGCAGCACCTCTTCACTTCAAACAGAATTAACCTTGTGAGAGAAATAAACATATATTATGGAACTAAAGGCACGGAATCGTATCAGACAGTGTTTGTATTCCACAGGAATCACAGTTTTGGGACCAGGGATAGCTTGACTAGCGTCTACTTCTAGTAGGAAATGGGTAACTAATGAATTTTGTGGAATGAAGACTTTAGGAATATGCATTGCAATCAGGGAATTCTCTTCATTGCTTGAAAAGCAATGACTTTTTCTGAGCCTTTCCTGTAACTCTACTACAGGAAATTCATTTCCAACTCTTGAATTTAATGGTAGGAAACTTGGTGTTGGGTAAAACAAAACAAGGGTGGCCCAACTCTATTTAAACTGCAAAGACCTCCTTCCTGCTTTGGCAGCCACCCAACCTGTGGAAAGGCTCTTGCCATAAAATCACCTTTGTGATGGACCCTATTTCTTGAAGGTTAGGATAAAAGAGACTACTATAGCTTACACAGAACAGGCTACTTATGTAAGGGTTGCAGAAATTAATTATAATGCAAATAACCCAAAAAAGGAAAAAATGGTGGGTTACTCAAGTATATGCATACTTACCTGCTGGTTTATTTTATTAATTACTTTGGAAAGACTTAAAAGTTAGCAATCTTTTGTTTTAGGTTTAAGCTACAGTGAAATCCTTACTTAATAAGACAAAATGACGGTTAAATCTGGCATTATTTTGCTCAGTACCATTCACTTACATTCATCTCTGGCCTTCATGCGTGCAATAAAAGAGTAACTTTTATTTCTTCGATAGTTTTCGTAGGGGTCATCTAATGCAACTCCCACTCCTTTATATTGATCCCATTTGTCTCGGATATCTCCTCCTTTAATTGGGTCCTGAATCCCTTGTTCCTTGGCTCCCAATCCACCAGATCCACTCCATCCTACAGAAAGGGCAAGCATTGTCTTCAGAGCTCTAGCAATAAAAACAATAGCACCCAAGATTGCACAAACATTTTGGAAGCAAGCTCAAGAACCAGCTTGATACTGCAGGATAACAGAGAGCCTGAATAAAAACAGCCAAGCTGTCCCACTTCTTTCAAAAGTACCAACATGCAGTGGTTTGCGGGAGCTTACAGACATCAGCACTGCCACTGAAAACCTCTAAGAGGGCAACGGGAGGAAACAGAGCAAGTCCAATCTTTCCAGCCAGTCCTGCTGACCTGCACTATCATGGGAAGAAATAGCTAGGTAATATCTCTTGGATACCAGGCTTCTGCCTTGTCTTCTGTGTCCTTCCTAGAAAGGCAACTCTTGCTTCATCTTCTGTATACTTACACCTCGGGATATACTTACTGTGACCCTGGGAGAGCAAGGTCTCGGAAGGGATCATAGTTAGGAATATTGGTGTAATTGTATCCAAGAGCTGGGTGCCAGAATTTGTTTCCTGGTTTGTGAGAGGTTATATTCAGGGAAGATAAAAAGAGGTAAAAAGCTCAAGGACATTATCTTACCCATTTTTACTAGCATTTGATGGCCTTTATTCTCTTCTCCAAGTCTTGATTCTGGTATAGGAGGCCCAGAACTGGACCCCAAGCCAGCAGAAGAACTAAGGAAATAAAAAGAATATATTAACCAGAAGAAATCAAGACTGTTCTGACACAGACACATTGTCAGACACAATGAGAGATTAAATTCATTCAAGTTCTGTTAAACATAAAGGTCCAGTTTAATCGCAACATCACTAATAAACTCTAATAGGAAGTTATTAGATTATGGAGTTATGGATGCCAGAAACACTCTGCCTGCACCTACTACAAATTAAGTTCCATTTATGAAGGCATAAGAAGCCTTCAGAGCTACATAGCTTTTGTTCAGACAAATAGCCACAAGAGAGTAATTTTGTTTTCTGTATATATAAATATATACAGCATGCAAGTAATGCTCCCAAATCTGCTTGCCATCTTCTCTTTTGTCAGATTCATTGAGATGCTTAATACACCCAGGTTATGAGAAAAACTTCTTTGATGGAACATTTCTAAGCAACCCAGGTAAAAAGAGAAGGAAACAAATAACTGCTTACGGAGGAGTGGGACTGCGAGACCGCGACCGGCGTCGCCTTCCTGGGGAGTAGGACTTCGATCGTGACCTTGACCGTGACCGCGAACGGCTGTGAGAAGAGCGGGACCTGCTCCTGCTCCTGGAGGAGGAGAGTACATGAGATCGATGCGCAAATTACAGAGTTCCTCATTCAGCCCTGAGGGGCTTTTTCGCCTCCAAGGTTCAGCCCACTGTACTGTACCTGGACTGAGACCGTGAATAGGATCGGGACCGAGAGCAAGAGCGAGATCGGGACCTCGAGTAGGAGCCAGATGATTTTGAAGATCGTGAATTGGACCGGGAGGACGATCGACCTCGGCTTTTCGAGCGACTGCGAGACCGAGAAGGTCCACTGCATAGACAGAAAAAAAGGTCTCCAGTAAAGCTCTTAGGAGATGTGTGAGAAAGCAAATATGCTTTTCATCAAGATCAGATTGCACAGGGACACTGCAGACAACCTAGTGAAAACCTGACAGTGTGGCAAGAACTATTTCCTCCAGAGTAGACAAAACATTTGAGCAAGTTAAAACTCAGTATTTCCATCAACACGCCTCTGAACAGATATTCCCCAAGTATTTAGTGTAACGTATTATGAGCACCTTCCAAACGAAGAGCACACATCAGAGGGCAGCAGATAGGATCGCTCACCTATTTCTCTTCTCCTGACCTTTCCTCCGCCTCGCTCTCATTTTAGCTCTGAAGAATTCGTACAGTCCATTCTGCTCCCAGCCTTCACTGCAATAAACCACATAGAACCAACATCTGTGAAAATTCTGCTTTGGTCAACGGAGAAATTCAGGCTTTCCACTAGATTTTGTAGGAAACAGAGGGTCTCGGCCAAAAGGTCTCACACATCTCAGCATAAGATCAGACAGTGTGTGCAGATTAAAATAAAACAAGAGCATTTATTTTCAGCATTAGTAGAACTAAGACACAGGCGAAGGAAGAGAGAGCCACTTCTTTGTTTGAGACAGCTTCTTAGGGCATTTTCCTTACCATATTGTTAGCTATACCTACTCTTACCTGTTTCTAGGCCTGTCATGAGATGGTGGACTATAAAATGCCTCAACCGCAGCCAGTAGTCTCTCACTGGGGGGCATTGGGGGTGGAAGACGTATATCTTTAGGATCTAAAGGTTTATACTCATGATCTTCAAGCTGCCGGAAACAAAACAAATTACATTCGTGTCACGTGTCATGGGGTAGCTACCTGGAGAGATAAATATAGATTTAACTGTGTAGGGACCTCACAATTCATTATTGGATAAAAACATGGTCCAGAAATAAGGATTCTGCAGCTGACCCAATGCTTTCTTGTGCTGTCACTACCATTTTGATTGCAATGAGATTAGCCAGCACTGCACCTGTCGAAAGCTGCATTTTGTCTACCTGATAATCCATTTAAATGCTCCATTTACCCACCTTTGTGGTAACAGTGTCTGAACAGAAACCTGGCAAAAGCTGATGCAGCAGTAAAGTCAAAGATGGAGGAGACTATCTGTTGACCTCAAACATAGCATACAAAACACAGACGCCCCCAAAGCAGCTGGCATCCCCAAAGAGGCTGAACGTTTCTTGCTCTCGGTTGTTCTTTGTTTGTATGTGCCACATTAGAGTTAAAAAGAAAAAAAAGAGATCCTAGTAGGAAGAATCCTGAATAGAGCCCTAGTGCACAGTGGCCACACCAGGTCCCTCTGCCCATCTGGAAATCACTGAGCACTCACTTAAATATGGGTAAGATTTTCAAGAGCACATTAGTCATTCGCGTATATGAACTGAATGGGATTTCAAGAGGATGCAACATTTGAAAATGTTACCGTTTTCGCTAGCTGACCCACCCCTGGCCAATGCAAACCCTGCAATAACTTTGTCTGACAGCTGCTGCGTGGAAAGGTTTGAAATAATAACGTAACATTTTAACACGGACCTAAAGCTGACCAGGGCATTCCAGTCTTCTAATCCTACTAGTCAGGGCCCATTTCAAGCACTTACTTTCACAAGTGGAGCCATAAGTCCAGCAGGAAGGTCAAAGTAGGGAACATTTGGCACCAGACTGGGATCATCATGGTTCATGTGCGGGGGCCCTTGTCGCCGCATGTGAGGAGGCTGCCCATTATTAAATCCATGTGGCGGAGGCCCAAAATCAGGGTGCTGTGGCCCTCCCCAGGGAGGGTGCTCACTGATCCCAGGATGAGGCAGTCTGTGACCAGGGTGATGATGAGGAGGACCAATTTCTGCACAGAGCAGGAGGGGTAAGGAGGTTTATGTTAGCTTGAGAGAAAGGAAGGCAATTAGAGAGAGGTACTTCAAACAGTGCATTTATCCTAAAAATATTTATCATCATGGTAGCTAGAGCCTTGAAGATCAAGCAAAGGAACAAAAAAGAACCAGAGCTATTACGGGTCCAAGCTCACTCAAACCCTGCAACGTCCCTCTCTGCAGCTACAGCAACGACTCTCAAAACAACAGTTCTGTCCCTACGCTAGGCAGGGCATGTAAATAAACAAAGATGGCAGAGATCACCTCACACCAACAGGTGAGAAAAAAAGCACTCTGTTTAGAAGGGTGTTTTGAGAAGAAGCAGAGGTAAAATCCTGCTAAAATGGAGAACTGAATGACATCTGCCCAGTCTCTGGTGGATGAACCACCTGCCACAAACAGCAGGGTACCCTGCTGAGCTCATTGCACCAGGCAGGAAAACGGGAGCCTGGATATCAACACCGTGCTCAGGAGGACAGGGCTTTTCAGGAGAAGCCCTTGCAGCCACTGTCCGACCTTCAGCCAGCGCCATCTGATTCATCTTGCAGAATTTCAGTATAAGCTCTGCTGTCATTGCTTTGCTGCTTTCCTAAATTTAGCCACCTGTTTCAGCAGATCTGCTTCTCCAACAGCTTTACTAGAAGCAACAAAAGATCCGGGTCACAACTACAATGCCCAACACAGCACCGTTTCTGAGCTTAGACCTTAATTCCCCCAGCACAAGAAAAGCTTTTCTCCCTACTTACTAACACAACTCTGTTAAAAGACACATTTTTAAAAAAGGTACAGATTGTTTTCCTTTTTAAAAAAAAGTTACAAAGGTAATAACAATCCTAAATACATAAGCTTGAATTCCTTGTTTTTCAGCCTTTTTTGAACTTATAGAACCATGGACATTTTACACTCAAACAGCAACTCCTACATTTTAAGCTTAAAAATGGCAACCTAATTGCTTTTTAAGTGACTTGTCATAAGGAACCACAAGGACCTTTAGAATTTATGTTGACAACCATAATTCTAGATTAATCATAGCTTCTGAATGTGAAATACAAACTAAAGCAGAGCAGAATTGTATCAGACTTCCAAGGAAGCCTGCAGCCAATTCCTAGCCACAAAGGCCAGGCAAGACAACAGAGCCCTCATCTATGGCCTGACATACAGGAAATCCAATCTGCAGGCAGGGGTTGCTTTTCCCTTCTGGACTTTAGATTTTAAAAATGAAATAAATATTCACAAAAGAAACATCCACTTGGCATCTAGATACAGCAAACAGAAAAGGAACCAATTCGGACATACGCTGACCTGAGTTTGGGTTATAGTTTCTGGTTATCCACATCCCACCTAGGGAGGCAGACTCAAAAAAATGCAAGGCATCAAATTCTGCACGTTATGTAGCGGCCGCTTCCCAAACCCCCCCATCATTGTTGTTCTGGAAAACCATTCCAGTCCTCCAAGCATAAGCTGTCACCCCAAAGCACTAAATAATTTTGCAACGGCAATCAGCATTGCAACATAAGAGAACCTGCCCTGGGACACACTTTACCTTGAGGAAAATCCCCCTGGGGGTAATCAAAACGATGAGGATAAGGAGGCCTTTCAAAGGGATGGCGAGGTGGAAAATCATCCTGCATGAAGCGAGGTGGGAAGCGGTTGAAATTATGTGGATGCGGGGGCTGGTTGAATTGGGGATGTTGCTGATGTGGAGGAAATGGGCCTCTGAAGTGAGGTGGCCGCTGCATTCGAAATGGAGGTTCCCTTTGACCCCCACCCCATGGAGGTTGTTCGTGCTGATTGTTCCATGGTGCTTCAAACTGGTTGTTCCAAGAAGGATCCGGCTGGTTGTTCCAAGGTGTCTCTCGCTGGTTGTTCCAACCTTGATCTCTCTGTTCGTTCCACATTCCTTCATGGTTGTTATTCCACGGAGGACAATGAGGAGGTCCCTGCTGGTGAGGGTAAGGAGCCTGGTCACAAGACTATAAAAGAACATAATAAAAACAGTCTACCTTTTAGCACAACTATCGCCTGAAACTGTAGACAATATGCAAAGAGGAGAAGGATTCTCCAAACGCAAAGTCCAAATAAGTGCAACTTCAGAGAAAAAAAATGGAAAAGGCCAAACTGCCACTGAATTCAATGGCATTGTGCTCTACAGGGTGATTCTTATTGTTTGGCTTGTTCATACAGAAAAAGCAGTACGTGACAAATTATCAACCACAATTTAAACCTTGCTTTCAGCTGTGAGAAAATTTTGAATCTGACTCTGGAGTTCCAACACTGACAGTTTGTACCACTGTCTCACAACCAAGGTGATCTTTCTGAATGGATGAACTTCCATCTGCCTCTATACCTTTGTCTCAGAACCATGTTCAATACCTGTTGTTGACCCCAAGGTGCAACAGGGTGAGGCTGGTCAAACCAGGGTGGTTTATTTGGTGGAATCTGATCATGAGACCCAGGGCCACGTGGTCCCCCAGAGGCAGGATCCTGCACTCCAGACCCTGTAGTGTCATATTCTGTAGAACCAGAGAGCGGCATCTGAGATTTACCATCATCTGAAACAGACAGGAGAAAGTTATGAGCATCCCGGTCACAAGCGATTACTAAAACACCAGCACACCTAAAGCAGACCTACAGCTTACTCCATCTGATTTTTCCTGCATATGGTCCATTTACAGCAGAAATCTGCTCCTGGGAGAGAGGTTTTTTGATCTCAGTTTAAAGTGTGCATCTTTGGTTCAAGACTGTACCAACTGCAAATCTCCAAGTAGCTTTAGACTTTCGCCTGAAGCAAACCAGCATCGCACAGCAGCTCGCTACTTAAAACAGAGCAGTAAATATCTCACAGTGTTGCCACCCACTGACTTCTGCCCAGGTCCCCAGGGCAGGTTAGTACCTGCTTGCGTAACTGGAACAGATGGTGGAGCGGTGGTTGGTGCTGATGTGGGGGCCTGCGGTGGGGGTGTTGATTTCACCTCATTCTCTAGCGGTGGGATTTGTAGTTGTTGCTGCTGCTGCTGCTGCTGTGTTAAACTGTTCACAAATTCTTCATGCTGAGTCTTCAAGTTCTGTATCTGCTGCTGAAAGGCAACCTGTACAGGCTGTACTACCGTTGCATATTCTGTGATCAAATTTGCCTGAGAAAATTAGACAAATTAAGAAAATTTTCAGAAAGTTAATGCCACAGCTGAAGCAGCTGTCCTATTATCTCATAATCTCCTATATCATCCCCCACCCCCTCCCAAGAAATACATGAAAACCCAGCAGAGTCTGTTGGCAGAACCTATTCACACAAGGAATCTACGTGAAAACTTACAAAAATGTTCTCTGCGGGTTAGAACCTGACATCTGTATTAACAGCTACCTTTCAAGAGCAGCTAAAATCAACAGCTTTCATTATTAATGCTAAAAATGAATAACTCCTGCTGCCACAATAGTTTGTAGGCTTAGTACATAAAAATTTAAGTTATGGTTTTCTTTAGTTTCTCTTTTACCAATTATGCTTTTCCATATGAAGAAAACAAGCTATAGAATATGGACTTGCATTTGTAACTACCACAGTGCAGTCACAGGGAACTTTCTGGCATTGTATCAGCAGACAGATCACTGAAACATTTGAAATAACAAGGTTATGTTTTACATTATTTTTGTAAGCCTTTGTAAAGGACAAGAAAAAATAATGTTTACCTCTCTCTCTCTCTCTCTCTCTCTCTCTCTCTCTCAAAAAAAGACATTTCTAAATTTGTTCTCAAATATATTTATATAAATAAATGTTAGTTTCTTTTGTGGCTAACCTGGTACTGGCCAAGTCCAAGAGCCGGGCTCTGTAACTGCTGAATAATTGATTCATCAAAGTACCCATTTTTCTCCCACAGCTGGAGAAGCTGCATAAAGGCAAGAGCAAAAGGTTGTTACAAATAATGAACAATAGAAGAAAAATCAAGGCACAGCATTTTTATGCCTCTAGCTTTGTCCAAAGGCCTAGGATTTAGTAACTTGTCTTTGGGGGTACCAAGGACCCGGAGGTATTCATCATCATGGTAACTTCTAAATAAAGCCCAGGTACTTTTTTTTTTTCATTTAAAGTTATCGTTCAAACATGAATTCAAGTATATTCTGTGACAGAAAGACCATACTTCAAAAATCTCAGCAGTCCTCTTCTGTCCTCCTATTTCCCATAGGTCTAGCACTAATTGAAGAGAGCAAAACATAGCATTAAACAAAAAACAGCTACTTACTCTGGCAATTTTCTGTTGCTTATCCTCCTCCACTGCTAGGAAACTGGTACAATATATAGGCACAACCACCTTCTGTAAAGCAGCCAGAAGGTCTCGTGCCTGCTTCCGCTGGCTTCAGGAAAGGAAGGAGGAGAGTTATTGCCTTTTACTAGAACAGTAGCACTAGCTCTTTACATTTTTACTGTACAGACTTATCTGAAACAAGCATACACAAAGTAGACAGAAGATGAATATAATTATTAAAAAAATTCTTACCAGTGATGCAGTACATCATTGATTAAGTAGATTAAATGCAGCCGAAGCTCGAAGTGGGCTCCTTCTGCCGTTATGCGATTCCGCAGGTGCCCAGCCATCAGCTCACAGTGGGCAGGAGACTTCGCATTGCTAAACATCCAGTTTTTGCCAGCCTTAGAAAATGAATTTTAAAATATTTTAAAAATCATCTGATGGGTTCACATCCTATGGACTTGCTGAAACTGAAATAACTGCAATGAAAATATTCAGTAACAGCTGCTGCCTCACGTACCATACAATGCAACAATAACGTTGCTATTTTTAACCACACAGTCTCAAAATTCAAGTTGCACTTATCTCCAATTACTAAATAACAAACAGTTCAGATTTAGATCACTCATGCACTCCATGATCAGGCTTAATTTATCTTGCCTATCCTGAGGTTAATTTCTGTCCTATTTCTTTACAATCAGTAGTTGCTTTGAATGACTTTATCCTAAACCCTACCACAGCATTAAAACTGCTGCCCCAAAATGCTTTAAGATAGGGAGGGGCTGATCTCTTTTTTTCCATTAGCACAAGTCAAGCCCCTCCATCCCCTCAGTTTCCAGGGAAGAGCCTCTTCTCCAATTTTTGAACTGACTTCATGTTCTGAGTAGCCAAACAGAAGCAAAGATTAAAAAAAAATCAGTTGTGACTGCAATTAAAACCTTCTGATTGCCTTTTGTACAAGTTAGGCCCCCCACATCCTTCTTGGTGTTGCACTCAGTTTCATAGTTGCATTTCACCTACAAAGACAGAAACAGACCTGATATGCAGGGATGTTTACTTACTGAGATTGCATCTTTTGTGCACGTGTCAATTATTGGCTGCAACAAGTTGTCGAACTCATTCATATCTAACTGGGTTTCCTCTAAAACTTTCTGCATTTGCTGTTCAATTGCAAGGGCTACTGCTGATGTAACTTGTTCCTGAAAAAAAACAACAACAAAAAAAAGGAATTACATTGCAACTAAAGTATCCTTGTTCTCTCAACCATAAGCATTCATCTTGAAGACCAAGCCCCCTGACATGCAATGTGACCATGTATAAGCATGTTATTTTTGAGAAAAAAATGACTCTTCTTGCTCAATAGGAGAAAATTGTTCATTTCCACCTCTTACGTTTCTCCCTCACGAGAGCTGATAACTGCAGCCAGCTGCTAAATGCACAGCACAACCCGCACAAGAATCTCCCTTTCTCCAGAGACTCTTCAATTCGGTACCTCTAAAAGCAAAATGCAGGTTGAAAAAACAGCTAAATTGAGCACAGAGCACCATCCTGGCCCAGCTCCAGACAGAATCCCTGTGAGTGCTACAAGCTGGAACACCCTGTAATTTTAGGGAGCTGCAGTATCAAATAAAGATCAGAGTCACTCCTTTGAGTGCCACCACCGCTGTCTCCCTTCACAACCAGTGGACAATAACCCAGACGGCTGCTTGTGCTAAACCCACCTGCCGCATAGCGAGGAGGTGCTGCTCCTGCTGCTGGAGGTTCCACTGGCTCTGCTGGATAAGTTCCTCCACGGAAGGAGTTCCCTGAGGGGCCGGGATAGGCGCAGCCGGCGGCAGCGTTGGCTGCGGCAGTGGTTGGATCTGCGTGGTGGCCTCCATGTCTTGGCTTTGCTTGCACAGCACTGCCGGGGGAACCGAGCACCTGAGTTAGCACTGAGACACCGGCTCCCCGCAGCCTATGGAGGAGAGCAGCCGCCTCCGAACAGGAGC
>VZSV01000174.1:980896-999991 GCA_013398735.1 Nothocercus julius | reverse complement strand
TGGCCCTGAGGCGGCCGTTGGCGCCGCGCGCCCCGCACTGAGCGGAGGAGGCGCCGCCGGCCCCGCCGCGGCCACTCGCGCCCCTTCCTGCCTCCTGTCGCTCCTTCTCGCCTCCCTTCAAACCCGTTATTCGTTAAACCTCAGCCTTTAGCCCCCTCCGGGTGGCGCTGCTACCCTTCGCGCCGCTGAGGGGAGCGCGGCTGCGCGCGCGGGGGCTGAGGTAAGAAGAGGGGTTAATGGAGCTCACGAGGCACCCGAGCCGTTTTCTGGGCCCCTCTTACAGCTCCCAGGCCCCGCTGAGCGGAAGGGAGGCCGGAGAGCGTCTCCGGAAACCAAAACCGCAGTCACCACAGCGACCAAGCGAAGGTTGTGTGCAGAAAGCAACGCCTGTTCCCTACCTTTGAAACCGAGCTCAAGAAATATGTAGCACTAGGTATATTAAAAAGGTGGATGAATACCTGGCAAGGAGAAGGAGGGGGTTCTACGGTCTGTATCATCCACACGCTCCTTCAGCAGGCATTTCTACATGCTCTTAAAACGTGCATTTGAGGTCATGGCCATTCTGCAAAAATTCACAGGTGAGCCACTTCATGTCATTAATTGGAAAAAGATGGCAATATATTAAGGAATTTTAGGATTAGGATGGCAAATTTTGTAGTTAGGAGCAATCAAGTTGCAGACAAACTAGGTTCATGCAAAAATGAGTAACACAGCCGATACACACGTGCACCAGGTCAACTTCATTTGAACTCGTTTACAAAATTGACAAAAAAAATCACCTTTTAAACTTACTCACATTTGTTGGAGCTCACAGAACTGGTTATAACTAGCATGCTGAAATAAAGACTGTTAGGTCTCATGTCACCATGAATCGCATCCAAGTGAGTTGACCTTTACAGCAGAAACAAACTAGGTAGATGAGATTTAAAGTCTGCATTCTGAGCAAGTTCCCCTGGTGATTTGGTACCACCAGGGGAAGAGCTATGCCCAAACTTACCACCCTCTCAGCAAAGTGAGCAGCAGCACAGGGTCAATTTGCTGTGCTCTAGTCACTGGAAAGCAGTGATGAACTGTGGGCAGCACCTCCCTCCATACAGCCCTTAGAGACCATGACTTGCAGCAATGGAGAAAAGGGTGGTTAATATATTAGGTGGAATGCAAGACTCTTCCTCAATTTTGCCCTACATTCAAAGGCCTCGGATGAGCACAGACCCTGCTCCTAAGTGAAGATCATTAGGGAAGAATGTGAGAGAAGGGTAACAGCAGGACTGAGAGTAGGGGCTGGGCAAGAGACCCTTAATATGCAGTGTTGTTAAATAAACCACAATATCAAGCATTCTCAGGTTTTTAGTTCCATGTTCTAGCTTCAGTTTTGCCTTCCTGAACTGTAAGACACTGACTTTTCCCAGCTCTAACACACACTGCTTGTCCTCATAAATTGCAGAAGGACAAAATGGAAGTAAACTGAAAATATACTTGGAAATATTTTTGGTAACCCCTTTTTCTGGCCATGAAATTTAATTCTAAAACCTCAGAATTCAGAAATGGAAGCAAAGACATCAGCAAGATGTAAACACCCAACAAATTTCAGTACTAGTCAGATCACAAAAACAACAGGCCTGAACAGGAAAGACTTAAAAATAAACCATACCTTAACACCTGTATTCCACAGAACGAACCAGCCTAATGTATCCCAGGTAAGGGACATCCTTCTTAAGTCATGGTTTGATATTTAAGAGCTCAATTCTGCTCTCAAAGGCAGTAGAGCTTTTGCCAAGACAAGATCCATCCCAAAAAGATTAACAGTTAACATCACTAAAAGTAGCCAACATTTTTGGTGTTTTGTCTCTTCTCCCTTTCCCTCAGGCAGAAGCCCACTAGCAGAGACTGTAGAAAACCACTTGTCCCAAATATTAAAGCAGTTATAATTAATAGAAATTCTTAGCCTTTTATACTGAATCAGTCCACTTCATAAGATGCTTAACAATTAAGAACTTTATAATACAAAATTAGAGATGAGGAAAGGTAAGTTATGATCTTTGAGGTACATTAACAGTAATTGGGTTATCAGTCTCCAAACCCTGGATGCAACCAGAGCCTAATTAAAAGAAAAAAAATATATATATATATCTTCAGCTGTGTGACCAAATACCACCGCATCCTTGGAAGACGTTTCGCCCGCCATAACGGGCGGCTGCGCCAGGGAGGATCAGAGGGGATTCAGCTTCGCCACACTGCACCAGTGGATTCTCAGTGCCGGTGATCACTTAGTTTGTCTGGACTGACCAAACTTGAAAAAATAAACCAGATAAGTATAAATAATTCACAAACTGTTTTGTGCAAATTTTTTTTTATTTCCACATTTATATCACAATGTGTCCACTTAAAGGACCAAATAGCAAAGTTGCTCCCTTCTGCATCCCAAGAACACAGAAGTCTAGTTACTGTACATTCACTAAGGCTCTTTGTTTTTGCAAATTGCGTTTATGATGGATATCCATAAGGCAAACAATATCTAAAGGAATGGTAACAAGTATATTTCCAGCATACAAACAGGCTTCCTTTTTCCCTCTCACAGTACAATTACAAACTTGTAGCACCCTCATTACATTTAGTTTCTAGAAAAGGTGATTTTTTTTTTTTTTTTTTTTTTTTTTTTCTCCTAGAAGATTGCAGGAAGGGAAAAGGAGGAAAAATATTTGGCTGGTAGTGGTGGGATCAAAAATATCTTTAAACATCTAGTTTTTGCAGCATTTCTCAGAGACTGGATTTAAACTGAAACCAGACTAAAATATGTGGATGCCTATGGAATGTTGAGCTGAAGCCGGTTTCCCGGCCTGCAGTGCAACACCTGCTGTTTAAAACCCAATCTCTGTACCACATGACTAAAAACGCAATCATGTTCAGAGATGTGATACAAATAAAACTACAGTTTTTGCACATTGTCTCTCAAATATCTCACTGCCAAATAAAAACCCAAATCAAGTCAAATAAATAGATGCATATTTTGTAAAGGTAACTTCCACAATTTTCTCTGTACCTGCCTGTAGTAAGATTCCGGCATTCAGAAAGTGCTGGAAATCATCTTCACTTCTTGGGGACTAACACTTTTTTATAGCTGGCTCGCTATAGAGTTTTGAACTCAATTTATCAACCTTTGTATGCCTTCCTTTGCAATTGTTAGTAAACTGGTAGCAGCATTTCACAAAAGGAGAATTTAAAGGAAAGAGCTGTAAATAACCAGCTCCCTCACACCCTCTGCTCGTTGGGCCTGTTTGTCCAGGACAGGAGGCTTTCTCCATGGTTAAGTGGCAAAGTGTCTGCCATTTTTGCTAACTGCAGATGTAAAAGCATTTTAGCAAAACTGTACTCAGTCTAGGCAGACATAAGGCAGGATGTTCAATCTACCATCGTCCCCGTGTGGATCTAAAGATATGCACTGTGTCCAATCATACCAGTTACCCTGTGTGTCGTAACAACCGTTCACGCCTGGCCAGTTATGTTCACGTATTCTGTCGAGATCATCACTTGTGACCTCTCTTGTGACTCCAGGCAAGTCTGTAGGTTTGCTGTTAGGAGCTAGAACATGAGTCTTTCTAGCCTCTTTTCTAGTGCTTTCCTCCTGCTTTAAATATTCAGACATGAAGTAGTGAGCTCCTGGAGTCTGTACTCCTGATGAAGACAGCAAGCTACTCTGCCTGTTTAAATATGACTGAATTATTTCATTTCTGGATAATTCTTTCCAGTTCGTTTGTTCAAAAGGGCTTTGCAGGTTGGGTTTTTGCTCCTGCTTTTCTGTTTCTGTCCTGTGCTGTTCAGTAAGTGCAGGAATTTCTACCTGCAGAGGATCTTTCTGTGTTAAAGGTTTTATCTGTCCTGTCATGGGATCAAAAGTAAGTTTTCTCTCTTTTAATCTCACAGGTTTCACCCCCCCTTCCGTGACGTGCCCATCCAAGTTGACTGTGTAGTCTCTAGGTCGGTACCTTTTCTTCTTTTTACTATCGGAACCTGAAGCAGCATCATCACTGTCCATTTTTGAAGTGTCCTGCGAAAAGCCGATGTGCGGCGTGAGAGATTCCCCGGAATGGGCGCTGGTTTTGCAGCTGGGAGACGTGTGCTGTGGAAGTGTCCCTGCGGGGTGCCTGTGCTGGCTCTCGGAAGGTACCTGCTGCTCCTGCCAGTGCTGAGACGCCTCAGGTACTGATTGCTGAGCAAACTCCAGTCTTTTTGCTGGCATTGGAGGTGTTGATGGTTGCATCAAGGATGGTGGTGGTGATGGCACCTGTGCAGTATCTAAGAACTGAGACCTTTGAGATGGACTAGGCATCGAATCCTTTGGTGAGTACGTAGTATGCTGCCGAGCAAAAGTATCGTGCCTAATGTTTCGAGGGCTAAACGAGGAACAGCGAGGACTCTTGGGCTGGTGCGGTCCTGGGGTTTCTTCTGATTTATCATGCTGCTGAAGCACCGCAGTCTTTAGCAACGAGGAAGTGCTTGACGGTTTTACAAGTCCTGGAGAACTGGTGTGAGGTTTTACAGCATTTACTGGGATCTTACTGTGTTTGTCATTTTCACTGAGGTCTGTCCTGCTGCTTTCAGGCCCTGCATGTAGGTTTACATCTACAGGGCTAGGGAAATTTTCAGGACTACCTCCAATTCCATTCGTTGGAGGAGGTGAAGAGTTTTGTAATACTTCATGACTAGCTTTGGAGACCTTGGGGGCAGGAGGACCCTGATGCCCATCCCTGTGTTCACCTTTCCTTTTCCGATTTCCCAACTTCTCTGTTTTTGGAGAGTTTAGTTTCTGGATATCATTCCTGCTCTTCAGTTCACTGATTGGCTTTGATCCAGCCATGGCAGGAAGTGGTGCTTCTGGTTTGCAGTTGTGGGCACCACCATTTGCTGATCCTGGTGGATTCGGCAACCCTCTTGGCACTGACTCATTCTGGGTTACAGGTTCTATCAACTTTTGCCAATTCCGCAACAATTTCTTGGCACGCTTGGCAAGTTCCTCATTGGATGTCTTCTTCCTCACCTCATTGATAAGCCTCCCAAGCCTCGTTTCCTATAAAGACATAAAAGTTGTTTTACAAACACATATCATTCTAAACACAGTTCTGGCTTCAATTTTAAGAAAAAAAACCCTACTTTTTGATGCTTACCCTAATAAATACCTAGTATCAACCAACAAAGATTTATGAGCTAAATTAATATCTTGGGGAAGAATTACTCCAGTTGGTCCAACACTCTGCTGCAAAACACGACACCTACTACAGGTTTTGAATCACCTTGTTTTTGTTCTCTGCCTAAAGTACCAAGATATCAGAAAAAAAAGTTCTTTAATCATTAACAATCTTGAAAACAACGGTGCAAGCTCAGACTTTAGGAAAAAGTGTCACATAAGGCAGAAAAGCGCTCACCACAATGACACAGACCTGCAGAGAGAGGCATGAGAAGGAATCTGAGAATCTTAGCCTGGTACAGTAACACATTAACAACAAATTTTGATTTCACAAATCCAGCTGGCCAAAGTGTGATGATGTCTTTTCTTCTTCCTCTGCCTCCTCTACCTCACTCCCTAGTATCTTGAAAGGACATGAAAGACCAATTTAAAGGAGCATTCCTAGGATGTCCCAACTTGAGTCAATAAACAGGAGGAAGTGAAGTGTTTGATTGTTCCCAACGCATACTTGAAAAAAAAAAAAAACTGTTCCACAAGCCAGTTTAATTAAAGAAAAGCACTTCAAAGGAAGACATGGCCTGGACTGAAGGAGATGCAACATGTTCTGATACGTATGTTGAAATACAGCTGGAGCTGATAAAAATCTACACAGGTTTCAGCTTCTCCTTCAACTTCTTTCTTTTCTCGTTGGAAAAAAATATCTTAGTATTGTGCCTGGCACTTACGGAATAGGTGTCCAGTCCGCAAAAGCAACATGCTTCCAAACTTTGGGTCCAATCTGAATACAAAAGGTAAACTGCTGGCTCAAAACCCCACTTTCTGTAATACTGCACACCTGAAGCCCAGAGCAGTTTGGAGATTCATTACACCTCCCATACAGCAGGGAGAATGCTGAGCTGCATCTGCGGCTCTGTCACTTGGACACTGCATCTAATCACATATCACAATGCAGACAATCATTTGCCGGTTATACAAAGCTGCAAATAAGGTAAGTTTCACCAAAAATTTCAACATAAAGATTAGAAATATTTTTATAACTTAAGCATAAAAAAATATTTTGAGCTCTGTATGAACTAGATCAGGCATTGAAATAGCCTTAACTAAGTTTAAGAGTAGTTTCATGGACTGCATAACTATATTCCTCCTATTTCAGACTCTTTACTCCTTGGTCATCAAGCTGCTAAGAAGGCAACCAGCGTTCAGCCAGCACAGTGAGTTTACTGAATGCACGAGAATTAACCGGTAGCAAGCAATGATTTAGTGCTTTATACAAATAGACCTTGGGCTGCCCAGAACACTGATCTGAATCCAGAAAGAATCACCATGTACGCTGAATGTCAGAGGAAGCATGAGAGGAACAAAATACTCCCTTAGTTGTGAATTACTTACAATTAACACAGTTTCAAGAAAAGCACTAATGGAAAATCTATATAGGCAAAAAAGTCTTTTATGCCCCCTAAAAAAAAAAAAAGTGATACTTAGAGAGCAACATACCTCAAGTGCCTCTTTGGTAATGGGGTATTTCTCCAGGCTGGAGATCACTTCCAGCACTGCCACCATGTTACGGATCTGCAACAAGGAAGACAAAGTCACTTCATGTTTCATGCACCAGTCTTAAGTTATGAAATGCAATTTAAGGCCTTCCACTTCATAATTACTGAAGCATCAATCCTGAAATTGCCATCATACTGCCAGGCTTTAGGGAGATGATTGCTCAAAGAATAGGGACAAGGACACTTTATTGACCTAGTTGGAAGCCAAAGGAGCTATAACCATGCCCTTATATAAAGTTAAATGAAGTAGTAGCACTAACACCAGTGTAACTTACACTAGAAACGTTCTGAGACCCCTAGACAAGGTAATAGATAATTGTCCAACAGCCTAACAGAAACATAAATGCCAAATGGACCAAAAGGAGGCACCAGTCAAAGCAGCAGTCTCACATTCAGTCTTTCACACACTTCTGTTGATTTACTCATGTCTCTGCTCCACAATTTTGTTCTTAATATTGGTGCTTCCTGTAGCCACATCAGAAGAGAGTCTAAAAACACAGGTCTAAACTACCTTGAGTTTCAAACCAGGCATGAAACAAATATGGTGCCCAGTAGGTGTCCTCACACCATCACTCAGCACCGCACAAGCCAGGCACGGGATGCGCCCGTGCTCCAAAACAGCCACCTTACTAAGACACTGGGACTTGTGCTTGAATTGCAGCCCCAACACGCAAGATGGCAAGGAGCGGCTTCAGAAATGCAGTCTATTACAACAGCGTGTCAGGTTTTCAGCTGTGCTTCACTGCTGCTTTTCTTTATGTATGAAGAAATTCCAAGTGCCTGCAATCTCTAGAACGTGGACACGATTTTAACAGTTCCAGTGAGAAAAACTGAGGCTACACAGAGATCTGTAGTTCTATTAGCTGGTGTTAAGAGCACGGAAAACTGGAATTTCTAAATCACCTCTGTAGACAGATTTAAAGACAAAGGAAAATTTGTATCACAGTCTCATTTATTGCTTAATTGCACTGGTGACTCAACTGGTTGCAAGTCCAATCTTTCACTGTGATCCTCTGCAGGGATCCCCCATTACGCGAAGGTGGTTTTGGAGAAGCTTCAGGCCATCCTGCCTCCCCAGCCACGCTCCTCCCAGTGAAAACTGTGCAAGTTTCTTAGCTTTTTAGGATACCTTCTACCCTTGCATTAACCAGCAACAAGGAAATTGGGATCAAAATTCTCTCTTGTTCTTCAGATAACCCTACGCGTACACAAGGCTCTTATACAATCACAGTAGGATCTCTTAAGGTTGAAAGTACTTACATAAAGCTGTGAGCAATGAAGCATTTCACCAAATTTTGAGTTACTTTAGTAAACTTATTTTTAAGTCTCTATATACTTTGAGCGATTAGAATTCTTACAAGATATATAACATTCAAAGAGGAATTAGTTGGTCAAGATTCTTTCTTCACCACACTACAATGCCTCTGCAGATATGCAAAATCTTACCAAAGAAAGTCACATCTGCTTAAGTTTTAATACAACAAGTTTTTTTTTTTTTGGTAGACTTTAATACCAGCTTTGCCCCCGTTCTAGAAACTTGGACATTCAGAATAGTTAATGCTCAATTCTGGGAGTTTCCAGACAAAGTTTTAAGACTTGCAAAATAGGTATTTATCCCTCTCAACACATTATTTTAGGTTACGAATCAGGGTGCAGAAAGGCTCTGTGCGCTGCACACACCAATACTTGGTACAATTATTTTTGCAGTTACTGGTAATCCCCAAACATTCACTACCTAAATGATAACCTGATAGCAGGAAAGGATCATTAGTCTATCAAAAGGTCAGGATTGGGAATGTGATATGCTCAAATACACACACACACACACACACCTACAGAAAGATGAATTTGGCCAGGGAATTTCCAGCAACAACTTTTGTTTCAAAATACCCGAACAGGCGGATGACCCCCTAGTGCTCTCCCCTTACCATTTAACACCAGACTCTGGGTCTGTACCAAGACTGATGCACTTATTTCCTTCTTTAAGGAACCAACTAAGTCAGTGAAGCCAGACTTAGCCAGCGAGTTTGTGTTGAGCATTTAACTTCTGGCAGGACAAAACATCCATTTCAGATTCTTCACACATTTGTGACTGTCGCTGCCATACCGCTGCTGCAAAGAGCACGAGCGCTCTCCCCAGAGATCAAGTGCAAGCTGCTTGGGAATTCTTCACCTAAACTGGCATAAAGTTAAGTCTCTCATAAAACTCATGGTCTGTCCAGAAATTCCTTAGGGCATTTGTACCATTTTTATTCTTTAGTCTTCAAACTACTATCCCACCTTGCCTAGGATAGCATCATTTTTTTGGTTAGTTACAAAGCCTGTTGTGCACCCATATCCTTAGCCAGGGAAGGACAACATGCAGCGAAGTCTTGGGGTCAAGGTCAGGATTTCTGGAGCAGCCAGGAGGGCAGAACGGATGCAAAGGGAGGCCTGCAGACAGCTCTGTCTTCTATGAAGATGTCCTTCACGCAGGCTTCCTTCATCCAAGCAGCAGACTGATCACTCACGTCTACAGAGACTGATCTCTACTGCAGACTGCTCCTTCTGATCACCAACAGCTCTTGCTCACAGTAGTGAAATTTTATAAGCCTACTTGAATGCAAAATAATGTGAAACACAGAATAAAACAGAGAGATAAGTTGCTATTCAAAATAGGCTTTATTTAAAAGTTGTAATATTGATACAGTAGTATGGCGTGCATTTAGCATTTGATATAAGAAGCACTTGATAGCAGACAGTAACAACATACAGGGTGTGCAGTTAACTAGGAGTCTGTTCATTCAAAGACACAGATGAGACAGGCAAAGTTAGAGCTCAAGGGACAACAGTTCCTTGCAAGTGATCTGGTAAGTTTTATCTACCCCCAATGTGACATAATGTTGCCTGAAGACAGGGTACACGAGGTATCATTCACAGAAATGCCAGAAAGAACCATGTCCTACTTTGATCATAGTTATTGAAACTCTTTGAAAGTCAGCTTGCTAAATGGAGTTCATATATCCAGCAGTATACAGGAGATTTTTTTGAATGCAGAGACTAGATTTCTAGTGGTTGGTATTTAGTAGTAGGACAGATCTTTAAAGACGATGGAATCAATGGTCTACATGTTTTTGGCTCCAAGTCAACCACTATAGTATCTGCTGCGAGAGAGAAATGCGCTGCCTATTTAAATAATCACTCCCCTCCCTCCTTGGCCATTAGTTCTACCTTTTCTTCTCCTAATTTAGCCTGCAGACTGAATTAAGTATCAGATTAAATGCCTGGGTCAGTGGAGGGAACACAATGGAACTGTCTCATCTCCAGGCAATGGTGGGTGAGAGGAAGAAAATATTTTTTTCTTCCAGAACAGAAAAGCTACCAAGCAGCAGAAAAAAGTACTGCAGACCATTCGAGTCAACTGGCTGGCACGACGGCAAAGCAAATCACACGCCCAGAACAACATCTATCACGGCGCACTACAGCAAGATACGTTAGTCCTGCTCTTTGCACTGTACTGACAAGGAATGCTGTAGGAATCAAATTCAACTGGAACCCCAGGTTCATCGTGAGGAGCCACAGTTCAAGAGCAATGTACACAAAGAAGAGTTGGAGGACAGCAGTGGTAAGAGGCTTGGGAACACGGTTAATAAGAAAAGGTTTAAGTACTTCCCTCACATACTGTTAAAAAAAGAGGCAGATATGGAGGCAACAAAGCTCGAAATAAGCGCCTTCCTGCAATTCCTGTGCCTTGTAGAGTTATAGCAAAGAAAATGGTGATCAACTGCTTTCATGCTTATGGGCCTAATTTGCAACAAGAGAGATACTGATTACATATTAGGAAAAACTAGAGACGTAGTAATGTGCTGAAACAAGCTCTCAAACCGTTTCTGTAATGACTCCAGAGGTTTAAGAGCCGATTAGACACATCTGGAAGGAGCTGTTTGATGTACATGATGCTGCTTTGGTGAGGGCAATGAACCATGGAGCTTCATGAAGTCCCTTCCAGTCATACATTCCTCCGATTCACATCTGTGGAATAGATGCTAAACATCAAGTATTAGAAATATGTTGAAACAGCTGGTCTCGTTTCTATTCAGTCCTGACCAGAATTGACTCAAAATACTTGATCCTAAATTCTATCTTCTCAAAGAGATACATACAGGCCATTACACAAACATCTGTCTTACAAAGGGCTTTGGACAGAGCTCATCAAAACAGAGTTCATAATAATCAAAGGAGGAGAGTTGTTTCTAGCAGCTCAGAAATGTAACAACACAGAGGAGTTTATTAGGTGTTAAACTGGGAAGCAACTAGTTTGCAGGAAGACTGCAGCTGAGAATTCTGATGATCAGAAAACCCCAGCACTGTGCCCTGGGTTAAGGCAACCTGGTGAAGGGATGTCCACATCTGTCACAGCCTTCTCAGGTTATTCCTGACCACTCTACCTTTGTAGCTGCTTAATATCATCATTGCAACAACCTTGGGGTTACCACCATCCATGCACACCCCCAAGCACAGGGTCACAGGCTTGTCAAAACAAAGCAGAAAATTTGATGAAACAAACAAAAAAAACCCATGGAAATATTTGGGTTGATGCAGCCCTATAAATCCTTTACCTCCTGGGATAACCTCTGTCAGTCATAAGAGCAGCTACAAGTGTATTTAACATTGTGCTGATCAATGTAGCACAGTTTGTCTGACCCCGAGCCGCACACCCAAAGACCACAGAATAACTCCTAGTGCTCTCTGCTCCCTGGGCCTGTGGGACATGCTGCACTGGGGGATTTATTAAACCATCAGGCAGAAGTGCATGACTGCAAGCAATAACAGTGTATTTGTTCAGAAAATTTGAGCAAAAGCAGAGTTGCAAATTGGAAAGGTTCTAAATACCAAGTTTGAAGGGAAATACTCAGAGCATCCTTTCAACTGCAGTTACCAATACAGAATTTATCAGCATGTTTATAGGTAAGTTTCATGGATCTGCCAAAACCAAGATGCAATCCTTATGAAGTAACCCTCCTCCCAGAATCCCCGCTCACTAAATTCTAGACAAAATGCTGCTGCCCATCACCCTTTTCCAAAATCCTCCATTTTCTTCCAAGGAAGGTGCATGTCCTTGGGAGACTATAACCTGTCTGGAGAAAGAGACCTGATGAACTGCTCTGATAGTGCTGGAATGGGCAGTCATTCCATCCAGGGGCACAAGCATTAGCAGCTACTTAGGAACAATATGAGTTTTCTCCCCTTGGCAGGAAAAATCATCGGCCGGAGGGCTGTAAACACACAGCTCTTAGGGCAAGCTGTCAGGCTACTTGACTTTAAGACCAGGTTCACTACCGTGCGATCATAACTGCACAAAAGAACTCTGCACTCCTAGAACCATTTTATTTAAACATCGAGCACTTAAGGAAGCTGAAATCTGGTGCTCCCAAGGCAAGTTTAGTTATTTCTACAGACAATCTCATGATTTCTTCTTGAGGAAGCCTCACTGAAGCCCAAGTCCTGTGGGAATCCTCTCCTAAACCATCTAGTAAAGATGAATGAAAAAACAAGGTCAAAAAAAAAAAAATGAACAGATCAGACTGATGCACTGAAACTCTTGCACACCAAAGAGGGGAGACTGAAGGTTCCTGATGCAGTTAGACTTGGTGGGTGCTTATTTCCTAAACAACAATACACACCACAGTGTCCCACCTTTTCAAATACTTTGGAAACAAAACTCCTGACCATCTCCCTCTTATCTTCTTTGTTCCTTTTCCATCTCATTATGCTCCACTATTTAAGAGTTAACTGTAGTTTCCCCTAGGACAAGCTACAGTATTAAGGTTACGCATTTTTCTGGAACAGTCGGCACTGTCATTTATATTCAAATTTATAACAATTCTACGTTCCCACCCAAATAGACTCGCCCAGCACAAGGAGTGTTACATATTGACTGTCCTACACAGCTCAGAGAAAAGCTCTGAAGTGATGACTCAAGTTACAGAAACAGATCACTGGTTGTAGCTGCACAGGAAATTTGCTCTTTGAAGACAAGTTGTGAACGTGTGTTACCGTCTTGGGGGAAAACCCAGGCTCCTTCTACCTTACAGAGGTTCCACACACAGCAAAAACTAAAATAAATCAAGTCATATCTACGGCATAAGCTTGACTCTCCACAAGCTGATTCTGCCTGAAAGCGGTGTGCTAAAATGGAGCTCCATGAAAGTACTGGCTGTCACTCAGACAAAACTTCCACCTCTGCACAATCATCTTTACAGAACACGTTTTCAAAATACACCCAGCTGACTGTTGCTGAGTATTACAGACAGACTTGGGCACAAGGTTCCTCTCCTCTCCAAGAACTAAGTTAGAAAGCCACTCTGTTCAGTAAAACGGAACTAATTACATTTTACTTCCACTGATTCCTCAATAGAAATTTTCCACCACCTACTGTTTGGACATGCTGAAAATCGGATATTTTTATATTAACAATCACACTTAAAAAACACACAGCTGCCCCATGGAAGATGTGCCCCCAAAACACTGGCATGTTGCTAAGTTTAGCAGATTACGCCTCAAATTAAAGCAATTTGCTAGCACTTAAATATTGTTCCAAATGCTAAAAGCATCAATTACCTGCAGAAAGAATAATTTAGCTGTTATAATATTGAATAAACAAACCTACAATTACATTAGACTGAATGCAATGTACTTACCTGTACCTTAAATATTTCCTTGAAGACCAAGTGCCTAACTGGGGCCACATCGCAACGTATGTTATAAGCACCAAAAAAGTTTATTTGAAGTTATCACTGAGCACAAAATGGGTGAGACAGGCTAGAAGTAAAGTGTTATCAGCTACAGCAGACGTGCATTTTTTTTAAACTACGCTTAATTTTTAATTCCAAAGTTAATATATAGGAATAACTGCTCTAAGAGAAGTGTTTCTGAATTAATACCCAATTATCCCAGCAGGCAGAATCAGTTTCTCCTTTCCCTACCTTTCAGCTTACCATGGTCCCTGAAAACGAGCAGCCTGCCAGACGCCTGCAGCTGCTCCAGGGAGGAGCCAGAAAAGAATCTCCCCTCTCAGGATTTTGAGGAGGAAAGAAGAAAAACGGCAAAGGTGCCAGAGAACAGCACTGGACAGGGCTTCAGTCCCTACCGAGGCCTGAATTGATGCATCCAGCCTCACTTTGCACCCTCCTGAAGGAGGCTGGGCACATCCTGCATGAAGGGCAAACGCCCGTTAACCGGGAGCACTGCAGTCGCTCAACAGGAGCCGGGGCAACCGCAGCAAGCAGGGCACCAGGGACAGTCTGAGCAGGTCCCGCTCGGGGCTGCCACCTCCTTGCCCTGCTCCGTACACTCTCCAAAACCTCCGCTTCCCGAGCGGTTCCCCCCAGACTGGCCCGGTTTGGAGGCAGGTTGGCTGCCAGGGCTGGCGCGCCAGGACAAACGTGCACATTCCACATGAGTCAATTCAATTTCCAGCTACTAGGGGCATCTCTGCATGGCACTCAGCGGGGGGTGCCTTGTGTCACCAGTTACCCATCTGAGACTTCCTCCCAGGCGCCTGCAAAGGGAAGTTGCCCTGCATTTCCCCAGGACAACTTGCACGGCAGCTCGGCTAACGCGTCACCAGAGACATAGGGTGCAAATCCAGGCGCCTTCACACAACGCACAAGTCGCAGTGACAACGCAAAGTCAGCAAGTGAAACTGTTACTCCAGAAAACATCCACTCACCTCAAAAAATACATAGGTGTGGTTAACTTCTACAGGTAACACACTGCTCTTTCCACAAGCTCCCAAACCAGCAGGGAATCGGGAGGAAGCAAAAACACTCCTTTTCCCGGCCCCAGTACCTGTTCAATTGCTCCAACACCCACTCTTGCTGCCACACCTGGGCCAGTCCCAGTTATGATGCACCAGAAAGCGAACCAGTAGTTGATCTAGATTATAAACCTACGTGGAAAAACACACAGTTTTCCTTTTTTGTTTAAGTCCTGATGAATTCCCCAATTCGGCTCACCACATGACGCTGCAAATTGTTGTGCTGGCACCCATAGAAGGGGTGTGTGTAACAGGAATAAGCAGTGGGTGTCATTTAAACTACTGCTGCTGAAACAAACATACAAACTACAGCTTAACAGCTAGTGACTGCTACCATCATCGCTGCAATCTGGAGAACTTCAAGGAATTAACAGGAGAGAAACAATTTGGTATTTCTAGTGGCGAGCCCCCCAGTCTCCTTCCACTCGCATCTTGTCTCAGCAGCCCCAGTTGCAAACTTTGTACTAACAAGCCCAGCTGCTGCGAGGGAGTGGGCAAATGGAAGGTTTCAACTCAAAAAACTCCCTCAAATAGAAAATGGGTTGCATTATTGCCAATAACGTGTTGGTTAGGTCCACCTAGGCAATTGATCGAAAATGGGACTAACTCACACTAGCTGAATGCAGTTTCCATGCAAGTATCATGAGCTCATTCGCAATGTATTGCCAGGAAGCCAAAACCCAGAAGTTTCTAAGCTATTTTGAAGAGAGGTGAGCAGGAAAGCTCCAGAGCAAGCCCAAGCAACTGAGTTCAAGCTGATCCGTCTGTTGAGGATACAGAGCATCGAAACGCAAAGACGCTTATTTAAGTTCATTTAAAATTATCAAGAAACTAAACACACTGAGCCCTATTGCAGCAGACACCAAGGCTAAAATGATGGCAGACTAGACACACGGGCAGGCTGCATTCACCTGCATGGAGCAATACACATGAAACACTATCGGCTGCCTCAATACAAGAGATGTGATTTGAAATCGCTATCTGAAACAAGATTGGGTACAATAAGGAAATAAGCAGAAATTTTAAGAGGTGCAACAGGCTCCAGCCTCTTTGCACACTGCAGCTTCCTCAAAACTGTTAAGCTTATTAGCCCTTGCAGAAAAGGATAAAGCTAAATCAAAAGCCATGCCTGCTCTGCTTTCGCCCACACATCCCGCTTCCCTGCATCTAAAGAAGTTACCAAGACCCTCCTAAGCACTGCAACCCTTCACATTTATGTCAGGATAGCAGTGTCTACAGCTCCTTTTCCTGGAGCATTGCTTCCTTTATTTTTTAAAATAAATCAATTCTAGAAAGCAAATCTATCACTGATGATAGTGGCTTTTGTTTCTAGGACTTTGATACTGCAATCAATACAAAAAAGAGTCACAGAAGCATCATTAACTACGCAACTCATGCGTCAACTGGAAGATCATCCCAGGCCAACATATTACTTAGCATACTACAACACATGGACCAAATTATTATTCGTAACTCAGGTCCCAGACTTCCTGAAGGACTGGGCAGCAAGGCTGAGATATTACATTAATGACTGCCTGATTTTCAACCAGCTCAACCCACACAGCAAAATATAATGGGTTGCTACTTACAAATGAAAGCTAGATTTGCACCAGTGAGAGGGGTATTAATGGCAAATATTTAAAATATTAGACAACAGTTTAGCTAAGGCAAAGATTGTTACACATTCAAGATGAGGAATCATTTAACTGCAAGCACAATTCTCCTAGCCAATTGGAAAAGAGAGGCTTTCCCACAGAGGGAAAAAATAACAAATCTCATTATTCCTGACATCAGGTACTAAACTCCCCAAAGACTACAGAAAACGACTTAACAAGGCAAAGGTGCTCCGCTTGGTGGAAGAGGTGGCTTCTCAGCACACTAAACCCAAAGGGAAAGGGCCTTTTCTGCCATAAACGAAGAATCTCCTCCCTGCGAGCGCTCACGCAACCGCTACAACAAAGTGTCAGACACTTCTCCAGATACTGTTTCTGCTCCGTTCTTCCAGGAAAAGGATTTTCCATCACTGGGTGTGATAACAGTAAACCCCACGCTTCCCTTCAACACGAGCCTTGGAGTACTGTCACTACCCTACAAACTCTGGAAGGAAAGCCATGTTGAGACTTACTGCTTAAGTAATGCAGTAGCAGCATCTGCCCTCATTTTTTCTCTCCCAAGAGGAAAAGGCTGAATAGAGCAATACAAAACACCAGCTATCTTGAGTGGTTTCCCAAACGATACAGTATTTAAGTAGTTTATTTCTTACAGGTGTCCTTTGAAATAAAAGTCAAACATGTAAATTCTAAACTAAGTGTGTGCAACTAAGTTATAAAGCCCCTTTTATAGCAAGTATTAGAAGATGTCTCAAGTACTAAACGCACCTGTACAACATTGCTCCTGATTCAGCAGGGTTTCAAACGATGAACAGTTGGTGCAGAAGATGATTTCTGATAAGCAAGCAGGTATTGAAAACCTGGGGAAAAGATTATTTTCAACAACTAAATTTAACACAAGTTGGGCAGCTTTTTAAATTTAAAGCAGGACCTCAGAGTTGCTCAAGCTTTGTGTAACATCAAGACCTTTACACTCACACCGGGACACTCACAGAAGAACTCATATTGGAGAACATATCAGTGAAACAAATTCAAATCATCCTAAATCCAAGCTCTCCAGAGAGCCTCTTCCCCCTCCTCACCCTCACAAAACTGCACTGGCCCTTTGCATGCTTACCAGGATCAGGGTAGTTTTCACTTTGCTCGTCCCCAAAACCACACAGGTATCACACACAGCAACTCTCCTGGAAAAGCCTGAGCGAAATCCAGGCCTCAAAGTTCGACTTTTGTGGTAAACGCAGAATTCACAGTAACGAACGCTCAGATCATGAATGCAACCACTTCTTTTAACATCAGATCCTAAAACTCCAGAAGAAACCAGACAGTTCTCTGTGGGCGCCAGCGGCGCTGAGGCTCACAGCTGCACTAACTTCCTACCGTAGGAAGAAATTATCAGAATAGTTTTATACTTTCGCATCATGACTCAAGTCAGCTTTAATTCAGAATTTACTTTTTAAAGTTTTTTCTTTTCTTTATGAAAAGGACAGTTTTCCTGTAGTACTGTTTACCATGTATTTTACAGACTTTGGAGGAAAAAAAAAAGCTCCAAGATCCAAGTCTGCACCAACTAATCTCAGCTTACACCACCTCTGCTCTTGTTTGAGGATGTTAAAATGGAAGGCAGCCCCCTGCATTTCTAAACAAGGCGCTGATTCTTCCAGCATTAATTGTTGCTCTGGATAACTATCAAGTATGTAGCATTACACAGAAAACACATTACTCTCTCAGCATATGTGGCTACTGACCTGTGGGCAGCACAGCAGAGCTGCTGGCTGCCCTCTGCTTCCCTTTGCAGATACCTGTCTAGTTATTTCGGAGCCCCTCATTGCAACCGAGCTGGAGGCATTCTCAAATGCATTGGAAAATACAGCATTATTTAACATTAAAGGGTAGGGAAAGGAAAAAGTGGTCTTCATAAAATATACCTGCTGGTTACTGCCATACGGCCACAGCGTTCTATAAAATAACACCAGAAATACAATAACCAGTGCAGCCCACAGCTTTAAAGCTAAAAGAAACCACAGATCTCTTCAGAGTTTTATTAAACTAGGTGAGCACTTGCTTTAACATTCAGAGAAAAAATCTGCAGCCATGAAGGAGAACCTAGAACAAACAGAACTCATGAAGAGTGCTGACATTTCACCAAGCAAAACTACTGCAAACTTGAATAACTTTAGCATTTAAAAGCCCACAATTCCCACTGTAATTCATAGCACCAGTAATGCTCCAGCTCCTGACAAACGGGCATCTCTGTAGATGACTCAAGAAATTACAAGGTGGGGGTGATTTCTCTTCAGTTTTCACGTCACACACAGGCTGCCCTAGAACGTTTCCAAACTGGGAGAACTTTTATTAGCTGCTTCAAGCCTGCAATACACATCCGATACAGCAGACACTTATTAAGAGGTAAGAGGCATGACTTTAATGAGCCCAAACATGGCTTTGTGCACCCAGTGTCCTAGAAGCGCCACTCGGTGCAACCTGCTCACAGACACCCCAGACACAACCTGAGGACAGTCAAATCAAACTCACCTCGTGTCCTGCAGGGGCAGCTTTGAAGCCAAGACATAAAAAAGGCCCAAACCTGACAGGTCCTGGAGTCCACAGCCCGGGTGCGCAAACAGGGACCTGAGGAATGCGGCTTTAACGTGCCAAAAACCTCAGAGGGATTAAGTACCACCGGGGATGACCACAGTGTATACGTTAAACGCGTGGGTTTACCCACTCGCAGGTGAGACGCGCGGCGGCTCCCGCGCGTCCCGGGCGGTTAAGCTCCTTAGCGCCCTGCCGAGAAGGAAAAGGGCGAGCACGGAGCCTGCCCGGCGGCTCCGCAGCCCCCGCAGGGCCATGCGGGGGCTTCGAGGCCTGCGGAACAAGCGGACGCCGCGGAAGGTGGCAGCGAGCGGCGGGAGGTGGCCCAGAGCCCCCTGCAGGCCGCGCCCGAGCCGCGGC